>CM069150.1:22551928-22905334 GCA_035221665.1 Okamejei kenojei
TATTGTTATTATTACCCATTATCAGACATCTAGAGGAAAATCTGAACATCTCATATGATATGAATGTATCTATACATTTTGCAATATGCATTGCAACATTGTAAATAAGGGTACTAAAACCATTCCAACATTGTAAATAAGGGTACTAAAAGAATGTAACATTTATGTTTCATTTATGTAATTTATGTAATTCATTTATGTGACAATGTGAAGGTCGAACTTTTAAATCGCGAACCTCTTCTCGCAACCGACTGCCATTTTGTTTGTTTTGAGAATAAATTTTAAATTTCGCACGCAGCGTCACGTTGCCGTCACGCAGCGTCACGTTGCCGTCACGCAGCGTCACGTTGCCGTCACGCAGCGTCACGTTGCCGTCACGCAGCGTCACGTTGCCGTCACGCAGCGTCACGTTGCCGTCACGCAGCGTCACGTTGCCAAGTTCCCGGATGTGAGACCAGGGGAATATAAGACTATATTCCCCGCTGTTTAAACAGGTAAAGTCCATAGGCGTTCGCTAGAAAGGGGAATATAAGAAAATATTCCCCTGTTAGCGCTGCTGGCAGTAAAAAGGAAGGGAATACAATTTCGTAAAAGCATACCTCAGATGGATGATATGGGTAATAATAGACAATAGGCAATAGGAGTAGGCCTTTCGGCTCTTTGAACCAGCACCACCATTCAATATGATCATGGCTGATCATCCACAATCAGTGCCTCTAGCATGTCCAATCCCTTAATAATCTTATATGTTTCAATAAGATCCCCTCTCATCCTTCTAAATTCCAGCGTATACAAGCACATCTGTTTCATTCTATCAACATATGACAGTGCCAGGAATTAACTTTGTGAACCTACACTGCACTCCCTCAATAGCAAGAATGTCCTTCCTCAAATTTGGAGACCAAAAGTGCACATAATACTCCATGTGTGGTCTCACTAGGGCCCTGTACAACTGCTTCTACGCACTCAATTCCTCTTGTTCTGAAGGCCATCATGCCATTAGCATTATTTACTGCCTGCTGTACCTGCAATGCCTACTTTCAGTGACTGGTGAACAAGGACTCCCAGATCTCGTCGTACTTCCCCTTTTCCAACTTGACACATTCAGACGATAATCTGCCTTCCTGTTTTTGCCCCCAAAGTAGATAACCTCACATTTATCCACATTAAACTGCATCTGCCATGCATCTGCCCACTCACCCAACCTGTCCAAGTCACCCTGCATCCTCATAGCATCCTCCTCACACTTCACACTGCCACCCAGCTTTTTTTTCATGAAACAAATTTCAAGAAATAAACAACCCCAATAATAGTGCAAAAAAAGTCTTTAGTTTAACCAAAACAGTCCATAGTTCATAGTTGAGGTTAGTGTTGTGCAGTGTTCAAGAGCCTGATGGTCGTTGGGAAGAAGATATTCTTAAATCTGGTGATCACTGTGTTCAGACTCCTGTACCTTCTTCCCGATTGTAGGAGCGAAAGGAGAGTGTGGCCAGGGTGGCGTGGGTCCTTTATCATGCCTTTTTACCTCTTGTAGATCCCTACAATGGTGGGGAGGTCAGTACCCATGATGGAGTCTGAAGAAGGGTCTTGACCGGAAATGTCAGCTATCTTTTCTCTACAGAGACGCTGAGTTACTTGAGCACCTTGAGTATATCTTTAAGACTAGGAACTAACTGGATGGCTCTTTGTAGATGTTGACATGGGCTAAATAAAAATGATTTAAATAAAAAATAAGAATGATTCCCCATCTATGTAACCCAACTTAATAGTACAACTGGGAAAAACTGCAGCTTGGGACCAATAGATCCAATGTACGTTACGAGATATACATTTCATTCAAATCCTTGAGGCATGTTGAACCATTTATGAGCTACTAAGTTTTAGTAATTCTAATGCTGCAGGAAATGTGGCAAGCAAATTGAATTAGTATGCTATGTGAACAATGAGGCATTGAGGATAATCTATTTTCATGGTGTATTGCATGAATAGATGGTACTGTATTTCTTTCACATTCTCTAATGGCCCTTCCAAATGAGAGCATTCCTTCCCTTTTTTCCCTTCTCCCTGCACCCCGTTCCCTTCCGCCCACGCCAGATCCCCCCCTTTGGTTCTACAGTCATTCCCTATCTTTCCTTATCAGAGAGCGACACAAAGTGCTGGAGTAACTCAGTGGGTCAGGCAGCATTTCTGGAGAAAATGAATAGGTGACGTTTCGGGTCGGGACCTTTTTTGAAGCTATCTTTGGTATAAACCAGCATCTGCAGTTGATTTTTATCACATATTATTCTTCCTTCCTGACAGATTCCACATCCGCCCCCTTCTGTCTCTACTTCACCTCCAGTCTCGCTTACTATCTCCACCCACCCTCACTGTATCCACCTATCATTTGCCTGTTGTTTTTCCTTACCTTCCCCCCATAACCCCTCTCTCCCAGCTTTCTCCCCTCTTCTCTATGACTGAAGAAGAGGACCGACTCAAAATGTCACATGTCCTTTTCCTTCCACAGATGCTGCCTAATCTGCTAGGTTCCTCCACCACTTATTTGTTTTACTCAAGCTCATAGCATCTGCGGTTTGTCATGTCTAGGGCGTATCCTCAACTCCGTATAAGAGAGCCTGCCAAGGTCTTGCACTCACACCCTTGGAGATGCTGAATCGTTTCTCAAATGACCAGAGAATGCATTACTATTTTTAGCTTAGTTTAGAGATACAGCACGGAAACAGGGCCTTCAGCCCACCAAGTCCGCACCGGCCAGCTAACCCCATACACTAGCACTATCCTACACACTAGGGACAATTCTACCATTTTTACCAAAGCCATTAACCTACAAACCTGTTAGTCTTTGGGATTTGTGAAGAAAACAGAGCACCTGAAGAAAACCCACGCAGTCACGGGGAGAATGTACAAACTCTGTGCAGACAGCACCCGTAGTCAGGGTTGAACCCGAGTCTCTGGTGGTGTGAGGCAGCAACTCTACCACTGCGCCACCATGCCACCCTAGGAAAGTCATTTTACCGGGCACACACTGTCTAGTACAGTTACATTTTTGCAATGTTGGTTACCTTTCAGAAGAATTTAATGGTCTATGCTCCAGATTCAGGGACAGTTTCTTCCCAGTTGTTATAAGGCAATTGATCCATTCTATCACCAACTAGAGTGCGATCCTGACCTCCCATCTACGCCACTGGAGACCCTGGACTATCTTTAATCAAACTTTACTGGATTTTATCTTGCACTAAACGTTATTCACTTTATCCTGTATCTGACACTGCGGAAGACTTGACTGTAATCTGGAATAGTCTTTTCACTGACTGGATTGCACGCGAAAAAAAAGCTTTTCAATGTACTTCGATACACGTGACAATAAATATACAAAACAAAAAAAAAATCGGCAGCTAAGTGACGTTTTATTTGATAAAAACACAGAACAGTACAGCATAGGAACAAACCCTTCAGCCCACGACGCCTATGCCGAACATGATGCCGAGACCAACTGTATCCATCCATAAACTATATAACTATATACCAATCCATATCGCTCCATTACCTGTAGTTTTCCAATGAAGAACTTGGAGACATTTTATTGTGCTAAAACACATTCAAAAATGTAAGTTATTTGGGTTTCTCCATCCTTCAACAACTCAAACTGAGGTAGAATTCAGTTACACCCTGCGATCCAATACAGGGAGGACACAAAGTGCTGGAGTAACGCGTCGGGTCAGGCACCTTCTCTAGAGAACATGGACAGGTGACGTTTTGGGTTGGGACACTTCTTGTAGGAGCAGTCTGTAACTCATTGGTAGTCATTTATTTACTTTGATTCACTTTACTTCAGAGACACAGCGCAGAAACAGGCCCTTCGGCCCACCGAGTCCACACCGACCAGCAATCACCCTGTACTTTGGCATTGTCCTACACACTAGGGATAATTTACAATTTTACTGAAGCCAATTAACTGACAAATCTGTACGTCTTTGGAGTGTGGGAGGAAACCAGAGCACACAGAGAAAACTAACACGGCACAGGGAGAATGTACAAACTCTGTACATTCAGCACCCATAGTCAGGATCGGACTTGGGTCTCTGGCGCTGTAAGGCAGCAACTCTATTGCTGTGCCACCACGCCGCTCGGAAAGGTGTAAATGTCTGGGTAGTTTTATAGAGAGGGAATATAATCCAAAGAATTCTGACATAATTATTTCTGGGAGGTGTAACAAGGCAAGAGACTAGAAAAATAAATACTGTGAAGCACAGAAAGACCTTGATGTGTATGCCCATAGTTTTATTGATTTTCATCTACACATCAAAGGGTTAACAATCATTTTCATTGCTCATTCTTCTTTTACCTTCTCAATTCATGCCCTGTCTTACAAGGGAAAAAAATTGACTGAATGCAACCATTCATCACTCCACCCAAAAAATGACAAATTATATCCTTCCATCAGCTTGCTAGAGCCAATCATGGTGCCATACCCGAATGCCAATTGGAACTCAAGCCTCCTTTTAAATATAAATTGAAACCATGGACGACGTTTGAGTGAGCATTTACACAGTGAACATTGTACTCTGTTAATGAATTGACCAAGGGAAGCACTCCGTCAAAGAACTGAACGAAACTACTTAGGATTTGAGATGATGCATTCTGCGGATATAATTTGGTAAGATTTTTTTTGACCGATACATTGTTCTGGACAATTGGGCAGAGAAGTGGCAAATGGAATTTCCTACAATGAATGATTAAATAATCCTTTTGGGGAGCTGCGGCAAGGCAAGTGCTGCAGGACGGCACAGTGGTAGAGTTGCTGCCAGTGCCTTACCGCGCCAGAGACCCGGGATCGATCCTGATTACAGGTGCTGTCTGTACAGAGTTTGTACGTTCTCCCTGTGACCATGTTGGTTTTCTCTGGGTGCTCCGGTTTCCTCCCACGTTCCAAAGACATGTGGGTTTGTAGGTTAATTGGCTTCTGTAAATTGTTCCTAGAGTGTAGGATAGAACTAGTGTGCAGGTGATCATTGGTCAGCGCGGACTTCGGCGCAGGCCGAAGAGTTTGTTTCCACACTGTCTCTCTAATCTAAACTAGACTAAACCAAAGTGGTTTGGAAATAAATATGAAGAAACTGGGAGATTTGGAGGATCGAAAAGACTTTGGGGTGTATATTTGCAGACAACATCAAAATTGGTGGCGTTGCAGGCATTGGGGAAGTCTGTCAAAAGACGCAGAGAGAAAGATCTGTTACAGATATGGGCGGAGAAATGTCAGGTGACAGATGAAGTTTAATCCTAAGTATGAGGTGTTGCACTTTGTGAAGATGAATGTAACGGGAAAGTACACCATTAATGGCAAGCCTCCCAACCGAATTAATGTACCAGAGAAATCCTGCGGACAAAGTCCATTGCTTCCTTAAAGTGGCAACACACAAAGATAGACAAGTAAAGGTGTAAGGTATAGAGAAGAGGAACTGCAGATGCTGGTTGATACCAAAGCTAGACATAAAGTGATGGAGTAACCTCAGCAGGTCAAGCAGCATCTCTGGGGAAAACGGATGGATGAAATTTCGGATCAGGACCCTTCTTCAGGCTGAAGAATAGTCTAAGATGAGTCCTGACCTGAATCTTCACCCATCCTTTTTCTCCAAAATTGCTCCTCGACCCGCTGAGTTTCTTCTGTGTTTATCTTAGGCGTAAGTACGCTTGCCTTGATCGGTCAGAGCTTTGAGTGTAAGACAGACGCAGTCACACAAAGTGCTGGAGTAACTCAGCAGGTTAGGCAGCATCTCTGGAGAAAAGGGATGGGTAATATTTCGGGTTGTGACCCTTCTTCAGACTCATCCTTTGTCTCCAGAGATGCTGCCTGACCGGCTGAGTTACTCCAGCACTTTGTGTCTATCTTCGGTAGAAAGCTCCATTCTACACATTGAGTATAAGAGGCAGGAAGTTAGAAGCCTGATAACAGATGGCAAGAAGCTGCTCCTGAGTCTGGTGGTGTGCGCTTTCAAGCTTCTGTATCTTTTGCCGGACGTGATCAGGGAGAAGAAGGAATGCGAGATGCAGGAGAGAAGAAGGATGGGACAAGTCTTTGATTATATTAAAGGTGGACACAAAATGCTGGAGAAACTCAGCGGATCAGACAGCAACTCTGGAGAAAATAGATAGGCGACATTTTGGGTCAGGACCTGATTATGTTAGCGGCTCTCACAGAGTAGATGGAGTCGATGGCTGGTCTGTGTGATGGACTGGGCTCCAATGAGTAGAAATGAATCCGACAATACCTTATTCATTCAACAAATATTATTGGTACCATACAGTTATAAAATGTGGTTGCTCGCAAATTTCCTGAGGTGGCTTTTGGGGGAAATAATATCACATTCTGTTTGCCCTGGATGATTTAATAACTGTGTGGATTGTTTCAGTTACGAGACATATCTGGAGACAACAGAATGGCTGTTGTCAAGGACCAAACATCGACCAAAGGTTGCAATAATCTGTGGCTCGGGATTAGGAGCTCTTGCTGAGACACTCACCGATCAGGAGACCTTCAAATACACAGATATTCCCAACTTCCCGAAAAGCACAGGTACGGAAATCGCGGACTCATTCAAACATTTGCTATGGGTGAAACTCATTGAAACTGATAGAATAATGAAAGGCCAGGATAGATTGGATGTGGAGTGGATCTAGGACCAGAGGGCATAGCCTCAGAAGAAAGGGATGAATGTATTATTGTCAGATGTCCCAATAGCGGAACAATGAATTTCTTAATTGCAGCAGCACTACACACAAGTAGCATAGTACTCTGTAAAATACGTAATAACAAAAAAAGTTCAGTGTATATTTGTGTGTGTGTGTGTATATATATATATGAAAGCAAACAAATAAACAAACAACAATAATGCAAAGTTAAAAATAATGTCCCTAAGTCTATGTAGTTTGGTGCTGATTTGGAGGTTGTAGCGTTTTATAGCCTGATGATTGTAGGGAAGAAGCTGTCCCTGAACTAAATGTTACAGTTTTCAGGCTCCTATACTTTCTTCCCGATGGCGGGAGTGAAATGAGAGCATGGCCAGGGTGGTGTGGGTCTCTGATGATGCTGGCTGCGTTTTTGAGGCAGCGACTCCTGTAGATCCAGGTGGGGAAGTCAGTACCCGTGATGGACTGGGTTCAACACATTTTGCCTTTAGATGAGGAGGTGGTTCTTTAGCCAGAGGGTAGTGAATCTGTGGAATTCATCGCCACAAACAGCACTGGAGGCCACGCCTTTGGGTATTTTTAAAGCGGAAATTAATAGATTTTTGATTAGTAAGGGCGTCAAAGGTTATGGGGAGAGGGCAGAAGAATCTCTAAAATGAAACAGAAACCACTGATGATTGGCTTCTGTTTGTTCAGTGCAAGGACATGCTGGTCAACTAGTCTTTGGAGAACTGAAGGGGAAGACTTGCGTATGTATGCAGGGACGTTTCCACATGTTCGAAGGTTATCCGCTCACAAAGGTAAAGGCAACATCTGATACCTGCTGTGTTTAAACTATTCCTTGCACGAAACCTTGATCCAAGTGACAATAAACTAAACTAAACTAAACCAGCTCCTCAAGTTAACTGGCCTCTATAGCAAGAGGGCAGCAAGATATATTTAAACAAAATCCTTCATGGAGGTGATTGTAATTCAGTCTAATTGATTCTACGTTCCTCCAACACTTTCACAATAGAACAGAACAGTAGAGCACAGGAACAGGCCCATCGGCCCACAATGTCTGTGCCAAACATGGAGCCAAGTCCAACTCTTGTCTGCCTGTCCATAATCCAAATCCTTCCATTTGCTGCATATCCATGTGCCTATCCATATGTACCTTAAATGCCATTATCGTACGTGCCTCAACCACCATCTCTGGCAGTACATTCCAGGCACTCACTGCCCGCTGTCTGTGTAAAAAACTTTTGCCACATATCTCCACTAAACTTTCCTCCTCTCACATTGTAGCCATGCCCTCTAATGTTGGACATTTCCACCCTGCGAAAAAAGTTCTGATTGTCTACCCTACATGCCTCTCATGGTTTTATATACTTCTATCAGCTCTCCCTGCAACCACTGTCATCCCAGAGAATGCATTCCAAGTCTGTCTAACCTCCCCTTGTAGCTGGCAAAACATGTAGGAAAGAACTGCAGATGCTGGTTTAAATCGAAGGTTGACACAAAATGCTGGATTAACTCAGCGGGACAGGCAGCATCTCTGGAGAGAAGGATTGGGTGACGTTTTGGGTGGAGACCCTTCTTCAGACTGATGTCAGGGCAGTGCGCGGGACAGAGATGGAATGTAGTCGGAGACAGTAAGACTGGTGGGAGAACTGGGAAGGGGGAGGGGATGGAGAGGGGAGAGGGAAAGCAAGGGCTATTTCAAGTTAGAGAAGTCAATGTTCATACCGCTGGGGTATAAGCTACCCAAGCAAAATATGAGGTGCTGTTCCTCCAATTTGCGCTGGACCTCACTCTGACAATGCAGGAGGCCCAGGACAGAAAGGTCAGATTAGGAACGTGAGGGGAAGTTAAAGTGCTGAGCAATCGGGAGATCAGGTAGATTAAGGCAGACTGAGCGGAGGTGTTCAGCAAAACGATCGCGAACCTGCGCTTGGTCTCGTTGATGTAAAGGAGTTGTCACCTGGAACAACGATACAGTAGATGAGGTTGGAGGAGGTGCAAGTGAACCTCTGCCTCACATGTAAAGACTGTTGGGGTCCTTGCATGGAGTCGAGGGGGGAGGTAAAGGGACAAGTATTGAATCTCCTGCGATTGCAGGGGAAAGCACCTGGAGAGTGGGTGGTTTGGGTGGGATGAGACGAGTTGACCAGGGAGTTGCAGAGGGAACGGGCTCTTCGGAAAGCAGAAAGGAATGGAGACGGGAAGATGTGGCCAATAGTGGGATCCCGTTGGAGGTGGCAAAAATGTTGGAGGATTATATGCTGTATGTGACGGCTGATGGGGTGGAAGGTGAAGACATGGGAGACTCTGTCCTTGTTACGAATGGGGGGAGGGGGAGCAAGAGCGGAGCTGAGGGATATCGATGAGACCCTAGTGAGATCCTCACCCATAATGGCTGTGGGGAACCCCTGTTTCCTAAAGTATGAGGGCATCTACGATGACCTGGTATGGAAAACCTCATATTGGGCGCAGATGCGGTGTAGACGGAGGAATTGGGAATAGAGGATAGAGTCTTTACAGGGAGCAGGTGGGAAGAAATGTAGTCTAGATAGCTGTGGGAATCCCATTATTCCATCTACGCCGCACCCAGTTACTCGGGACTTTAACTCCCCCTCCCATGCCCAATCTGACCTTTCTGTCATGGGACTCCTCCATTGTCAGAGTGAGGCCCAGCGCAAATTGGAGGAACAGCACCTCATATTTCGCTTGAGCAGGTTACACCCCAGCGGTATGAACATTGACTTCTCTAACTTCAAATAGCCCTTGCTTTCCCTCTCTCTCCATCCCCGCCCCCTTCCCAGTTCCCCCACCAGTCTTACTGTCTCCGACTACATTCCATCTCTGTCCCGCCCACTCACCTGACATCAGTCTGACAAAGGGTCTCGACCCGATACGTCACCCATTCCTTCTCTCCAAAGATGCTGCCTGTCCCGCTGAGTTACTCCAGCATTTTCTGTCTGATCTCCATCTAGATAATGCACCCTAAAGGGCCTGTCCCACTTAGGTGGCTCTTTAGGCGACTGGAGTTCACCATCGACACCGGGCGACAACCTATGACAGCACCACGACAACACCCACGACAACCTACGACAGCAAATATTGTCGCCACTGTCGACGAAGAATTTTCAACATGTTGAAAATTTTGCGGCAGTCGCCCGTAATTGCCCAAAAAAAGTGGGATAGGCTCTTTAATCCAGGCATCATTCTGATAATCCTCCTCTGCAGCCTTTGCAAAACCTCACCATCCTTCCTGTAATTGGGCGACAAGAACTGCACTCAAGACTCCAACATCTGACTTCTGCTGTGGTTATAAGTACTCCTCACACATTTAAAAATAATCTTTCGTGGTCTAGATGGTTATTAAGTCCAATATTTGCTGTATTTGGTTTGCCATCGGTGGAGCGCAAGGGAGGGGGGGTGGGGGTGGTAGGGGAAGACAATGAAGGACCCAGTGTGGGGGGACGCCCGTGGGGGACGGTGGGAGAACGAAGGGGGACCCGGTGTAGTGGAAGCGGGGGTGGGGGGAGCACTTTAGTTTTTAAAACCTCTGCCCAGGGGATAAGCCTGTGTTTGTTCGTTTGTTCCAGTTAAAGCGATGTGCACACTGCAGCCAGCCAACAGTCGCTTGTCCTTTCCTTTTTTTTTACTTTTAATTTAAAAGTTTTTGTGTATCTTGTGTGTTGTGACTGTTGGGCAGACAAATTTCCCTCCAGTGTTGAAGAAAGTTTTATCCTATCGTATTTGTAGAGCACTTTCACAGTATAAGTAAACATAAGCTAAACATGATGTGTAAGGGTGGCACAGGGGTGCAGCGGTAGAGTTGCTGCCTTACAGCACCAGAGACCCAGGATCAATTCTGACTACGGGTGCTGTCTGTGTAGAGTTTGTACACTCTCCCTGCGACCGCGTGGGTTTTCTCTGGGTGCTCTGGTTTCTTTCCACATTCCAAAGACGTGCAGGTTTATAGGGTAATTGGCTTCTGTAAATTGTCCCCATAGTGTAGGATAGAATTGGTGTATGGGGTGATCGATGGTCAGTGTGGACTCAGTGGGCTTATTTGCACGCGGTATCTCTCAAACTAAAAACTATAGGATGTATCAGGACATCCCAAATGATTTTATAAAGTATACTAGACCATGTGGGACCTGTTGGGCCCCGTTCCCCCAACGCAATATTCCACCACTCATTCGTTCCCCCAGCGCAATATTCCACCACTCACCCATAGCCCCCAACTGCGCAGGCGCGGCTCATTTCCCCTCATCACCCAGAACTTCATCCCCCTCCTCTTCACCCTCCCTCTTCTTTCCCCTCTCCTCCTGCCCTCCCCACTCTCTCCCCGACCTCTCCCTCCCTCTCCCCTACCCTCAGACACCCATTCCCTCCCTCTCCCTACTCCCCTCCTCTCCCTCTATGTCCCTGCTCACTGCTCACCTCCCCTATCCAATTACCCCACTAAACACAATGTTTAAATAACATTTCTCCTCCTCCCCTCCCCTACTCCTTACAACAATGTAACAAATCTCTAATTGCACTGGGAATCCTGTCATTTGTTAACATTGGACAGGGCAAGTTTTAAAGTGAGAAGTTTGATTTTTTAAGTGATAAGTTAATTTATTAAAGTTTAAAATGTGAATAATATAACATCAATCTGAATGGAATGCTGCTGTGTTTTTGAAGACGGAGTTTTTTCCTTTTATATAAATGAGATCCCATTGGATGTCATTGTGGGGTGGAACACTGTTGACGGTCAGTTTATGTAAATTAGATCCCATTGTGACATCATACGCTGCTAACTGCCAGTGGAACACTGCTGACGGGCAGTTTATGTAAATTAGATCCAATTGTGATGTCATACGCTGCTAACTGCCAGTGCAAGTTCAAGTGATTTTTGGCAAATGCAAATAACTTGTAAAGTATATCATCAATCTTAACGAAACCTGATACCCCACACCCCAGGACAATGGTGAGTATGGCGGACCAGAATTTGTAGCGCTATCGTGTACATTTTGGCGTAATTTCAGGATCATCTCGACAGACAGACAGACAGACAGACAGACATAGAAACAAATAAGATGAGAGTTTAAGTAATATATAGATAGATGACTTAGATGCGTCATTAATGTGTATTTTGCTTCCCGTTTACCCCAAGGTAACTTTCCCTGTCCGGGTTTTCCGACTGCTGGGGGTTAAAGTCCTGATTGTGACCAATGCGGCCGGATCGATTGCGGATGATTACAACACAGGGGACATCATGATCATCAAGGATCACGTTAATCTGCTGGGGATGGCAGGGCAGCATCCTCTCCGGGGCCCCAATGATGAAAAGTACGTCACCATTCCTTTCAACACAAGAGAGGGGTGTACATCTGAATATGAGAGAGGGCAAAAAGTGAAAGGGAGTGGGTGGGTTGTTAACTAAAATAGGAGAATTCAATGTTCATACCATTGGGTTGTAAGCTACCCAAACAGAATATGAGGTTCTGTTCCTCCAGTTTTTGCGTGGCCTTACTCTGGCAATGGAAAAGTTGCAGGTTTTAGTGCCATGTTCACGTCCCTCTCCTCACCCGGCCACCTGGAGCCTTCGTGCCCCAGGGACACCTCTTGCGGCTGATCTTGAAGGTGCAGAAAGCAAGACCCCGGGTTCCTTCTTACTGGCCCTTGTCCATCATCCGTGGCCATTGCCAAACCCCACCCCCCCCCCCCTCTTTGGTTCCCAGTCTTCAGGGACTAGCAGGGGCCGGGCTCAGCAGCTTCCCTCTCTCAGTTCCCTGCTGTCGGGGTTTGGCCATGGCTCGCTGGGACGAGGAAGTAATCCAGGTATTCTTTTTTGTAGGTTTGGTTGTCGCTTCCCCTGCATGTCTGATGCATACGACAGGGCACTGGGCAAGCTGGCTCTGGATATAAGCACTGAGCTGGACTGCGCTAATTTAGTGCATCACGGCGTATACTCCATGGTTGGCGGCCCCAGCTTCGAGACAATAGCTGAAGCACGTTTTCTTCACAAGCTTGGAGTTGATGTTGTGGGTAAGAATTTTTATGCAATAGCCACAGAGCCATACAGCACGGAAACAGGCCCTTCTGTCCAACTCATCCATGCCGACCAAGATGCCCCATCTAAGATAATCTCATTTGCCCACGTTTGGTCCATATCCCACTAAATCTTTCCTATCCCTGTACCGGTCCAAATGTCTTTTAAATGCTGTTATAGTATCTGCCTCAACTACATTCTCCAGCACTATGACTCTTTTTTTTAAACCAGTATCTGCAGTTACTTATGTATATCTCCTCTGGCAGCTCGTTCTATATATTCACCTATGTGAAAAGGTTGCTCCTTCAGGTTCCTATTGACTTTCCCCTCTTACCGTCCAATTCAGTACCCCGTTCCGGCCTTCTCCCCATATCCCCTGACTCCGCTATCTTTAAGAGCCCTATCAAGCTCTCTCTTGAAAGTCTCCAGAGAACCGGCCTCCACTGCCCTCTGAGGCAGAGAATTCCACAGACTCACAACTTTCCATGTGAAAAAGTGTTTCCTCATCTCCGTTCTAAATGCCTTACCCCTTATTCTTAAACTGTGGCCCCTGGTTCTGGACTCCTCCAACGTTGGGAACATGTTTCCTGCCTCTAGCGTGTCTAAACATTTAATAATCCTATATGTTTCAATAAGATCACCTCTCATCCTTCTGAATTCCAGAGTATACAAGCCAGCCACTCCATTCTCTCAGCATATGACAGTCCCGCCATCCCGGGAATTAACCTTGTAAACCTATGCTGCACTCCCTCAATAGCAAGAATGTCCTTCCTCAAATTCGGGGACCAAAACTGCACACAATACTCCAGGTGTAGTCTCACTAGGGCTCTGTACAACTGCAGAAGGACCTATGTGCTCCTATACTCAATTCCTCTTGTTATGAAGGCCAACATGCCATTCGCTTTCTTCACTGCCTGCTGTACCTGCATGCTTACTTTCAGTGACTGATGAACAAGGACCCCCAGATCCCGTTGTACTTCCCCTTTTCCCAACTTGACACCATTTAGATAATAATCTGCCTTCCTGTTTTTGTTACCAAAGTGGATAACCTCAAATTTATCCACATTAAACTGCATCTGCCATGCCTCTGCCCACTCACCCAACCTGTCCAAGTCACCCTGCATTCTCATAGGATCCTCCTCACAGTTCACACTACCACCCAGCTTTGTGTCATCTGCAAATTTACTAATGTTACTTTGAATCCCTTCATCTAAATCATTGATGTACATTGTAAATAGCTGCGGTCCCAGCACCGAGCCTTGCGGTACCCCACTAGTCACTGCCTGCCATTCTGAAAAGGAACCGTTAATCCCCACTCTTTGTTTCCTGTCTGCCAACCAATTTTCTATCCATGTCAGCACTCTATCCCCAAAACCATGTGCCCTAATTTTGCCACTAATCTCCTATGTGGGACCATATCAAATGCTTTCTGAATGTCCAGGTACACTACATCCATTGACTCTCCCTTGTCCATTTTCCTAGTTACAACCTCAAAAAATTCCAGATTTCCCCTTCTTAATTCCATGCTGACTCAGACCGATCCTGTTACCGCTATTTCATCTTTTATGATTGACTCCAGCATCTTCCCCACCACCGATGTCAGGCTAACTGGTCTATAATTCCCTGTTTTCTCTCTCCTGCCTTTCTTAAAAAGTAGGATAACATTAGCTCCCCTCCAAACCACAGGAACTGATCCTGAATCTATAGAACGTTGGAAAATGAACACCAATGCATCCACAATTTCTAGAGGCACTTCCTTAAGTACCCTGGGATGCAGACCATCAGGCCCTGGGTATTTATCAGCCTTGAGTCCCATCAGTCTACCCAACACCATTTCCTGCCTAATGTGGATTTCCTTCAGTTCCTCCATCACCCCAGATCCTCTGGCCACTACTATATCAGGAAGATTGTTTGTGTCCTCCTTAGGGAAGACGGATCCAAAGTACCTGTTCAACTCATCTGCCATTTCCTTGTTCCCCATAATCAATTCACCTTTTTCAGTCTTCAAGGGTCCAACTTTGGTCTTAACTATTTTTTTCCTCTTCACATACCTAAAGAAGCTTTTACAATCCTCCTTTATATTCTTGGCTAGCTTACCTTTGTACCTCATCTTTTCTCCCCGTATTGCCTTTTTAGTTATCTTCTGTTGCTCTTTAATCATTACCCAATCCTCTTGCTTCCCGCTCATCTTTGCTCCGTTGTACTTCTCTTTTATTTTTATACTGTCCCTGACTTCCCTTGTCAGCAACGGTCACCCCTTACTCCCCTTGGAATCTTTCTTCAGTTATATTCGTCCTTTTGCTCAAATCACTTTAACCATAAATAATGCTTCAGCATATCTTTATCTTTCTGAAAATGTGGTGTGGCACAGTGGTGCAGCGGTAGAGCAGCTGCCTTACAGCGCCAGTGACCCAGGTTTGATCCTGACTACAGGTGCCGTCTGTATGGAGTTTGTACCTTCTCCCTGTGACAGCGTGGGTTTCCACCGGGTGCTCTGGTTTCCTCCCACATTCCAGGGATGTACAGGTCTGCTTTGGTTGTAAATTGGCCCTAGTGTGTAGGATTGTTTTAGTGTACGTGGTCGGCGCAGACTCGGTGGACCGAAGGGCCTGTTTCCACTCTGTATCCCTAAACAAAACTAAACTAAACTATTCATTCTCACACTCCCTACCGCCCCACAGGAATGAGCACTGTTCCTGAAGTCACTGTGGCAAGACACTGCGGCCTGCGAGTGTTCGGCCTCTCGCTGATCACCAACAAAGTGACAAAGGAGTATAACAGCACTGAGGCAGTGGACCACAACGCTGTTCTGAGTATCGGCAAAATGAGGGCTGAGATAGTGCAACGCCTGATAATGGAGCTTGTGGGTCGCATGGAGGTGACATCCATGGGTGTGCAAGACATCCCGGGAGAATAAATACAGTAAAACTCCGATGCTACACCATCAGGCTATTCAGAAATCCTGGGTCTCACAAAGCCTGCTGAATCACCCAGTTGCCAAACAATTTAATTCCCCTTCTCCCACATTGATTATTTCTTTTTTTTTTTCTTTTCCCTGAACACCTTCGCTCAGTTTGCCAGGGCCTACACGATCACCCGGTTGCTAAACGCTAACTCCCCCTCCCTTTCCGATACTGACCTTTCTGTCCTGGGCCTCTTCCATTGGCAGAGTGAGGCAACACACAAACTGGAGAAACCAGCATCACATATTCCACGTGGGTAACTTACAACCCAATGGTGTGAACATTGACAATCGACACAAAATGCTGAAGTAACTCAGCGAGTCAGGCAGCATCCCTGGAGAAAAAGGATGGGTGATGATTCGGTTCGGGATCCTTCTTCAGACATTGAATTCTCCAAAAAATTACCCCTATTAAATCTTTCCCCCATTACCTTAAACCTATGTCCTCCGGTTCTCGATTCCCCTACTCTGGGCAAGAGACTCATGCGTCCATCCGATCTATTCCTCTCATGATTTTGTACACCTCTATGAGATCAACCCACATCCTCCAGCACTCCAAGAATAGAGCACTAGCCTGCTCAACCTCTCCCAATAGCTCAGGCCCTTGAGAACTGGCAACATCATAAATGATTAAAAATTGTTAGTGATTAGTTTGAACAACATCCAATAGTCCAGAAAATCTGCACTCCAGCATCACTAAAGTCCCAAGTGTAGTGGATTATCTGAGTTTTACTTGCGCTGTAGTTTTTGCAATACAATATATTTACATGTAACTGAAACTTAGTTTAAGATTGTTTCACTTTGGTGGCTGTTTGCACAGTTCTTTAAAAGTGTAATTGCAATTAAAGAATATATTTTAAACCAATTATTTGTTTAATTATTCACCAACCATAGTTGATGAGTTGCAGATTAACGCAACAGGATTCTACACATGGGATGAAAGCATGGCAGAGTGAAGAAAACATATTCTTGAAGAGGTCTATTATAGATGTGAGATCTCAGTAACATTTTTAGATTAATTGTGTATGAAAGGATTGTTGTGTAAAATTTACGATGGACATGGATTCAGGGAGAACGTACAAACTCTGTACAGTCAGCACCCGTAGTTAGGATGGAACCCGGTCTCCATAAGGTAGCAACTCTACTGCTGTGCCGCTGTGCTGACCCTGCTGTTACTCTTATTTCCATTACATACATTTGAAATAACGCAGGTGATGAACTAGGGATTCATTTGCATTATACGGATTGAATTGGTTATAATGTGATTTTGATGGGGAACTGGAGAGCCACTTATAAGTCACTTTGGAACTAGATATGCAAAAAAAAAAACAATTTTGGATTTAAACAGTATAGGGGAAAGAAGCTTGTTTCCTTCAAGTGACTAATTGAAAGATACGGCATGGAAACAGGCCCTTCGACCCACCAAGCCGACCATCAATCACCTGTTCACACTAGCTCTTTGATATCCCACTAAGCCATGTGGAACTTCACACAGACATCACCCAAGATCAGGATTGAACCAGGGTCTCTGACACTGTGAGGCAACAACTCTACACTGTGCCACCCTAAAGCAGACACCATTATCTCTTAAGAACACCATAGGCTACTGTAATCAAAACGTAATCGCATCCATGGCACAGGTGCAACGAGACTCTATTAAATAATATATAGACCTTTAGTATTTTAGCTTAGAGTAGCAAAACAAACATATTTCTATAGGGAGGTGGCACGGCAGTCGAGGACACGACCCATGACCCGTACTGTTGCATGCAACGCCTTCTGGAGAACATACGGTGGGCCTGTCTTCTGTCACAGCAACTGGACTCCACGCTGACTGGTTTCACACTCGCGGACCCAGAACCGTCTGTCGGGGGGGGGGGAGCGGGTCGTGTGTCTCAGCAGTCGGTTCGGGGGTCGGGACGGTTTCGGGGTGCCGGTTGGGGTGCAGTATGTTCAGTGACTCTGGGTGGGCGGAGGGACCAGACTGTTCCCAACTCTGCTGCAGCTGACGGGAAAACAGGGGCGACACGTACCTCCCATGTTTTGAAAGGTGGGGGACAATTCCACCCCCCCCCCCATGTTTTGTAATCCGGGTTGTGAAATTCGGTGAAAAAAATCTATTAAAATCTCCGCTTTCGCGAGACAGTCAGGGGGTGTCACTGTTAAGCGCTTGTTAAATGTCACTATTAACATCGTATTAACACGATGTGTCACCAATTGTGCTTTGTCCTTCAAGTATTACTGAAGGTATTCACGGAGAATTTCTTAAAGCTGTCTGATGGGTGTACATTAAGCATTTGAACTAATTGGATGTATTGGTGGATGGGAAAGATTTAAACGGGTATCGTATTTAAACAGGTCAGGTCATTAAGGGTTCCAGTTATCAGGGTTTCCTGGCTGGCTTGCAGGTAGGTCCCTCATTCACGGTCACTCATGTTATTTAGTATATTTTTCCCATCTCTCTCTCTCCCCCTCCAAGGTAGGTTATTCTGTTTGCCTTTATTTTCTTCAATTTTATTTCTTTGTGTTATTTATCACATTGTAGCTTTTGAAAGATTCAAGCGGGTATCAGACACTTTCTAAGGGCAGAATCGGCCCATTTGTGGGATTTTTCCATCACCTGGCATGGCTTAAAATCATACTGCTGCATCGGGGTGATCGAGGTTCCCGATGTTAAAGCTCCCGCCGGACGATTTTAAACCATGCCGGGCGATGAAAGGCCATGCGAACGGGCCGATTCAAGCCCCACGATTTGGGGCAGACGAAGCTGCTGTTGCTGGAGTTTGGAGTCGGTCATCAACCCGTTCAGCTCCCAATCTTACCACCTACAGGGCCCAAGGCCGAGGCCTCCAAAGCCTCTCGTGTGTGTGTGTGTGCACGCGCAAGCCACCAAGGAACTGTGTCCCCCACACGCTTTGATAGCGATTTCCGCCCCTGCGTGACAGTGCGCTCCACAGGGGGAGAGGGTGGCCGTGACCAGACAGCGCTGACCCTGGGAGGAGAGTGGGGGCTGTCCAGAAGGATGCGCTCCTTCAGCCGCTTACACCTTGGTGCTCGGGTTCAGAGCAAAGATACTAGAGCATTTGGTTCAGAGCGCTCAGTCACCCTCCACAATTATTTACAGTGCAAAAATTGACCATTTCGGCGGTTTTTAAAAGGTAAGGAAGTACGCGTTTCGTGTGTTAACAATGTATGCCGGAGGCTGCCATGTCATCCAGAAGGATTGAGTTGCACTGCACGTCACGCCCTTTGACCCGATGACCCCAGAAATGCCGCCTGGCGCGCTGAGTTTCTCAAGCACTTTAGACATTAGAGACACCGCGCAGAAACAGCCCCTTTGGCCCGCAGGGTACGAGCTGACCAGCAATCACCCTGTACACTTGCACTAACCTACACACTAGGGACAATTTTTACAACTTACAATTGGGCGGCATGGTGGCAGAGCTGTAGAGTTGCCGCCCAATTACAGAGACTCGGGTTCGATCCCGACCACGGGTGCTGTTTGTATGGGGTTTGTACGTTCTCGCCGTGACCTGCGTGGGTTTTCTCCAAGATCTACGGTTTCCTCCCACACTCCAAAGGGGTACGGGTTTGTTCATTAATTGGCTTGGTATAAATGTAAAAAAAGTATCCCTTGCGTATGTAGGGTATTGTTAATGTGCGGGGATCGCTGGTCGGCGCTGACTCGGTGGGCCGAAGGGCCTGTTTCCATGCTGTATCTCTATGTCTTTGGAGGGTGGGAGAAAACCCACACGGTCACGGGGAGAACGTACAAACTCTGTTTAGACAGCACCCGTAGTCAGGATCAAACCTGGGTCTCTGGTGCTGTAAGACAGCAACTCTACCGCGGTAAACTTTGTCTTTTTTTTTGGAAACAAAATCCTTTAATCTTTATTTTTGAAGATCCCACAGGGAAAAATAAGTGTGTTATTGCGGATCTGAAAGTTTCTTGCCCCTAACACCCACTGCCCCTCCATTAGCACAATTACCTTTACAGCACTGTTCCCTATGTTCCAGCACTGAGGTCTCTCGGTATAGAGTTGTAGCAGAATTAGTCTCCACCGAATGGGGACTGCGCATGCGAGTGCAGCCGGCACTGTGCCGGCATTGAACATGCGCAGTAGCGTGACCGGGGCAAGGGCCCGGCTGCGCAGGCGTAATAATAGGCCCCGCCCACCGCGGCGGCGAGCATGCGCAGTGGCCGGGCCGCGGCAGCCGTCTCCAAGGGATCGAGTGGCGGCTCGGAACCGGTGAGTGATCCGGGGGCGAGGAGGGAGGGAGGGAGAGGGCCGGGAACCGGGAACGGGTCTGACTGCGCCACGGCGTGTGACAGCGGCGGGGGTCAGGACCACGACTCGGTCAAAGGCGGGAGGAGGAGGAGGAAGCAAATGAGCGCCGCGGCTTGGCCGGGTGCGCCCGGTCTCCATGGCAACGTACAACAGCGCCGAGCCGTCCCCCCGCCAAGCTGCCCCCCATCATCACCCCCACCACTCTGCTGGGCCGCCCTCCCCCACAGGCAGGCATCTTGTCCACTCCCTCTATAAAAATAACCTTTTTGATGCCTTTCCCCACAGTGGACATTTTTGATTCTGTTGTGGGGGGACGTTCATGTTGAATTCTATAATGTGTTGTGTCATTTTTTCTTATTTTTAATTTTTCTATGGATGTACGTAAAACTTTATTATTTATTTTATGTAAAGCACTTTGGTTTCAACGCCAGTTGATTGTAACGTGCTATATAAATAAAATTTACTTTACTTTACTTACCCCCCCACCCATGTCAGATCCTCGCCTTAATCCGAATGTAATAAATACGCTTCAAGTGCACTGAACAATAAGTATACTTGAAGCGTGAACAGTAAACGCTTCGTTTTATTAGTCCGCCATTCCTTTACATCCCGGCAACATCAATGGGAGTGTGTTCGGATCCCATACTCGTCGCCAATGTTAGATCCCCCTCCCTGACTGGCGCTTTCCCCCTCCCCCCCTGATCGGTGTCTAGCACGCATCTTCCCACCATCCTGAAGCTGGCATTTAGATTCCTCTTGCTACCACCACACCTGCCCGGCATCTGGCCTTCCCCACCCCGACTGGTGCTTACTTCCCACATTGCCTGGGTGCTTTCCCCCACCCCCTTGCCTGGTTTGGCCTGAAATGGCAGCTGGCCCATGCAGACCAACAAAATTGTTCAAGAAACTCATGGGTCGAGCAGCCTTGAAAGGCAGCCAGGATTTGTCCCACCCGGTCATTCCTCGTCCTCCCTGCTGTGTGCCAGAAGGTACAGAAGCTGGAAAGTGTGCACCACCAGACTCGAGAACAGCTTCCACCCTCTGTTGTCAGGTTTCTGAATGGTCCGTCCATAAGCTAGGACAGTCTGCTTCATCGCTACCTTATTCTTCTTCAGAAGAAGGGTCTCAACCCGAAACATCGCCCATCCTTTTCCAGAGATGCTGCCCGAACAGCTGAGTCACTCCAGCACTTTGTGTCAATCTTTAACAGATCAGCAATTTCTTTCATGCCCAGAAAATCCTAATCTGTAATTAAGGCTAAAAGGAAATGAGACCGAAAGCCTCAGAGGCAGTTTCACCCTTATTTTGCTGGCCCAGAATTTCTCAGGTCTTACTGTAATTTATGTCAATGAGGCTATAAGATACCTGGAGGCACAATTTGGGAACAATGAAGGGTGAGCTAGCTGTTCTTTCTAGTCTTTGCCTGCAATGTTTTATAATATAATTTTATTTGCTGTGTTATCTACAGAGCCTTTGAAAGGAGATGGCGACAATCACAGACTGCAATATTGTGAAGTCCTTGGAAAAAGAATTTGATATGGTAGTAAGTACTAGGACAAGAGTGTAGTGATGCGTTGACCTGTTTTAATCATTGGTTATAGCAGCAAAGAGTAATCCAGCTATCACATCTCTGCTACACTGTATATCTAATGTTAGTAAAAACGTTAAAAAGCATACCTCCAGATTCAGGGACAGTCTTCCCAGCTATTATCAGGTAAGTGAACTAATCTATCAGCAGCTAGAGGGCAGGAGTCCTAATCTACCATCTACCTCGTTGGAGACCCTCGGACTATCTATAATTGGACTATACTGGACTTTATCTTGCATTAACTGTTATTCCCTTTATCATGTATCGAAGATAGATATAGATAGATGAGTGATCTTGATGCCAAGAAAATCAGTGGATTTTCAGTTTTACTGTAGTTGAGGTCAGATTATTGAAGCAAGAATTGAAAACATCCATTCAGAATTTCAAATCCAAATTGGAAACTTAAATAAGTTCATGTCATAGGAGCAGAATTAAGTAATTCAGCCCATCGGGTCTACTCTGCCATTCATTCATGATCTATCTTTCCTCCTCAACCCCATTCTCCTGCCTTCTCATAATCTTTGATACCCTTACTAATCAATCTTGACTTTAAAAATACCCAATGACTTGGCCTCCACAGCCATCTGTGGCATTGAATTCCACAGATTCACCGCCCACTGACAAAATAAATTCCTCCTCATCTCCTTTCTAAAGATACGGCCTTTTATTTTGAAACAAGCTAGAAACGAGGAGCTGCAGATGCTGGTTTACAAAAAAGACAGAAAGTGCTGGCGTAACTCAACGGGTCAGGCAGCCTCCTCAGAGAACATAGGTAGGTAATATTTCAGGTCAGGATCCTGACCTGAAACGTCACCTATCCATGTACTTCAGGAATGTTGTCTGCCTGCACGTTACTCCAGTACTTTGTGTCTTAACTTTAAATAGTTAAACTGTCATCACTTCCCTCTCTCAGAATTTTGTTTCTTTTTACTGCCATGGTATCGGTACAGGTTTGATTGTGGACAAAGAAATTGTATCATTTGTGCTAAAGCACTTCATGGGATATTATCAGCAAATTCCATATAATCCATTGACATAGACAACATGTGTTTCACTCTCATAGCCACCTGAGCAGGTACACCGAGTCTGACATTATTCAGGGCATCCCCTTCAGTATGTAGCATCCCACTGCATTCATGTGCCTGCCCATTTTATCTTGTTGCATTCTGGAATGTGGTTTGAACCTTCTGGCTTAGATGTGAGCCAAACTAATAGTGGTTAAGAATGAAGCAGCTTTGTCAGTGCTTTGATTTATGCTTCCTTCAGGATTACAGTCAGTGGGAGAGAACAGACAGACGTAGAACACGACAAAGTGAGACCCCTTCACTCCCACCTATCAAGTGGTTACCAGAAGCTCTGGGAAATCGCTGGAAGATGGTGAAGAAGGACAAAGTGAAAACAAAACGTCATGCAACCCAAGATCTAAAAAAAACAGAAGGTATTTCAATCCTTAGGCTGCCGGAGGTCTAGGATAATTTCACACTTCCTATCCTGACTACTTTGCAACTCACACATTGTGCTGATTAATAAATCTAACTATTACAGTAATAAATGTTTTGAACACTTCAGATGGTGTCTTTTAAATGGATGGTGGGCCTTGTTTGTATGGACTTTAACAAGGTCTTTGACAATGTCCCACATTGTAGACTTGGCTGGAAGGTTAGATCAACCAAGATAAACCAACCAAATTTGGATAGGTGGAAGGGGTCAAAGAGTAGTTGTGGAGGGTTGCTTTTCTGTTTGGAGGCCTAAGACCACTGGTGTGCCACAGGGGTCCACTGTTATTTGTTATCTACATTAATCATTTGGATGACAATGTAGTTAACATTGTTAAAAAAAGGTTCATTCTTCATTTACAATGAATTGGATAATGTCGTTGGTGGAAGGAATGTTAACCAGGACATCTGACTTCATTTCCTCCCTGAGATACTGCCATATGATCTTTAGCATCCACTTGCCTGCAGAGCAAGTGGCAATGTAGCTGGATGCCTCCAGAAATATAACAACATTTTGACTGTATGGCATTGAATGTAGTTTAGACTTTAGAGGTACAGCGCGGAAACAAGATTTTCAGCCCTCCGACTCCGCGCCGACCAGTACACTAGAACTATCCTACACACTAGGTACAATTTTACTGAAGCTGATTGGCATACAAAGTTGTGCGTCTTTTGAATATGGAAGGAAACTCATGCAGTCATAGGGAAAATGTACAAACTATACAGACAGCACCCGGGTGAACCCAGATGGAAGCTGGGTCTCTGGCGTTGGAAGGTAACAACTCCACCACTGTGCTGCCCCAAACAGTTGATAGATTGTAGAGTAGACTGCTGCAAATTATTACAAAGTTTTTAAAAAATATATAAATACCTGAAGAAGTGTCCCGACCTAAAACGTCACTTATCAATGTTCTTCAGAGATGTTGCCTGATCTGCTGATTTACTCCAGCACTTTGTCTTTTTTTGTAAATTCCCATCTTTGTATCTACATATAGTTATCTGTGTATCTGTTGTCGGGTACGTCGAACAATCCTTGTTCTCGGCGTACCAGGGCCCCATCCCCGACCTCTACCTCCGTTACATCGATGACTGCTTTGGTGTCACCTCCTGCACCCACAACTGACTGACTTCATCCATTTCACCACCAACTTCCATCCGGCACTCAAATACACTTAGACCATTTCCGACATTTCCCTACCATTCCTTGACCTCACCATCTCTATTGCAGGTGATACACTCCAGACCGACATCCACTACAAACCAACTGACTCCCACAGCTACTTGGACCTCCCCCACTATAGATGAGGCTCGCACCAGAGTCTCCTCCATACCCCGCAACACTGCCCTCTCTCCCCATTCCCCCACTCGGAACAAGGGCAGAGTCCCCCTGGTCCTCACCTTTCACTCCACCAGCCGGCAAATACAACACATAGTCCTCCGCCAGTTTCGCCACCTCCAACATGACCCCTCCACTCGCCACATCTTCCCATCTCCCCCCGTCTGCCTTCCGCAAAGACCGCTCCCTCGCAACTCCCTTGTCAATTCTTCCCTTCCCTCCCGCTCTACCCCTTCCCCGGGCACTTTCCCTTGCAACCACAAGAAATGCTACACTTGTCCTTTCACCTCCCCCCTCCACTCCTTTCAGGGACCCAAGCAGTCCTTCCAGGTCCGACAGAGGTTCACCTGCACCTCCTCCAACCTCATCTACTGCATCCGCTGCTCCATGATGATCTATATCACTGCCAGATGATCTATATCGGTGAGACCAAGCGGAGGCTTGGCGATCGTTTCGCCGAACACCTCCGCTCGGTCCTCATTAACCAATCCGACCTCCCGGTGGCTCAGCACTCCAACTCCCCCTCCCATTCCGTATCCGACCTCTCGGTCCTGGGCCTCCTCCACGGCCAGAGTGAGCAACACCCGCAAGTTAGAGGAACAGCACCTCATATTCCGCTTGGGGAGTCTGCATCCTCTGGGCTTGAGAATTGAATTTTCTCAATTCTGTTAACCCTTGCTGTCTCCTCCCCTTTCCACCTCTCCCTCAGCCCTCGGGCCCTGGCATTCCCTCTCTCTCTATCTCTCTTCCCCTCCCTAGTCGCACTAGCTTCTCATTTTCACACTACAAACAGCTTACAATGGCTTGTTCCCTTTTATCATCGATACTTTTTTGCATATCTTTCATTCATTGTTCTTTATCTCTCCACATCACCGTCTGTATCTCTCGTTTCCCTGATCCCTGACCAGTCTGAAGAAGGGTCTCGACCCGAAACGTCGCCTATCTCCTTCGCTCCTTAGATGCTGCTGCACCCGCTGAGTTTCTCCAGCCTTTTGTGTACCCTCGATTCTCCAGCATCTGCAGTTCCTTCTTTAAAACATAGTTATTTGTTTGACAGGTTCAATCCACTCTTCCAGAAAATGTATTTGATGTACGCACTTATTTATTCTAGGTAGACTCTGCTGAAAACTACAACTCACAACTGCAGCTTGGGGGCAGTCTGGAATCATATAATCCTCTACAATAATTGTCAATAATTAGCAACACGGTTATCTGGGCTGCGTGGATGCAATAAAAGATTTTGGCATTAGAAGAAAATAATTTAAGAACATTATTGGGGGTTACACAAAAAGCTGGAGAAACTCAGCGGGTGCAGCAGCATCTAAGGAGCGAAGGAGATAGGCGACGTTTCGGGTCGAGACCCTTCTTCAGACTGGTCAGGGATCAGGGAAACGAGAGATATAGACGGTGATGTGGAGAGATAAAGAACAATGAATGAAAGATATGCAAAAAAGTATCGATGATAAAGGGAACAAGCCATTGTAAGCTGTTTGTAGTGTGAAAATGAGAAGCTAGTGCGACTAGGGTGGGGGAGGGAGATGGAGATAGAGGGAATGCCAGGGCCCGAGGGCTGAAGGAGAGGTGGGAGGGGGAGGAGACAGCAGGGGTTAACAGAATTGAGAAAATTCAATGTTCAAGCCCAAAGGATGCAGACTCCCCAAGCGGAATATGAGGTGCTGTTCCTCCAACTTGCGGTGTTGCTCACTCTGGCCATGGAGGAGGCCCAGGACCGAGAGGTCGGATATGGAATGGGAGGGGGAGTTGAAGTGCTGAGCGACCGGGAGGTCGGGTTGGTTTTTGCGGACCGAGCGGAGGTGTTCGGCGAAACGATCGCCAAGCCTCCGCTTGGTCTCACCGATATAGATCATTATTGATGTGCCTTTACAAGACTCCTGTTAGCTACTGCTCTCAGGATTAAATTGGAGATGCAGGAAAAGAAGATGCTGCAATCTTTAGCAATACCTAAAGTATTGGAGGAGCTCAGTAAGTTGGGCAGCATCCAAAGAAGAAGAGACTCAACCTGAAACACAGCCTGTCCATTCCTTCCACAGATGCTGCCTGACCTGTTGAATTCCTCAGATCGTTGTGTTTGGTCAGAGTTAATTTGCTTCATTTGTCTTCATGTAAGTACATGAAGACATTCAAGTTCTCATATTTGAAACTTAATTGAATTTTTGAACAACAGCTTAGATACACGTCCACTTTTCCTCATTCTGCACACTTGTGTATAACACCTTGTTCTTGTTGTCTCCTACCTTATGATTATAAGGGGGCGTGTGTTTGAAACGCTTTCATTTTGTTAAATTACTGGACCTAATGTCTAACCTCAAAGCTTTGACCTGTTTTAGCTCGGCTGTGTACAGAGAAGTCCTGTTCAAAGAAATGCAATCATCCCTGGCATAAAAGAAAAATTTTAAGGGCAGATGATGCCTGCTACATGGAAATGAAAGAAAAAATCAATATACTTAAGGTAATTATTCATTTTGGTTGTTGTTGTACTTCTGTGGTATATACTGAATATGGAAGAGAATCTTGTAGAATACTTTTGTTACAATGCCGAGAACCATATTCTGCACTCTATCTTTCCCTTTGCTCTATCTATTCTACTTGAGTTTAAGTTGATTGCATTTAGTATCTGATTGGGTAGCATGCAAGGGGGGGGGGGGGAGGGGGAGAGAGAGGTGGGGGGGGGGGGGAGGGGTGGAGGGAGGGTGGAGGGGGATAGAGAGGAAGGGGGGAGAGAGGACGGGTGGGGGGAGTGGGAGGGAGGTGGAGGGGGAAGAGGGAGGAGTGGGGCGAAGGGAGGGTGAAGGTGCGGGGTGGGGCTGTATTGTCTCATTTATTCCCATGTGCCATGCCTGGACCAGAGTTGGAGTAACTCGGAAGGTCAGGCAGCATCTCTGAAGAACATGGATAGGTGACACTTCAGGTCAAGATGCTTCTTCAGGCTGATTGTAGGGGGCTGATTGTAGAAAGCTTAAAAAGGGCGAGGCAAGACAAAGTGTGGCAGGCAATGGGTCGACTAGGTTAAAGTCCAAGTGTTAAATATTTAAAGGGGAACCTTATCTTTGAATGCCCCTGTAAGGGTCTACTTCTACCCATGAGCATCCTGTTGCTTGTACAAAAGCCTCTTTTGTTTAACCATGCTGTTTAATAGTATTTAATAACAGTCAAGAAGAAGCAGATGGATGAATACAAGGAATACAGCAAGAACCTCTCGGATATTAACATGAAGCTGTCAGACGAATTGAAAAGGTTGGAGGAAAATGCCATGAAAGAATCGAGAAGTCTCTTGATTCGGTATAGCAAGTTTAAGGTATGGGACTGGCCATGTGTCTACTTTGCTATAAGTCTAGAGATTTTCAGGAACAGTTGAAAGTGGAAGGCTTGATGCTTCTTCCCAACTGAATTCTTATCCGCCATAGTTTTACCCACTTATGTAAGTTGTAGGACAATACAGTTGTGCCGGTTGGTGGAGCTGCTGCCTTGCAGTGCCAGAGACCTGGGTTTGACCCCGATCTTGGATGGTGCTGTCTGTGTGGAATTTAGACATTCTCTGTGACCGCATAGTTTTCCCTGCGGGTGCTCCATTTTGCTCCCACAACCCAAATTTTATAGTTTTTGTAGTTTTGTAGATTAATTGACCTTGTAAATTGCCCTCTAGCGTGTAGGGAGTGGATGCGAAAGTGGGATAACCTAACACTAGTGTGAAAGGGTGTTTGATGTTTGCACCTGCTTGGTGGGCTGGAGGAACTATTTCCATGCTGTATCTTTCAACCAATCAAACTTACTTAATCTATGCCCCTTTATAAATTGCTTCCACATACAGAATCAGAGTTGAATGAGAGTAATCCGTGAGTTTATGTAATCCACAAAATATTTGGTGATAACAAAAGAGTATCAAGGAATTATTGAGGGAATTGGACATGGGATTAATGTAGAACAGAGGTGAAAATTCAGCAATGATCTTATTCATTGGTCGTACTGGTCCTCATGTTGCAGTAACATGAGGACCAGTACGACCCAATCTTCTTTTTCTTATTTATAAAACTATTGCTAGGTTTGGAGAAATTTAGCTTCTTCAAAGGATTGACTGATCTAGGGTTGACTCTTTAGGTGAATAGGGCAAAGGGAAATTTAATTCGGGTGAATACATTTTGGATGTTTAGATTGAATCAGAAGAAGCATTTCTGATTTAGAATGGCCATTACCTATGGAGCATAGATTTAAGGTAAAAGAAAGAGAGATTAGAAGGGAATCTTAGGAAAGACTAGCCTTGAAACCCATTCTGAATGTGATATGGCAATAACTTCCCACCAAAAGAAGTAATTCAACTATTAGCTCCTGATGGCAGGTGCGGGAGACAGCATAATCATCTGATTTCAGAAAGTATGGAAAAAGTGCTCTGTAGCCATAGTAGTTATTTTTTTGTCCAGAATCCATTCAGTCCATTGCAGAAAGAAGCAATGCAATCCTAGAATAATATACAGAAGGAATCTGAAATGAATGGTGTGTGGATGCGGATGATGGATTAGTTCACTTGTGATGTCACCCTTTTAATTTCCTCCCTCATTTTTGTATGCAAGAAAGGAATTTCTGGTGTAGGTGAATGGAAACGGCAGGAAATTGAAGCAGCAGCAGCTGATCTCAAAGACACTGAGAAAACATTGAAACAAAAATCTGAAGGTCAGTCGCAAGCCTCTTATGTATTCATTTATAGTTCTGAGATCTATTACATTGACTCCAATGGTAGATGCAGCTATTTGGTGTGTTTAGCAATACCAACTAGCAATCAACTTCTAGGCACTGTACAGTTTTAATGGACCTCTTTATAATAGACTTTGGTTATAGTGGACGGATCTACCAACCTTCATTTGGCTGGCTTGCTGTTGCCACCCCCTGCCCGCACAACCTCTCCAGCCGCTTCCAGGCCAAACCACCACCAGGACGGGCTGCCGATGCCATCCCCAGCCACATAGCTTCCATGGCCACTTCCAGGCTGCGCCTGCCACCGGCGACACTTACTTGCACTCTGGCCTCATGCGGGCTGCAAATAATAACTCTGCCGATCCTCATTCCTCCCCAGCCGCTAGCAGACCGGGGCCATTAACTCACCTGGATTCCAGGCCCAGTTCCAGACCAAGTGTCTGACGAAGGATCTCAACCTGAAACATCACCTATCCATGTTATCCAGAGATGCTGGCTGACCTGCTGAGTTACTACAGCATTTTGTGTCCTTTTATGTATTAACCTGCATCTGCAGTTATTGTTTATACTAATGATACAATGATAATCAGTTACTTGGTTATAGTGGGCAATCGGCAGTAATAGACACAATTCCCCACTCACCCTCCCACTATGGTCTGTTATAACAAAGTTTCACTGTAATTAACATTGATTCTCAATAGCAGTGGCATGTTACTTAAATCCTATTGGTCTTCAGTATTCAATCATTGAGATTCTTGGATGTTTTATCTAAAACAAAAGATTTTGCTTAATTTTTATTGCTGCAGTGAAGTTATATCAAACCCATTACGGGTTGACTCCCAAGAATATACAAGATAAGGTATCTTTGAGGAGCCTGATGAGCAACTTACAAAATTGTATTTCTTGTATGCTAAATAAATCTCAGATTTGGTGATAACTCTGATTGGACAGTTTCTTCCCAGCTGTTATCAGGCAACTGAACCATCCTATCACCAACTAGAGAACAGTCCTGACCTACCATCTATATTAGACACTTTTGGACTATCTGTAATCAGTCTTTACTGCACTTCATCTTGCAATAAACATTATTCCCTTTATCCTGTATCTGTAAACGTGGATGACTTAATTGTAATCATGTATAGTCTTTTCTTTGATTGGATAGCTCACAATTAAAAACAGTTTTACTGTATCTTGATACACGTGATATTAATAACCTCAACTTATTGAAAAAATGAAGTACTGAAGTAGCTCTGCGGTCAGGCAACTTCTCTGGAGTTTATGGTTGGGTGACGTTTAAGTTTGGTCCCTTCAGACTGATGGTAAATGTCGGGGCAAGGGGGGAGAGAAAGCTGGGAAAGAGATGGAGGTTAGACAAAACCTTACAAGTGATGTTGATAAAGATGAAGTGGGTTAGATTGGCAGATTGGTGGACAAGGGCGAGATACAAAGGAGATACAAAGCGTGTATATTAATGAGAGAAGAGGAGTGAAATGTGACAGCAGAGGAAGGAATATCGGTGGTAGGGTATTTGAATATCTTTGTAATTTGGTAATGGTAATCACGAAGCTTCATCTAATTCACCAATGTCCTGTGGGGGAGGGGGGGTGGGGGGGGAGAAGAAAATTGCTATCCATCTTTCGTCTGTGACTCCATACTCATCAGTGTGATTGGCTATAATTTGCCTCCATGGTTCAAGACCAATGAAGAAGGGCTATAAATGCTAGCACAGCTATTAACATCTATATCCCGTGAATGCACAGTGGTGCAATGATGGAGTTGCTGCCTTACGGCACCAGAAACCCAGGTTCAATCCTGACTACAGATGTTGTCCGTACAAAGTTTGTACATTGGCCTTGTAACCACATGGGTTTTCTTCATGTGCTCTGGTTTCCTCCCACATTCCAAAGTTGTGCAGGTTTGTAGATTAATTGGCTTTGGTAAAATTGTAAATTTCTAAAGTCTAAAGAATTTAGCTATTGGGAAAAAATTCTCACAAGCATAGATAAATTGGGATGAATGACTAGGTGCTAAATCTACACATTAAAGATGAGTTGTTATTGAATAAATCTATAGTAAGTATTTTCATTTTCAAAGAGTTGTATAGTCAAGTGGAAGAAGTTAACACAAGGATCCGGAATGCACACATGGAAGTTCATATGTTAAAGGAGTTTAGAGACAAAGAGCTCCCTTCGTTTGCTTTGAAAATTGCACAGCTGGAAAAGGAGATCCAGAAGCACACACAAAAGTATCAGGTAGGGAAAATTATTCAGGCAACACATCCAGTTTTGCCACTTTTATATTATTGGCATTTTCAGGTGGCATTTGCTCCAATTCTGATGTTGGATGGGGATGACGTAATGGGTGCCTGCAAGCCAAAAGAGAAGATAGCAAGGGTGTATTGGTACTGAGATGGAGGAGATGTTGGGATGCATAGTCGCCTGTGAAAGGTATGGCCTGGTAGCTCATGTGATAGGAGCAGAATTGGACCATCTGGCCCATCTTGTCTACTCTGCCATTTAATTATGGCCGATCTATCTTTCCATCTCAACCCCGCTCTCTGCCTTCTCCCCCTAACCTTCTGACACCCATGCAAGTCAAGAATCTCCACTTTAAAAATACCCGATGACTTGGCCTCCATAGGTAAAGTGAACATAATTGGCAAGAGTATTTAATTGTCATATGTATTGAAACTGAACAATGAAATTCCTACTTGCAGTAGCATAACATGTCTGTGAACACAGTATTCAATAGATAACATAATATAAGATGAAAAAATAGTGCACAAAATTATGAAATAGCTAATCAAGTGGTATCCAGAGGTTATGTTACTGGAGTGCTGAGTGATCCAAAGCTCTCATCCAACTGGAGACATGTTTGGCTTAAAATTTAAATTGGACTAATTAAATGCATTGAGAGAAATAAAGAACTGCAAATGCTGGTTAATACACAAAAGGACACAGTAACTCAATGGGTCAGGCAGCTACTCTGGAGAGCATGGACGTTTCTGACAGAAAACCTTCTTTTGGACTAATTGTAGGGTTGGAAAAAGAAAGCTGGGAGAGGCAGGACAGAGCGTGGCAGGTAATGAACTTGTAGTTAGGGAACTTATTTTTTTAATCTCTTATCAGTAACACTAACTGTTGAACCACTAGGTTGTTGTAAAACACCAGGTTTATTTATACCCTGTAGGAATGGAGATCTGCTGTCCATATGTGATCTACATGGAAGCAACTCATCCACAACATCATGATGAAATCTTGTGGAATGGTCCATCAAGCCACTCAGTTCAAGGGCAATTAAGGATAGGCAATAAATATTGGTCCTACCATTGATGCTCTTGTTAATGTATTAAAAATATTGGAAAGTTATTGTAATATTTATTTTGGTATTAAACAGGAAGAAGTTGCTGATGTGGAGGATGTTACACTTGCTCAAAAAAGAAAAATGGAAAACACATTGAAAGAGAAGGAACAGGAAATATTTCACAAGATTGCTAAGGTTGGTGTCTAATAGTAACAGTAAGTAGACGTCTGCCCAATATCTTCTCTTTTAAAAACAAATAAACTAAGGGTCACCGTGCAAGATTAATAACAGAAATTCATAACTTTTGGTGATGGAAAGCAATTAAGTATGAAACTCACAGCAGACACCTGTCGGTAAGTTAGGTATGATCTAGTTGTTCACCACTCTTCTACCTTCCATGGCCACAAATACTCTTCCAAGTGAGACTGAGAGACTTGTACGTCATTTTGGTATAATGTGTTTTCTGGTCAGAACACAATGCTGGAGGAACTCAGCGGGTCCGGCAGCACCTGCGGAGGGAATGGGTAGGTGTCGTTTCAGGTCAGGACTCTTTGTTATACTCATGTCTTTCTTTATTCACTGCTGACTTCAGACTGTGTGACAGGGTTGTGGATGATAAGGGGCTATTAATGCTGAAAATAAAGACAATTTGCAAAATGTCTCTATTTAGTCCTCTAGTGTGACTAAATTTCCAAATGCATATGGGTTATCTTTCTCCCTTCACACCCATTTATTTGCACTCCAGCCTCTTGCATTTTTTTACAAAAACTTAAATGCAAGATCAAGGAATAGCACTACTCTCATTATAATTTGACAATTTCAGATGATGATCCTGCAAATTATTTTAACAACTCTTCTGTTTGTTTATATTAATAATTCACCTTGTATCATCAATCTTTTTTATTATTTGACCCTTCCTGAAATCTCCCCTATTAAAAATCTCCCCTTTTTGTTGTCTCCTTCCTCTCCATTTTAGCAGAATTTAACAGTCCACTTTAGCCATTTCCAATGAGAGTGCATTCATCTGAAATGTTAACTTTTCTCCATAGATGCTGCCAGATTTGTTGAGAATTTCCAAAATGTTCTCTTTCTCTTCAATTTCAGATTTCTAGCATCCAAAATATCTTGCGTTTATTCTTTTTTTAAGAACTTTGTTTTACATGAATATCTCCACAAGATAATCGCCCTTAGCTTGCAACTAACTTTCTTAGTGTGTAAGTTACATAATGGATGAAATGCTGTTGAACTATATTTTGTTTGCTCTGGAAGAGAATTTAAATTTGCTATTGAAGCGTTTGTATTTAAAGGGTCCAATTTTGCTCACCTACCACCAGATGTCACTGGCAAGTCAAATTCAGTGTTTATCAGCTTTACGAAGAATGGTTAGGAAGGAGCATTCATTTTCTTGAAGATAGACACAAAATGCTGAAGTAACTCAACATGTCAGGAGAGAAGAAATGGGTGATGTTTCAGATCGAGACCCTTCTTCAGACAGAGTCGGGGAGAGAGAAACTAGAGATGTAGAAAAACTAAGAGCATGTGAAAAGGACAGATCAATCAAAGCGTTTGATGATCAAGGAAATGTACAATGGCTATGGGGAAGGTGACAACGAGGCTTACAAACAGTAAAATTAATCAGGACAGTGAAGCTAGTCGGAGAACTAGGGTGGGGGAGGGGCGGAGAGAGACGGAAAGGAAGCAAGGGTTACTTGAAGTTAGATAAATCCCCCTCCAATCACCACTTCACACCCAATCACCCACACCCTCTGTGCTGCACAACATCACTTTTCCATCATCAACAATAAAAGTAGAGGAGGTGGAGAGGCTTTTCAGAGGACAAAAAAGCCGGAAATTTCCAGGACCTGACAATGTTTTCCCCCTCTACTCCCAAGCTCTGTGCCAAACAGCTGGCACAGGTATATACAGACCATTTTAACCAGTCCCTGAAACATGTACTGTCCCTGCCTGCTTCAAAGTCTCCACTATTGTCCCTGTACCCAAAAAGGCAAGGGTTACTTGTCTTAATGACTACAGGCCTGTCGCACTGACCTCTGTAGTCATGAAGACACTCGAAAGGCTTGTGCTGGCCAGGCTGAAAAATATCACAAACTCCCTGCTGGACCCTCTGCAGTTTGCATTTCGGGCCAATAGACCTGTGGATGATGCAGTCAACTTGGACCTGCACTTCATCCTACAGCAACTGGACTGCCAGGGGACCTATGTGAGGATCCTGTTTGTTGATTTTAGCTCTGCATTCAACACCACTGTGCCAGAGCTACTACACTCCAAACTTTCCGAGTTGACTGCGCCTGAACCCCTCTGTCGGTGGATCACCAGCTTCCTGACAGTCAGGAAGCAGCATGTGAGGCTGGGAAAACACATCTCGGACACGCAAACGCTCAGCAAAGGAACACCGCAAGGCTGCGTACTCTCTCCTCTCCTCTACTCTCTGTACACCAACGACTGCACCTCCACAAACACCTCTGTCAAGCTTCTCAAGTTTGCGGACAGCACAACCCTGATTGGACTGATCCAGGATGGGGACGAATCTGCCTACAGACAGGAAGTGTCACAGCTGGCGACCTGGGGCCGTCGCAACAACCTAGAGCTCAATGCTCTTTAGACAGTGGAATTGATTGTGGACTTTAGGAGAGCTCCCCCTCCCCTCTCCCCACTCACCATCAACAACACCACAGTCACATCTGTGGAGTCTTTTAAATTCCTGGGAACCATCAGCTCCAAGGACCTTAAGTGGGGGGCTACCATCGACTCCACAGTCAAAAAGGCACAACAGAGGATGTACTTCCTACGGCAGCTGAGGAAGCACAATCTGCCACAGGCAATGATGGTCCAATTCTACACGGCCATCATAATGTCTGTTCTCACCTTCTCCATCATGGTCTGGTTTGGCTCAGCCACTAAGCACGACAGCTGGAGGCTGCAGTGAAACGTAGGATCAGCAGAGAAGATTATTGGCTGCAACCTTCCCTCCATTGCACTGTACACTGCAAGGGCCAGGAAGCGAGCCACAAACTCTTTGAATCACTTCCCTCTGGCAGGTGATCCCGGATTGTCAAAGCTGCCACAGCCAGTCTTAAATGCAGGCAAATGGTTAACGTGAATGCTCACCGTTAATTTACCAGGGCAGAGGATTCTAAAACTAGTTTAGTTTAATTCTGTCAAAGCTGCCACAGCCAGACATAAAAACACTTTTTATCCACGAGTAGTTGCTCTACCCAACAGCCAAAAATCTGTAGCCTCCCTTTGATCTGGTATTTTGTTGGTTCACATGCTTGATCAATGGTGTTTTATCATTAATGTTTTATTATTATTAATGTTTAGTGTTTTCTGAGTCATTCGTAACTGTCACTGTATGTCATGTTGTTACTTGTGGGCGGAGCACCAAGGCAAATTCCTTGTATGTGAATACTTGGCCTATAAACTTCCTTACTTACTTTACTTACTCACAATATTTATACCACTGGGTTGTAATATGAGGTGCTCTTCCTCTAATTTGTGTTTGACCTCACTCTGACGGAGGAGGCCCAGGACAGAGAGGTCAGTATGGGAAGGGGTGTTAAAGTATTTGGCAATCGGGAGATCGTGTAGGCCTAGGCGAACTGAATGAAGGTGTTCAGCGAAACAATTGCCCAGTCTGTGCTTGGTCTCACTGATATATAGGAGTCAAACAAAGAGAAGGGATTAACGGATCCCTTTCAGAATGGCAGGCAGTGACTAGTGGGGTACGGCAAGTCTCGGTGCTGGGACCGCAGCTATTTACAATATACATCAATGATTTAGATGAAGGGATTCAAAGTGACATTAGCAAATTTGCAAATGACACAAAGCTGGGTGGCAGTGTGAACTGTGAGGAGGATGCTTTGGGAATGCAGGGTGACTTGGACAGGTTGGGCGAGTGGGCAGATGCATGGCAGATGCAGTTTAATGTGGATAAATGTGAGGTTATCCACTTTGGAATGCAGATTATTATCTAAATGGTGTCCCCTTGGGAAAATGGAAGTACAACGGGATCTGGGAGTCCTTGTTCGTCAGTCAATGAAAGTAAGCATGCAGGTACAGCAGGCAGTAAAGAAAGCGAATGGCATGTTGGCCTTCATAACAAGAGGAATTGAGTATTGGAGCAAAGAGGTCCTCCTGCAGTTGTACAGGGCCCTAGTGAGACCACACCTGGAGTATTGTGTGCAGTTTTGGTCCCCAAATTTGAGGAAGGACATTCTTGTTATTGAGGGAGTGCAGCGTAGGTTCACAAGGGTAATTCCCGGGGTGGCGGGACTGTCATATGCTGAGAGAATGGAGCGGCTGGGCTTGAATACTCTGGAATTTAGAAGAATGAGGGGGGATTTCAAAGTCAAGTCAAAAGAGTATATTGTCATGTGTCCCTGACAGGACAATGAAATTATTTCTTTGCTGCAGTACAACAGAACATAGTAGGCATTGACTACAAAACAGATCAGTGTGTCCATAGTTTTAAAGAAGGAACTGCAGATGCTGGAGAATCGAGGGTACACAAAAAGCTGGAGAAACTCAGCGGGTGCAGCAGCATCTAAGGAGCGAAGGAGATTAAATTGGGTCTCGACCCGAAACGTCGCCTAGAGTCTGAAGAAGGGTGACCCGAAACGTCGCCTATCTCCTTCGATGCTGCTGCACCCGCTGAGTTTTCTCCAGCTTTTTGTGTAGGAATAAATAAATTGATAAAGTGCAAATCACAGATAAAGGGGTATTAATGTTCAGCGTTTTGTCCAAGCCAAGTTTAATAGCCTGATGGCTGTGGGGAAGTAGCTATTCCTGAACCTGGTTGTTGCAGTCCTCAGGCTCCTGTACCTTCTGCCTGAAGATAGCAGGGAATTGAGTGCGTGGCCAGGGTGGTGTGGGTCCTTGATGATGCTGCCAGCCTTTTTGAGGCAGCGACTGTGATAGATCCCCTCGATGGAAGGGAGGTCAGAGCCGATGATGGACTGGACAGTGTTTACTACTTTTTGTAGTCTTTTCCTCTCCAGGGTGCTCAAGTTGCCGAACCAAGCCACGATGCACCGGTCAGCATGCTCTCTACTGTGCACCTGTAGAAGTTAGAGAGAGCCCTCCTTGACAGACCAACTCTCCGTAATCTTCTCAGGAAGTAGAGGCGCTGATGAGCTTTCTTTATAATTGCATCTGTGTTCTCGGACCAGGAAAGATCTTCAGAGATGTGCACGCCCAGGAATTTGAAACTCTTGACCCTTTCAACCATCGACCCGTTGATATAAACAGGATTGTGGGTCCCCATCCTATTCCTTCCAAAGTCCACAATCAGTTCCTTGGTTTTGCTGGTGTTGAGGGCCAGGCTATTGTGCTGGCACCATATAGCCAATCGCTCGATCTCTCTTCTATACTCTGACTCATCCCCATCAGTGATACGTCCCACAACAATGGTGTCGTCAGCGAACTTGATGATGGAGTTCGCACTATGACCGGCTACGCAGTCATGAGTATAGAGTGATTACAGCAGGGGGCTGAGCACGCAGCCTTGAGGTGCTCCCATGCTGATTGTTATCGCGTCTGACACATTTCCACCAATACGAACAGACTGTGGTCTGTGAATGAGGAAGTCGAGGATCCAATTGCAGAGGGATGCGCAGAGACCCAGTTCTGCGAGTTTGGTAACCAGCTTGGAGGGGATGATTGTGTTAAATGCCGAGCTGTAATCGATGAATAACAGCCTGACATATGAGTTTTTGTTGTCCAAGTGGTCCAGAGCGGAGTGGAGGGCTAGCAGGATCACATCCACTGTTGATCTGTTGTGGCGGTAAGCGAACTGCAGTGGGTCCAGGTTTTTGTCGATGTAGGAGTTGATTTGCGCCATGATCAAAGCTTTTCATCACCACAGGCGTTAGTGCCACTGGTCGATAGTCATTGAGGCATTTCACCTTGCTCTTCATGGGCACCGGTATTATTGATGCCCTTTTGAAGCAGGTGGGAACCTCAGACCTCGGAAGTGACAGGTTGAAAATGTCCAGTTGGTCCTCACAGGTTTTTAGAACACGACCAGGTATACCATCAGGTCCAGGCGTTTTCGAGGTTTCACCCTTCTGAAGGATTTCCTGACGTCGGCCTCTGTGACAGAGACTGAAATACCATCACAGAGAATGCGGGCTCGGGAAGGCACATCGGTGTTCTCCCTATCAAAGCGTGCATAAAACGCATTGAGCTCGTCAGGGAGTGTTGTTTCGCCGACATTCGAGCTGCCTCCTGGTTTCGCCTGGTTTATTGAAATATATAAGATTATTAGGGGTTTGGACACGCTAGAGGCAGGAAACATGTTCCCGATGTTGGGGGAGTCTCGAACCAGAGGCCACAGTTTAAGAATAACGGGTAAGCCATTTAGAACGGAGATGAAGAAACACTTTTTCACACTTTGTGAGTCTGTGGAATTCTCTGCCTCAGAGGACGGTGGAGGCCGGTTCTCTGGATACTTTCAAAGAGAGAGCTAGTTAGGGCTCTTAAAGATAGTGGAGTCAGGGGATATGGGGAGAAGGCAGGCATGGGGTACTGATTGTGGATGATCAGCCATGATCACATTGAATGGCGGTGCTGACTCATAGGGCCAAATGGCCTACTCCTGCACCTATTGTCTATGGACTATTGAGTCCACACCTAGAACCACGGATACAGTAGATGAGGTTGGAGGAGGTGCAAGTGAGCCTCTGCCTCACCAGGAAGGACTGTCGGGCAGGGCCGGCCCTAGGCCGATTGGACTGATTTTTCCAAATTGGGCCCCGCACCCAAGTGGGGCCTCGCGTTAATTTTTTCCGTATTTCATATGGAAATACAAATTCGCTTTGTTAAATAAAGATTTAAAAATAAACATTTTACAAAACTTACGTGGTTTTGTACATGGAATACAAGCGCTGTACGGTCATCAGACGTAAATGATGTGTTAACCACTGTAGTGTTAACAGCCAGATGTGTTAACAGCTAGTAGTTAACAAGTAGTTATCCAATGCATCATCAATGCATTGATCCACATTCCTCAGTAAATGTGTAATTGTGTTTTAGACAAAGTATTAATGATGCTGCTTTCCTTTGAATACAATTCACGCGGCGTTCCTTTGAATACAATTCACACTTCTGCAAAACATAATTACATTTTACTGAGGAATGTAGATTGATGCATTGATGACACATTGAGATTTTCTTAAAACTCACCATCATGAGTGAGAACTTCTTCTTGGTGACATTCTTGGTCTGCAGGTTAGTCATTCAATTTACCTACCGAACCACGTTGTGTCTCTCCGTCTTTCGCTCTCTCCCTCCCTCTCTCTCTCTCTCCCTCCCTCTCTCCCTCGCGCACGCTCTCTCTCTCCCGTTCCCCACCTCTCTCTCAGCATTCCCGGAATCATTGATATTTTGCGGTATACAAAAATGCTGGAGAAACTTAGCAGGTGAGACAGCATCTATGGAGCGAAGGAAATATGCAACGTTTCGGGTCGAAACCCTTCTTCAGACCCGGCTATTTCCTTTGCTCTGTGGATGCTGCCTCAAGCTTGTCCCACTGTGCGAGTTCACCCAAGGGCTTAAAATCTCTGTGTAGCATCTCTGTCCCTATCTTCAAATTCCCACTTTGAAATAAAATACAGTTTTCGACTTTAAAAATTCGCAGCAGGATCGCAATTAGTCGATTCCCACGCATTTTCAATCATCGTTCGATTCAGTGTAATTTTCACACATGGTACAGTACATTACAATAAATAGTGATGAATAGTAATAAATGCAAACGTTTCAAGTTACGCTTCTTGTGTGGTGGTAAGGGGGGGGGATAAAATACCATATATTTGCATTTATATAGCGATCCTGCTGCAAACTTTTTGTCGAAAGTTGTATTTTATTTCAAAGTGGGAATTGGAAGATAGGGACAGAGATGCTACACAGAGATTTTGATAGGAAGCGAACGTTACAGCAGCTGAGTAAAAGATTGGTCAAATGGTGGGTTCAATGAAGATCGGGCGAGGGGGATTGGGGGTGGGGGAAAAGTATCTATAGCTTGGGACTTGCCTAAATGAGTACTGAGATGGATTATCATTCCACACCAAAATTCATAGACAATAATACATTTTATGCAATTATCACAACATTTTTGTTGGATATGGATAAACCTATGGTACATGCACGTAAATTAGTAAAACAAATGTTCTTTAAGTAGTTGTTTCTGGGATGGGATTTCTGATAACAAATAACCTACATTCTATATTTTGTCACAATGTGGCTGAAACAATGGCATATTTTGTGATATTTATTGAGATAGAAAGATACAACGGAGTTTGAGCAAGATATTACCTTGCAACATTCTGTATGTCTGATAGATATTGTGAAATGGATCTCAGAAATTATGGGAGGATTACATAAAACTACAATTCAAAGGTAATGAATATACAGAGTATTCTTATTTCCATCATGAACATGCAATAGTGATATTGGACACCAGGTCCTACTACGGTAAACTCACGAGCTACTAAGGTATGACTACGTGTTAAAAAGTATCAAACTTTTACATCCTGAGTGTGGACATTTACATTTACACGTGGATATTTTTCAACATGTTGAAAAATCTTCACGAGTTACCACGTTTCCCGAGTACCTGCCGTTAGCGCTAAGAAATGGCATGTTGGCCTTTATAACAAGAGGAATCAAATATAGGAGCAAAGCGGTCCTTCTGCAGTTGTACAGAGTTCTAGTGAGACTGCACCTGGAGTATTGTGTGCAGTTTTGGTCCCCTAATTTGAGGAAGGACATTCCTGCTGTTGAGGGAGTGCAACATAGGTTTACAAGGTTAATTCCCGGGATGGCGGGATTGTCATATGCTGAGAGAATGGAGCAGCTGGGCTTGTACACTCTGGAGTTTAGGATGAGAGGGGATCTCATTGAAACATATAAGATTGTTCAGGGCTTGGACACGCTAGAGGCAGGAAACATGTTCCCGATGTTGGGGGAGTCCAGAACCAGGGGCAACAGTTTAAGAATAAGGAGTAAGCCATTTAGAACGGAGACGTGGAAACATTTTTTCTCACAGAGAGTTGTGAATCTGTGAAATTCTCTGCCTCAGAGGGCGGGGGAGGCCGGTTCTCTGGATGCTTTCAAGAGCGAGCTAGATAGGGCTCTTAAAGATAGCGGAGTCATGGGGATATGGGGAGAAGGCAGGAATGGGGTATTGATTGTGGATGGTCAGTCATGATCACATTGAATGGCGGTGCTGGCTCGAAGGGCCAAATGGCCTGCTCCTGAACCTATTGTTTATTGTCTATTGAAGCGTCCCGAGTTCCAACGTACCCGCTACGTTCATTCTACGTGTTTACCGCGAGTTTTGATTTTTTTTAAACTCGGGAGAGCTCTTAAGTGAACTCGCACAGTGGGACAGGGCTTCACACCCGCTGAGTTTCTCCAGCATTTTTGTCTACCTTCGATTTTCCAACATCTACAGTTCATTCTTAGACGTTTTGTGGTGATGGCTGCATCTGCGGTTCCTTTCTGTTGGCGGTGGGGGGGGGGGGGGGGGGGGGGGGGGGGGGGGGGGGGGGGGGGGGGGGGGGGGGGGGGGGTTAAGGGAAGGGTCCTGGCCCGTGGCGGCTCCTGGTCCGTTCCCTCCGCGGGTGTTGCCTTGCCCGCTGAGTTCCTCCAGCACTCTGTGTTTTTTGTTCGGTTCTGAAGTTGAAGGTGGACCCCCCTGTGTCTACCTTCAACTCCCTGTTTGTGGTGGCTCAGCGGGACGGGCAAGGGCTCTGGGGAGAGGGTTGCGGTTCTGGTCGAGACCCTTCTTCAAACAATCACAAGTACTCTCACCGACAAGAGTTCAGTTCAGTCTGACGAAGGGTCTTCTCTCCAGAGTCACTGTGCTGCCTGCCCTGCTGAGCTACTCCATTTTTGCTGTACCGAGATATAACCAAGTCTATCCCTCATTGCTAGCAGCTGATGGGAAGCGGCCGTAAAAGGACAACGCTGCTGGAGGTGGGGGGGGGGGGGGGGGGGGGGGGCAGTTCCTTTCAGAGCGTGCGGGTAGTCTGTCCAGGGGTAAAGTTCCGGGGAGGGCAGGAGGGTTGAGAAGGAGGGGGTCGGCCGGGGATCATCCAGCTCAAGAGCGGGTCAGCGGGCGGTGGAGCTTACTCCATATGTCAGTGCGAGTAACCTCAACTGATCCCTTGTTCGCGCTGACACAGGAGTAAGCTCCACCGGCCGTTGTGATGTTATCCATCACCCGCTGACCCACTCCTCTCTATGACCTTTTCTCTTGAGCTGGTCCCCTCACTGTTCAGACGGAGAGCACTGTCAGATGTGAGCGGGCCGGCAGAAGGCGCTGAGATGGCAGTTGGTTCCGCTGTCCTGTGATGGAGGCCGCTCGTAGCCACGCGAGCTGCTTCCCTCCTCGGCCACAATGTGGTGGCTCCGTGCCCGGAGGACCGCAGCAGCGGTGAGTGAGTGTTACTGGCATGAATCCGACCCTCTCCTTCTCAACGCTCCTGCAACTTTACCCCTGGCTAGACTCCCCACACGCTGTGAAAGGAACTCTCCCCCGAATTGTCATGTTACTCATGACACATGACTCATTTATAATTATTTATTAATATTTCTACGAAAAATGTTCCCAATTGGGCCCTGCACCTCCTAAGGCCAGCCCTGCTGTCGGGGACCTTGGATGGAGTTGAGAAAGGAGGTATAGGGACAGGTGTTGCATATCCTGCAGTTGCTGGGGAAAGCACTGGGGGAGGGGTGGTTTGAATGGAAAGGAATTAGTTATTTTCTTGAGTCTGTGGACGGCTCCTGACCCGAAACGTCACCTATCCTTTTTCTCCAGAGACTGACCTGACTTGCTGAGTTACTCCAGTACTTTGTGTTTATCTGTCATTTTCTTTTACTTCCTTGATTTCCGCTCCTAATATTTAGATAATAGTTGAACAGGGGGCATCACAGAGCTTTAGGCTGGGAGTGGGAAAGTTGATCAGTTTTCCTTTGGTGCCAAGTGAAGGTGCGAATAACACAATGGGGAGGATTTCTGATGGTGCCCTAAAGATCCTGTAAAACCAGATTTGAAAGTGATTGTAGCTTCACAATTCTGGGCGTAACAGTGATATCGAGTGTAAAGGGTATCTTCAGAAGAATCACTTCACAAACCTGTCAGCTTTATTCCATTTCCATTACAAAGGGCAGGCACTTCACTTCAGGTGAGATGCCAGAAGATTGGAAGCAGGCACATGCCGTCAGGGTCGGCAAGGTAGGCAGTGCCTACCCTGACTAAAATTATAAAATGGTAATTAATAAATATAAATAGTAAAGGCACTGGAAAATTATGCCTACCTAAGAGATTGATCTCTTCGATCGCCATAATTTTCCCGTGCCTTTCATCCGCAGTATATGTAACACGCGAAAGTATGTGCAACTCACATGCCGTCGACGCTGCTTCAAGCCTTCAATAACAACGGTCTATAAAGGCAGCTGAAATTCTGCCTTTGCACCGTGGACTGCGGGCATGTGCTGCGCAACAGTGTACTGCGCATGCGCAGCGCACGTTTCTTGGCGGGTTTTTCAAACATGGATTGTCATTATCTTAAGTATCTTAAGAAACAAAGAGAAGAATGGAGTTCGTGTACAATTAATCTGGTAAGTAAATTTCTTTGAGCTATATGGTTTTAAATACTTTATTAAGAGATAAGGCTTTTGAAGACAAATTACTTTATAAAAGTCGACTGACTGCCTACCGGAGAGGAGAACAATCTGGGCACGTGCAGTTTTTAAGGTTTTTTAAAAGCCAACAGACAGCTTACGGAGAGGAGAACAATCTGTGCATGCGCAGTTTTCAAGATTTTTTCAAAGCTGGCTGACTGCCTACCCTGAGTAATTACTCACGGCACGTGCCTGATTGGAAGATACCTTTTAGATAGAGACTAACACTTTTAACAAACATTTCCATGGTGTTGAAGCTGTCGCCATGGCTGATGCAAACTGTCCATCCATAAGTGACCCAGAAAATATTGTGCAGCAGTTTTCATAACTGAACATTTTTTTAGACAGTGCACTTTATAAAGTAAAACATAACAATTAAAATAAATTGGATGTGGGGAGGATGTTTCCACTAGTGGGAGAGTGAGAGATGCCATAGCCTTAGAATAAAAGGATATACCTTTAGAAAGGGGATGAGGAGGAATTTCTTTAGGCAGTGGGTGGTGAATCTGGAATTCATCGCCGCAGACGGCTGTGGAGGCCGTCAATGGATATTTTAAGGTGGGGATTGACAGATTCTTGATTAGTACGGGAAGTCAGGGGTTATGGAGAGAAGGCTGGAGAATGCGGTTGAGAAGGAAAGATAGATCAGCTGTGATTGAATGTGGAGTAGACTTGATGGGCCAAATGACCTAATTCTAATCCTATACATGAACTTATGATATTATTACAATACAGAATTTGCCATGGTGTAGTTTAAATGCCCTTGTGTGCCCAGTTTAGAATCATCTATACTATAATCAAATTTGAGTCACTTATTGGCCAAGCTGGATAAGAACCACAAGTTTTGTTTTCTCATGGATGTCAAAGAATCGGTTCTGTTTTTAATGACCATCTAATAAGTTCACAAGTCATAGGGACACAATTAGGACATTTGGCCCATCGAGTCTACTCCGCTATTCAATCATGGCTGATCAATCATTCCCTCGCGACCTCATTCTCCTGACACTCCCTATAATCTTTGACACCATTACTAATCAAGAATCTGTCAATCTCCGCTTTAGCAAGGAGACAAGGAGTAGTTTGTTTGAAATCCATTGCCACAGACGGCAGTGGAGGCCAAGACATTGGGTATTTTTAAAATTACGTTCTTTTATTCTGAAGCTGTGCCCACCAGGCGAAGACTCTCCCAATAGTGGAAACATCCTCTTCACATCCACTCTAATCAGGTCTTTCACTATTCGGTAAGTTTCATTTTGGTCTATTCCTCATACGATAGCTTGGGTGTTATTCTGACAGTTTTTTAATTCCCTTATATCTCCGTTATGGTGTATTTGAATTCTCAAGTTACCATATTGAACTTTGAGCTACCATTCTCTGCTTTATTATCCAAGTCTCCAGTGATATCATAGGTGCAACACCATACCTTTCCAGTTTTGCTGCAAAATTACCAAGTGAATAATTTTTAAATGTGTGCTGCTTTATTATGACAGGAGCATATCAATTTCATGCCTCCGGGGTTTCAAGAGCTAATTCTTCACAATGCAATGATGAAGAAAGAAATAGAGATTCACAAAGAGGTCAGTGTTGAGGGCTTGTAAAGCTTGAGTTATAACAAAGTATTATTACAAGTATTTCCCCTGAGTGGAAATATCCAACTAGAGGGCATAGCAATAAGATGAGAGGGAGAAAGTTTAGTGGAAATGTGTAGGTAAGTTTATTTGCACAGAGGCTGCCAAGGGTTGTGGTGGAGGCAGATACAAGAGTGTTTAAGAGTGTCCCATCAAGATGAAATTAATAGGATAAAGCTGTGGTTCGTGTTTAGGCTGAACATATTTAGAAGATATAATAGTACAGCACGGGAACAAGCCCTTCGGCCCACAATGTCTGTGCTGAACATGATGTCAAGACCAACTCTTACTTGCATGCACATAATCCATATCCATGTGCCTAGCCAAAAGTCTCTTAAATGCCACTGTTGTATCTGCCTCCACCACCACTCCCTGACAGCATATTCCTGGCACTCACTGTGTATTTAAAAAAAACATGTGCTCCACACATCTCCTCTAAACTCTGCCACTCACTGTTAGCTGTTATTTTTGCAGGGCATAACATCAAATTTGCTGTTTGCAGGATGATTGAGCTCTTGATGAATAGGTATTTTACATAAACCAGTTGTAATATTATAACTTTGTTTAATGTGCAGCTGAACAAAAATATGGAAAGGAAAAACTTGGAATTGCAGCGGAATCTATTACGCCTACTGAAATCAAAGAAGGTCTGCAGAGATGAAATCTTCACAGACATTTTAAATAGGCAGTCAAAGTACGTATGAATTTTAATTTGACTGAAAATGATGCAGGGATGTTATTAGAATATTGAATAGAATGCACCCCAAGTAAATCTTCTCTAACTAAATTTGGTGGCGTAGGAGGTATTGGAACCAAAGAGAGGTGACAGGAGCTTCTTGGAAAAGTAAGACAGTGGTTTATGGAGCGAACTTGAGCTTGTAGCTTAGATAGCTGAAGGCATCGGTACCAATCCTAGAGCTATCGGGTTTGATGATTTGGATTTGCCACAGGAGTCTCAATCACATTGAGTGTTCACTGATGCCCTGCACTGGTGACCATCTCTACAGTAATCTTGATGTGGAATTCTGAAACGCCCCTCCTAAATCTCTGCCTCACCATTTCTCTTCCTTGAAGTCATTAATTAATGCCTGTCTGTGGTGTAGGTCACCATTGACACCTGTGTGTGACAGCAATGGTATACTACTAAACAAATAATTCTCTCACTTAATCGTGAAGCAGCCACCACCCCCTGGCAGCTCGTTCCTTCACCATTGGCAGTGACTAGTTTCCATCTCTCCTGACTCTCAGTCTGAAGAAGGGTTTCAACCCAAAAGGTGACCTATTCCTTTTCTCCAGAGATGCTGCCTGACCCGCTGAGTTACTCCAGATTTTTGTGTCTATCTCCGGTGTAAACCAGCATCTGCAGTTTCTCCCTTCACCTACATTGCTCATTCCTTGTTCTTCCTTGGTGTTGAGTCTGTACTACTGGAGCCTCTGAAGTTGCTTTCCCAGTGCTAGTAGACAAGGAGTTCTTATTTTTACCCGCCAACCATTGGTCCAAACACTAACATGCCAGAAGAGTACGGTATTAATTGTCTTAGACTTTCAAGGCTTTCAAGGCGATCGAGCTGTTAGGCGAGAGAGATACAAGGAACTGCAGTTGCTGGTGTAGAAAAAAAACAAAGTGCTGGACTATCTCAGTGAGTCAGGCAACATCTCTATTGGGCCTCACTATTAAGAGGAAATGAATAATATGTATTCCATAGTACGATGAAAGAATTGCACCCATTAAAAGTGCACATTCGTTATGGCTTTTCGGTGGCAGACAAACCATATAAAGTAACCCCACTCCCAAAAGAAAATTGTGCACTACTTGCATTTTTCTGCTAAACTTAGTAGTTCTTCTAAATATAGCATGCCGGTAGCAGCTGTCACATAACACAACCCGTCTTCTGCTGCCTTCCTTTAGCTATCGGTCATTCATAAGAAATGCGTGCATTTAAAAAAAAATGGATGTCATGCCTTAATTATGCAAGTTATATTAAGCACCAGCATGTCATCAGCATAATCAAGGACAAGCCACTCCCCTCTCCCATCAGGCAAAAGGTACAGAATTGTGAAAATGCACACCTCCAGATTAAAGAACAGTTTCTTCCCACCTGTTATCAGGCAACTGAACAATCCTATCACCAACCAGTGAGCAGTCATGAACTACTATCTCCCTCATTGGAGACCCTCGGACTATCTTTGATCGGATCTTACTGGCTTTATCTTGCACTAAATGTTATTCATATATCAGTACACTGTGGACAGCTCGATTGTAACTAAGTATAGTCTTTCCGCTGACTGGTCAGCAAGCAACAACTGTAATAAACTAATGACTAACAACCTTTTAATGTAGTGAAACATCTTGAGGCACATGATGGATGGTATTCAATCAACATTGGACACAGAGCTCCACACAGCTATTATATGCTAGGTGACTAAGCACTTGGCCAAGGTTTGGGGAGGGAATTCCCAGAGCACTGCAATGGCACCTTGCAAATGCAGCTACAAACAGTGCAGTGATACAAATTAGTGGCGAGAGAATAGAAATGAGAGTCATACAGAGAGTCATGAAGGCAACACTCTGGCACAGCGGTAGAGTTGCTGCCTTACCACGTCAGAGTCGCGGGTTCAAACCTGACTATGGGTGCTATCTGCACAGAGTTTGCACGTTCTCCCTGTGACCACGTGGGTTTTCTCCCACACCCCATAGATGTTCAGGTTTGTAGGTTAATTAGCCTCTAAAAAATTGTACCATTGTCCCTACTGTGTAGGATAGTGCTCGCGTATGGGGTGATTGTACCATCAGCTCGTGTGCTGAAGGGCCTGTTTCCATGCTGTACCTCTAAAATAAAAAGCATGGAAACAGGCCCTTCAGCCCTATCCATGCCAACCAAAATCCACCATGTACGCTAATCCCACTTGTCTGTATTTGGCCCACGTCCCTCTAAACCTTTCCCATCCACTCATGGTTCTTGAGGATTCCTGTAAATGTTTTTTTTAATTACCTTATTTCCTTTAAGGCTTTCCCTTTTGTGCATTTGAAGTGGCTGCAGTTTGAATTTGGTTCTCCAAGTAATCGCTGAGATTTAGTCAAGTTTGCATGCACAGACACGGTGAGGCACAGGTACAATGAAAATCTTGCTTGCAGCCGCATCACAGGTACATAGACTCATAAAGTAGACTAATACAAGAATTATACACACACATGAAATTTTGCAAGATAGTAGAAAGACTTTGCAGAAAAAAATATGATGTCTCTGCAAAATACAATTAATTTAGTTTTTTGTTTGTTTCATCTTGAAGATATACAGTGTGGAATCAGACCCTTCAGCCCACCAAGTCCGTGCCGATCACCATTCACACTAGTTTTATGTTATCCCATTTTTACATCCATTCCCAAAACACCAGAGACACTTCACAGAGTGCCACATAACCTACAACCCCACACGTCTTTGGGATGTGGGAGAAAACCGGAGCCCACAGGAAAAAAACCACGCGGTCACGGGGAGAATGTGCAAACTCCACGCATACAGCATTCGAAGTCAGGGTCAAAAGCAGGTCCCTGGTACAGTGAGGCAGCAGCTCTACCCTCTGTGCCACTGTGCTGCCCTGAAATTTGAGGGGGAAAAAACGTCCATGGTAGTAGGAAGGTAACAACTGTGTGGTTTCCCTCAGTGCCAAGTCCTTTTTCCTTTGCCTTGCAGGTGCACACCAGACACAGAAGTTGTATTGGACATCCCGAGAGACGAGTGTCTTCCCATTTAATACCAGATCCTCGTACTGTGGAAAAAATATAGTCGAAATTGAAACTCTTTTTTAAAATCATAATTTATAATATGAAGCTCTGCTAATTGGCCTCAACTAGATTTACAAAATGTACGAAGATTTCTAATAAAAGCTAAGTATCATTTGTGCAGAAGTAAAACATATTTGTAAACTAAATTGTTGTCTGTTTTTCAATTCGCACACTTGGTACTAAATGTATAAATGCATTCAATGCATGCTTTCTTTCCTCTCAATAAGTTTGTCCTTGGTGATATCTTCTCACCAAGGAGTCATTATTTCTTGTAACTTCCATAAGCTTATGAAACTTCCTAGGGCCACACAAACAATGTGTGCTTTATCATAGAAGCTGGTTCCTCATCCCAACTTTTTCAAGCCAACCATTGCCTTAACTTTCCTGTGCTTGTCTCGTGTCTCCAAATCTTTGCTATCCATGTACCTATCTAACTGTCTTTTAAATGTCATCATTTTACCTGCCTCTGCTGCTTCCTTTGGCTGCTCATGCCAAGTATGCACCATAAATTGTGAAAAAATTGCCCTTCGTGATCCATTTTTATATATATTATATATATACATATATAATACTAAAAGTTTTGTCTTGCTTGTCTGTCCGTGAGATCAAAGAACGACAACAAAACAGTACACAATAGCGCAAAAATGTTTGCAGAATCTTACTCAGCTTTTCCCCGTGGTTGTTAGTGTCAAGTTTCTTCACATTTGATGTTATATTTCACGTTATTGATATTTAAAGTTTTATTAAAAAATCCAACTTTTTATAATAACTGCCTGTGCGAGTGAGACTTTTCTAGCAGCTTCCAGTGATTATGTTACAATGCCATCTCACAGTTGTCCAATCACAATGGGATCTTATTTACACAAACTACCATGAAGATTCACAAAAACGAAAATGTGACATCACAATGTGATCTCTGCTGTTCTCTGTTGTAACGAGAGGGACATAGTGGGGGGATTTAAAAGTTTTAAAGTGACATTTAAAAGTTGGATTTCTTTAAATCTGCACTGGCAGTTAGGCAGTTATGACGTCACAATGCCCTACACCGGCTACAATGTTTCTATCCCAAAACACTGAGTCCTTTACAGCAAATGTCCTTCAGGGAAAGAATCTGCCAGCCTAACCCAGCACAGCAAAGTTTAATGATTCGTTTTGGATAACAAAAGATAGCCTTGTCGGTGCAAATACATCACATTAAATCTTAGTGCAATTGCATTTTTCTTTAAGTTTAAAATGACCTGCATAGTTGGGGGCTATGTGTGAGTGGTGGAATATTGTATTGGGGGAACAGGTTGCGTTGGGGGAACGGGTGAGTGGTGGTTTATTGCATTGCGGGACAGGACCCAACGGGTTCTACTTGGTCTAGTGTATACTATTAAAAGTCTTGTCTTGTTTGTCTATCTGTCTGAGAGATCAAGGAACCACGCCAAAACGGTACGCAAAAGTGTGAAATGTTTTCCAGAATCTTACTCAGCTTTTTCCCTTGGTCGTTAGTATCAGGTTTCTTCACATCTGATGTTATATTTCACGTTATTGATATTTAAAGTTTAAAAAAAGCCAACTTTGAAAATAATAACTGCCTGTGCGAGTGAGACTTTTTCAGCAGTTTCCAGTGATGATGTCACAATGGCATCTCACAGTCGTCCAATCACAATGAGATCTCATTTACACAAGCTGCCGTGAAGATTTTGAAAATGACATCACAATATGATTTCCGCTGCCAATACAGAAGCTATCAGAGTTGACGGAGTGGGGGATGGGAGGAGAGGAAATGTTATTTAAACATTGTCTTTAGTGGGGGAGTGTGAAAGGGGAGAGGTGAGGGAGGGAGTGACTAAGGGTAGGGAAAAGGAGAGGGAGGGAGAGGTGACAAGAGAAATTGGGATCAGCAGCTTCAAGAGGAGTAAGGAGAGATTGAAATCCCCCCCCAAGTGGGAAGGATTCATTGCCTCCAGGGAGCCCCGACGCCGACCCAAAAGTCGTCAATTCATTGACTCCGGGGAGCACCAATTGCTCCCCCCCCCCCCCCCCCACCCACGCGTGGGAAGGATTGATTGCGTTGGGGGAACGGGTTGCGTTGGGGGAATGGGTGAGTGGTGAAATATTGCATTGGGGAAATGAAGCCCAACGAGTCTGGGGGGTGGGGAGAGGGGTTATGGAGGGTGGGAGGGAGTGACTGCGGGTAGGGAGTGATTGAGGGTAGGGGAAAGGAGAAGGAGGGGGAGTGGAGGAGGTGAGGGGAGAGAAGATGAGGGTGAAGAGGAGGGGAAGGGAGTTTTGGGGGATAAGGGGAAATGAGCCGCGCCTGCGCAGTTGGGGCTTATGGACGAGTGGTGGAATGTTGCGTTGGGTGAATGGGTTACATTGGGGGAACGGGTGATGGGGTGATTGGCTCCGGAGGGCGCCTGTCTCTGGGCTGAATGCCAACCCCGCATTCGGGGACCAGCCCTCCCGTGTGATGCCCCACCCGGGCATTGGGGGACGGGGTCCAACAGGTCCCCCTTCGTCCAGTAACATTTAAAAGACATTTGGGCATGTACATGGATAGGTAATATTAGTGGGATTAGATCAAACGTACGCAAAGAAGCCTAACATTTCAGGTTGGCAGAGTGGCGCAGCAATAGAGTTGATGCCAAAGATCTGGGTTCAATCCTGACTACAGGTGCTGTCTGTATGTCGTTTGTACATTCTCCCAGTCACCACATGGATTTTGTTAAAAGCCTTGCTCCACCATCAACTGGCTGTACCATCAACAACCTTTGCAATCTCTTTTTTAAAAAGAACTCAACTCAAAAAAATGTTCATATGACGGAAATCCTGCATACTACAAAGCAATTTCCCACACACCTTCTTAAAACTAGACTGCACCTGACAACATATTCAGGCCTGGGAGAAATACAGGAAAGATTGCATCAACACAGGGTGACACAGTACAATGTCAGAGACATTGAATAAAGAAAGAATTGCAGAGAGACAGGCAATACTGAAGTAACTCAGTGGCTCAGGCAGCATCTCTGGAGAAAAGGAATAGGTGATGTTTTGGGTCAAGACCCTTCTTCGAGATCCTGAAGAAGGGTCTCAAACTGAAATGTCACATATTCCTTTTCTCCAGAGATGCTGCCTGACCTGTTGAGTTACTCCAGCATGTTGTGTCTATCTTTGGCGTAAACCAACATATGCAGATCCTTCCTACGCAAAGAACTGCAGATACTTGTTTATATCAAAGATAGATATGAAAAGGCGGAGTAACTCAGCGTGTCAGGCAGCATCTCTGGAGAAAAACGGTGTGACTCGGTCAGAACCCGGAAGACTTTTTAATGTCCTGGACATAGGTGGGAAGGGATTGCACAAGTAGGGGGGATAGGATTGAGGTATGTGGCGATCAGTTCAGTGGTGCAGGAGCAGGCAGAAACAATGGGTCTGCCAAGACAGTTTTTCGGAAGGAGGTAGAAGTGGGGCTGGTGAACAATGAGGTCGGAGGTTTTGTAGGTCAGAAAGTGAGTTGCACTTGAAATCCTGGTGGGGGAGGAGGAAGAGAGGAGAGATATCCACCAGCTGAGAGCAGGGGAGCAGCAGAATGATCAGAAGGTAGTGAATGCAAATAGATGTGATGGACAATCAAGTCCTGCAATTTGGAAGTACTGTAAGAAATTTGGCTGTGGTCTGCAAGGTGCCAGGTCCAGACCCGAAACATCAGCTATCCTTTTTCCCCAGAGATGCTGCCTGACCCGCTGAGTTACTCCAGCACCTTGTGTTTATAGTCTGCGGGTATTGGTTTAAATGCTAGAGTGGCACAATGCACAGCTGGTAGAGTTTTTTCCTCACGGCACCAGAGAGCCAGGTTCGATCCTGACCTGGGGTGTTGTCTGTGTGTGGAGTTTGCACGTTCTCCCTGTGACCACGTGGGGTTTCTCCGGGTGCTCCGGTTTCTTCCACATCCTAAAGCCGTGCAGGTTTGAGGGTTAATTGTCCCTCTGTAAATTGCCCTTAGTGTGTAGGGAGTGGATGCAAAATTGTGATAACATAGTGTGAATTGGGTGATCGATAGCCAGCATGGACTCGGTGAGCCTAAGGGCACGTTTCCATTATGTTATACTTCAATCAATCAACTCAATATACATTCAAACAATTTTTGCATTAGCCTTCGTCCCTCCTGAATATGAAACAACTATCACCAACAATCTCAGGACTCAGTTAAAAATTCACGTTGCATACCCATTCATCACAGTCTGCAGGACATGCAGCCATCAATTACAATGCACAACTGTTACTGATCTAGTTTCCTCTTCCTTTCAGATCAAGGTAACCAGACAGGGTGAGATGAGTCTTGCCAGTCATTCCTTCTTCTCCCTGTTCCTGGTCATTCCTTCATCTACCCGCTTCCGTCCATCAGAAAATACAGAAGCTTCAAAGTGCGCACAAAGGCTCGGCAGTTTCGAAGGCTCGTGGGACGGCAGGATTGGAAGGGAGCTGGAGACGTCGGACGCGTGGAGCAAGGGCCAGTAGGAGGGTGAACCGGGGTAATGCCATCAACACCTTCAAGGTAGACTCTGGACTTTGAATAATTGTGCCAAAAATGGCACCACCAACATGTGTAATATATGTAAAAATAATTTCAGTGCACAGTTGTATATGTGACAAATAAAGCACCATTGAACCAACAGACTCAGGAACAGCTTTCTCTTTATTACGAGGCTTCTGAACGGTCAATCCATAGCTAGGGTATTGCCTGATTCAACTCTACCCATTGCGGACATTGGACTTTGTCCATGGAATTAGTGTGCTACAATGCTGAGAAGTATGTTCTGCACTCTGTAACTCTCCATTCATTCTGCACATTGCACTAGATTTTGACTTGATGGTTTAATGCACAGTATTACCTGATCTGTACCAACCTGACGTAACAGTAATAAACCTGAGCATAAACCTACTGCAATGAAGGACTTGGAACCAACCATTATTGGAGCGCCCATTCCTACAACCTTGGCCACCTCCGCACGTCTGACTTTCCCCTCCATCTCTTTGTTTGGATGATGTACATCTGCACCTGTTACTCCAATAAATCACATGAACAAATACCTTTTTATCCCCTTTCACTCACTCAAAGAGTGAAATAAAAAGTGAAAATGCTGGTAATGCTTAAAAACTGTGACCTCCAGGTTCAGGAACTACTTTCAGTCTGTAGAATGATCCTGACCCGAAAAGCCACCTATCCATTTCCTCCAGAGATGCTGCCTGACCCTTTGAGTTATGCCAGCACATCTTAGTTTTGTTTAGTTTATTATTGTCTTATGTACTGAGGTACAGTGAAAATCTTTTTGCTGCGTGCTAACCAATCAGCGGAAAGACAATACATGATTACAATCGAGCCATCCACAGTGTACAGATACATGATAAAGGGAATAACGTGAATAAGGTTTAGTGCAAGATAAAGTCCAGTAAAGTTTGATCAAAGATAGTCTGAGGTTCTCCAGTGAGGTAGATAGTAGCTCAAGACTGCTACCTAGTTGCTGGTAGGATGGTTCAGTTGCCTGATAAATATTGCTATTAGTTATTGCGATAACTATTTGATTATTTCAAAGATGGGCCATCAGGGAATAAAAGTTGACTCCAAATATCCCACAGATCTCTCGTGAGAAAATCACCCAGCCTGCAATATTTATGCAAGCTTTGTTGAGAGCTAATTGACCACCCGGTCAATGCTCCTTACATATCTAAGCTGAAGCATTATAACTGTGCAATGGAAAAAACAGCTCCAGTGTCGAAGGAACGAATGGTGTTCATGTTAATCCTGTGCCCTCTAGTTTTACAGCCCCGGGAGCCTGAATAGCTGTTGTTCCAAACAGAACTCGAGAAGACAACCATTGCCAATCAATCTGCTGAATTTTTAACAATGCTTTGGAACCAGACACCGTTTCCATGGCAATTTTATTTGGTTACAAGGGTCAGTGGAAATTCCAATGGAAATTGATAATTCTGATGGAAAGTCGCAATTGTGTCACACACATTCCGCTTTTGTCAAGAGTGGAAATTGACACCATGCACAGAATGCACGGGGACATGTTGACTTTTCAGCTGTTAATGCCGAAACAAATGCTGGTGATCTTTTTAATTTTGAAACGGATCTCCTTTGAGGGAATGGCATCATTCTTGGCATCGCCTTGCCTTAACCCTAAGAACAATTTTGATTCTCCTTAGTGGAACATAGAGCAATACAACACAGGAACAGTCCCTTCAGCCCAGTGATTGTCTCGCTGACACTTACACTCAGTCTGCTTTGCCCTATGTGGTCTCCCAGTTGCCAAACATTTTAACTCCCCTTCCTATTCCCACACTGGCCTTTCAGTCCTGGACCTCCTCCACTGTCAAAGTGAGGCCAAATGCAACTTAGAGGAACAGCACCTCATATTTTGCTTGGGCAGCTTACAACCCATCGGTATGAAATTTGATTTCTCTAATTTCAAGTAACCCTTGAATTCTCTCTCTCTCTCTCTCTCTCTGACCCTCCACCACCCTAGTCATCCTGATTGTTTCACTGTTTGTATCCCTTTCGTTATCACCATTTCCATAGCCAACAATGGGTCATTGTAGGCTCCATCTTTCCTGAGTCAGCTCTGTTTTGTTCTGTACCTTTTCATACCTTTAATTTCCCTCTCCCCTGACTCTCAGTTGGAATGATACAATGATACCATTTATTTGTTGTCATTTGAACCTCATTGAAGTTCAAAATAAATTTGGTTTCTGCAGTCATACAAGAAGAAAAAAAGAACCAAGACACAACGCAGTTTACACAAACATCCATCACAGCGAATCTCCTCCTCACTGTGATGGAAGACAACGTCTTATCTCTCCCCTGCTCTCCCCATTCTCCTCCGATGTCAGAGTCAAAGCCCTCGACAGGTGATGGTAAATAAGTCCCGCGGCCATTAAAGCCGCGCCGGGCGATGTAAGGCCCCGCTCCAGGTCATTTTCAACCCCGCACCTCGGGCGGGAGAAGTTGACGTTGCAGAAGCTCTGAAAAATAAGGGTCTCGACCTGAAACATCACCAATTCCTTTCCTCCAGAGATGCTGCCTGACCCACTGCACCATTTTGTGTCTATCTTCGGCCCGCAATGTCTGTGCCAAAAATGCTGGCTCTTGTCCCAGTGGAATAAAAAAATTGTCATTAACATGAAAAGGAAGGGTGGCCTCATCTTATTGGAGAACCCAAGTGTTAACTTACTGGAACGCGATGGTCATCTAGAGATTCTGGTTCCATGGCTTTTTAACTCTCTTTCTCACTCTGTCTCACACTGACCTGTGTGAAAATCCTCAGCATTGCCACAGTGAGGCCAAACATAAATTGGAAGATTAATATCTACTCTTTTGAATGGTTGGCATGGACTCAGTGGACAGACAGTCCTGATTCTATGCCGCGTCGATTCAATCAAATCAAATATCAGTGGTGGCGAATGTGCCTGTTATTCTAACATGGCCAGCAGGTGGCACCGCTGATCCTCAGGTCACTTCATCCGAACTATGATCTGTGGCAATGAAACTCACTGTTAGATGAAAGTGCTGGAGAAACTCAGCGGGTGCAGCAGCATCTAAGGAGTAAAGGAATAGGCAATGTTTCGAGCCGAAACCCTTCGCTCCATAGATGCTGCTGCACCCGCTGAGTTTCTCCAGCACTTTTGTCTACCTTCGATTTTCCAGCATCTGCAGTTCCTTCTTAAACTCACTGTTAGATGTTGTGTAATGCCTGTATTCCAGGACTACACCTATAGTGCTCTCCATAATGTTTGGGACAAAGACCCATCATTTATTTATTTGCCTCTGTACTCCACAATTTTAGATTTTCAAATAGAAAAAAATCACATGTGTTTAAAGTGCACATTGTTAGATTTTATTAAAGGATATTTTTATACATTTTGGTTTCACCATGTAGAAATTACAGCTGTGTTTATACATAGTCCTCCATTTCATGGCACCATAATGTTTGGGACACAGCAATGTCATGTAAATGAAAGTAGTCAAGTTTAGTATTTTGTTGCATATCCTTTGCATGCAATGACTGCTTGAAGTCTGCGATTCATGGCCATCACCAGTTGCTGAGTGTCTTCTCTGATGATGCTCTGCCAGGCCTGTATTGCAGCCATCTTTAGCTTATGCTTGTTTTGGGTGCTAGTCCCATTCAGTTTTCTCTTCAGCATATAAAAGGCATGCTCAATCGGGTTCAGATCGGGTGATTGACTTGGCCACACAGGAATTGACCATTTTTTAGCTTTGAAAAACTCCTTTGTTGCTTTAGCAGTATGTTTGGGATAATTGTCTTGCTGTAGAATGAACCGCCGGCCAATGAGTTTTGAGGCATTTGTTTGAACTTGAGCAGATATTATGTGTCTATACACTTCAGAATTCATTATGCCATTACCATCAGCAGTTGTATCATCAATGAAGATAAGTGAGCCAGTACCTTCAGCAGCCATACATGCCCAGGCCATAACATTCCCACCACTGTGTTTCACAAATGAGGTGGTAGGCTTTGGATCTTGGGCAGTTCCTTCTCTCCTCCATACTTTGCTCTTGCCATCACTCTGATATCATTCGTCTCATCTGTCCACAAGATCTTTTTCCAGAACTGTGGTTGCTCCTTTAAGTACTTCTTGGCAAACTGAAACCCGGCCATCCTATTTTCGCAGCTAACCAGTGGTTTGTATCTTGCAGTGTAGCCTCTGTATTTCTGTTCATGAAGTCTTCTGCGGACAGTGGCCATTGACAAATCCACACCAGACTCACGAAAAGTGTTTCTGATCTGCCAGACAGATGTTTGGAGATTCTTCTTTATTAGAGAGAATTCTTCTGTCATCAGCTGTTAGGGTCTTCCTTGGCCTGCCAGTCCCTTTGCGATTAGTAAGCTCTCTTTCTTCTTAATGATGTTCCAAACAGTTGATTTTGGTAAGCCTAATGTTCGTCTGATGTCTCTAACAGTTTTATTCCTGTTTTTCAGTCTCATAATGGCTTCTTTGACTTTCATTGGCACAGCTTTGGTCCTCATGTTGATAAACAGCAATAAAAGTTTCCAAAGGTGATGGAAAGACTGGAGGAAAGACTAGGCACTGAGAGCTCTCTTATACCTGCATTAAGGAGGCAATTAAACACACCTGAGCAATTACAAACACATGTGAAGCCCTTAATAATGGCCCTTATTAAAATATGACAATGTGCACTTTAACCACATGTGATATTTTCTATTACCAATCTCAAATTGTGGAGTACAGAGGCAAATAAATAAATGATGGGTCTTTGTCCCAAACATTATGGAGGGTACAGTATAAGGTCCCTGCATGCCGTCTGGCTAGCCTGATCATTGAAGACCATTGGACCATCTTTTATCTCCCCTCTCTCCATAAATCCATGTCCTCAGTTTCTTCCCAGCTGTTATCAGGCAAACAAACTGTCCACTTGCCAACTATAGAGCAGTCCTGACCTCCCATCTACCTCATTAGAGACCTATGAACTATCTTTAATCAGACTTTACTGGACTTTATCTTGCACTAAACGTTACTCCCTTCACCCTGTGGACGGCTCGATTGTAATCATGTATAGTCTTTTCACTGACTGGAACACACACAACAAAAGACCTTGGTACATATGACAATAAATAAACTAAACTCAATTAAACTGAACAAAACTTAATGCAGCTGTTCAGATTTGTAACATTGAATTAGTATATTCTAATTTATTCACTCTCAGGATAAGGATTGCATTGTCAATACAAGAAACTGCAGACGCTGGTTTACAAAAAAAGACGCAATGCGCTGGAGTAACTGATTGGGTCAGGCAGCATCTCTGGAGAACATGGATAGGTCACGTTTCAGGTCAGAACCCTTCTTCAGGCGTCTCCCAACATGAAATATCACCTATCCATGTACTCCAGAGATGCTGCCTAACCCGCTGAGTTACTCCAACACTTTGTGTCTTTTTTTGTAAACCAACATCTGCAGTTCCTTGTATCGCATACAGGGCAACGGTATAAGGACAGCAGATTTGGGGATGGACTAGGTGGAGCAAGATGCCAGAATCTTGAGCTAAAGACAAAGTGCTGGAGGAACGCAGTGGCTCAGGCAGCATCTGTGGAGGGAATGGCCGTCATTTTGGATCAGGATTCATAGGAAATAACTTGGGTTCTACTCACTTTTGCACGACTGAGGTCCCTTCTCAAAAGGATGTAAAAATCTCTCTTAAAATTGGGTGTGGTGTGAAATCTATTTTAATATCCAATTCTAATCTTGGACACAGAGCACTGGAGGAACTCAGTGGGTCAGACAGCATCTTTAGACTTTTGAGATAGAGTGCGGTAACAGGTCCTTCGGCCCACCGAGACCACACCGACCAGCGATCACCCATTCACGAACACCATCCGACACACTAGGGACAATTTACAATTTTACCAAAGCCAATTAAGCTTCAAACCTACATGGCTTTGGAATGGGGGAGGAAACCGGAGCACTCGGAGAAAACCCACACAATTTCACAGAGATTATACCAATTCCGTTCACACTGCACCTATAGTCAGGATGAAACCCAGGTCTCCGGCGCTGTAAGGCAGCACCTCTACCGCTGCGCTGCTTTTCTTCTTTGGAGAACATGGATAGGGGATGTTTCGGGTCGGAACCCTTCTTGTTTTTTTCAATTCCAATGTGTTTACTCATAGAATATGAGTCATCACTACCAAGCCTGATATTTGTCCTGCTCCCTAATGAACGCTGAACTAAGATTTGGACCACTTCAGAATCAACCATATGGATGGGTCTAGAATTACATTGTCAGACTGAGTGAGGTCGACAGATTTCATTCTCTGATGTGAACCAGTGAACCAGATAAGCTTTTATAACAGCCCCGTCATTGTATGGTCAGCGTTGCAGTTCTTAGATCTTAGAACTTTATTCCATACTATGCACTCTGTTTTCTATCTCTTTTGCATGGTTTGATTTACCTGGAAAATTTGTCACACAACTTTTTTTTTACGTATCTTGGTACATCCGACAATAATAAACCAATACCAAATTAATGGGTAGCTTGGATAGCTTACGACCTGATGGTATGAACATCAAATTATCTCATTTCAGGGGTAACAGTCCTATCCCTCCCCTTCTCTTCCCTGTGTCCCACCAGGATTTGGACATGTTTATCCCCCTCCTCTCTTCTCGCTTTCTCAACCCTCCCTCAACCACCCCGGCCGCAATCAAATACCCGCACATCTTTGGGATGTGGGAGGAAACTGGAGCACCCAGAGGAAACCCGCAGGGAGAACGTGCAAACTCCACTCAGACAGCACCCAGGTTGGGATCAAGCCCGGGTCTCTGGTGCTGCAAAGCAGCAGCTCTGCCAGCTGCACCACTGTGCCTCCGAGATTACATTAATACTGGCGTTGACAGCACCTCCGATATTAGAAGATAAAGTTTAGATTTAATGTAAAGTTTAGATTTACTTGTGTATACATTCATTTTATAAAAAAGCCAAACAGTTAATTTAATCACTGGTAAACATAGATATTTTATAATTGCTACATTTTTAACATAATTGTAGTTTAAAAAAGATAATTAAAAGTATTTGGAGCAGGAAACAAAGTGCTGGAGGAACTCAGCAGGTGAGGGGAATGGACAGGTGACCATTCAGTCTAAAGAGGGGTCCAGACCTGAAACGTTGCCTGTCTACTCCCTCCGCAAATGCTGCCTGACCTGCTGAGTTCCTCCAGCATTTTGTGTTTTGCTGAGGATTCCAGCATCTGTAGTTTTTTTGTGTTTCCCAAAGTATTTGTAACATTAGTTTTAGAAACAGAGAAACATAGAAAATAGGTGCAGGAGTAGGCCATTCGGCCCTTCAAGCCAGCACCACCATTCAATATGATTATGGTTGATCATCCAAAATCAGTTCCCTGTTCCTGCTTTCTCCCCATATCCCTTGATTCCGTTAACCCTAAGAGCTAAATCTAACTCTCTCTTGAAAACATCCAGCGAATTGGCCTCCACTGCCTTCTGTGGCAGAGAATTCCACAGATTCACAACTGTCTGGGTGAAAAGGTTTTTCCTCATCTCAGTCCTAAATGGCCTACCCCTTATTCTTACACTGTTGAATAAGCAGGAACACTTCATGGAAAGAGTTTGGCAAAGATTGGCTTTAAGTTTGAGATGGCCATCCATCGTTTTGCTACAGAAGTCTTCAGAAGGTTGTTTTTACTCAGTGAAGTAGTTTTGAATTGTGGTCAGTGTTGTGACAGCTGGTGGCAGAGCAGTTCTGATAGACAACATTGTGATGATGACTGGAGATTCTTGCTGTGTTCAAAAACACAAACCACTGCAGGAATTCAGCTGGCCAGGCAGCATCTGTGGACAGATGATGTTTCAGGTTGGAGGTAGACAAAAGTGCTGTAGAAACTCGTTGGGTGAGGCAGCATCTATGGAGCGAAGGAAATAGGCAACGTTTCGGGCCAAAACCCTTCTTCAGACTGATGTGGGGGGGGGGGGGGGGGGGGAACGGTACGAAGAAAGGAAGAGGAGGAGCCAGAGGGCTGAGGGAGAGCTGAGAAAGGGAGGAGACAATAAGAGCTACCGGAAAATTGGAGAAGTCAATGTTTATGGCGCTAGGGTGCAAACTGCCCAAGCGGAATATGAGGTGGTGCTCCTCCAGTTTATGGTGGTGCTCACTTTGGCCATGGAGGAGGCCCAGGACAGAAAGGTCGGATTCGGAATGGGAGGGCGAGTTGAAGTGTTGAGCCCCCGGGAGATCAGGTAGGTTATTGCGGACCGAGCGGAGGTGCTCGGCGAAACGATCGCCCAGCCTACGCTTGGTCTCACCGATGTAGATCAGCTGACATCTAGAGCAGCGGATGCAATAAATGAGGTTGGAGGAGGTGCAGGTGAACCTCTGTCGTACCTGGAACGACTGCTTGGGTCCTTGATCGTAGTCGAGGGGGGAGGTAAAGCGACAAGTGTAGCATTTCTTGCGGTTGCAAGGGAAAGTGTCCGGAGAGGGGGTGGTGCGGTAGGGAAGGGAAGAATTGACAAGGGACTTACGAAGGGAACGGTCTTTGCAGAAAGCAGACAGGGGGGGAGATGGGAAGATGTGGCGAGTGGTGGGGTCACATTGGAGGTGGCAAAAATGACAGAGGACTATTTGTTGTATGTGACAGCTAGTGGGGTGAAAGGTGAGGACTAGGGGGACTCTGCCCTTGTTGCGAGTGGGGGGATGGGGAGAGAGAGCAGTGTTACGGAGTATTGAAGAAACCCTAGTGAGAGCCTCATCTATAGTGAGGGAGGGGAACCCCCGTTCCCTGAAGAATGAGGACGTTTCCGATGCCCTGGTGTGGAACACCTCATCCTGGGAGCAGATGCGGCACAGACAGAGGAGTTGGGAGTAGGGGATGGAGTTACAGGAAGCAGGGTGGGAAGAAGTGTTAGTCTAGATAGCCATGGGAGTCAGTGGGTTTATAGTGGATGTCGGTCAGAAGGCTATCATCTGAGGTGGAGATAGTGAGGTCAAGAAATGGTAGGGAAGTGTCTGAAATGGTCCAGGATGGACCATTTGAGTGCCGGATGGATGTTGGTGGTGAAATGGATGAAGTCAGTGAGTTGTGTGTGGGTGCAGGAGGTGACACCAATGCAGTGGTCGAGGATGGGGCCCTGGTACATCTCGAACAAGGATTGTTCGACGTACCCTACAAAGAGGCAGGCATAGCTAGGGCCCATGCGCGTGCCCATAGCTACGCCTTGTATTTCAGGTCGGAACCCTTCTTCAGAATCCTCCAGCACTTTTTTAAAAAGTCAGGATTCCAACATCTGCAGTATCTTAGCAACACAGTGGCGCAGCTGGTAGAGCACTGCCTCACAGCGCCAGAGACCCTGGTTCAATCCTGACCTCGGGAGCTGTCTGTGTGGAGTTAGTCCATTCTCCATTTCTGCAGTGTAGTTTAGTTTAGTATTGTCGCGTGTACTGAGGTGCAGTGAAAAGTTTTTGTTTGTGTGCTATCAAGATGTCCATAGTGCACACAGGGTAAAGGGTACAACATTTACCCTTTTTGCACTATTTTTTGCATTTACCCTTCACACAGAGAGTGGTGAATCTGCGGAATTCTCTGCCACAGAAGGTAGTTGAGGCCAGTTCGTTGGCTATATTTAAGAGGTAGTTAGATGTGGCCCTTGTGGCTGAAGGGATCAGGGGGTATGGAGAGAAGGCAGATACTGGATACTGAGTTGGATGATCAGCCATGATCATATTGAATGGCGGTGCAGGCTCGAAGGGCCGAATGGCCTGCTCCTGCACCTAATTTCTTTGTTTCTATTTAACGTAAAGATATAGCATTAATTCTACAAGTTTTTACAAGCATCACCTGTAGTCAGGATCAAACCCGGGCATATTGGAGCTGTATAAAATGAATGTATACTCTACCTAGGTCCATGTGACCGTAAAGTGCCATTGCAACATTGCATCTGTGAAAGGCGCTATAAAAATGCAAGTCGCTTTGGCTCCAAATTAATTGCACCTCACCGCCCAAAGTGTGACTCCGCCTCCAGAGAGGTTTACACCGTTGCGTTGCAGTCTGGCAGAGTTTCTGTCTACCAGGACATGAGCAAGTGAATTCTTCCTGGGACAGTTTGGGACAGTTTGGGACAGTGGAGCGAGGAGACCCCCCCGCGACCTCTTGAATGGATGTCCGGCTTACAACAAGCACACTGACGTTCACTCAATCCTGATGTCACCAGGTCTAATGGGAATATAAAGCGGGCCCGCCGAGGTCGTGCGTAGTAAAGGGGACTAGGGATGTTTTGAGGCGCCCGCTGCAGCTGGTAACTTCAACGGCGGATAGAACTCGCAAAGAAACTCTGAAACAAGTGGAATAACTCGGGAGGTAAGTAGTAATAATTCTCTGCAAAGTATAACAAGTTGTAAGATGTGTAGTGTGTGTGTGGAAAGATTAGCCCTGGTCTGAACTGGGCAGAAAATGTTACATCCAAAGTTTTAAGGCATTGAGTCACTTTTTCCGTCCTGAATCAAGATTCTGGTGGCGTGGTAACGGTTAGAGAGGGGAGGGGGTGATGGTGGAGGATGGCTGCCTCGGGGAGGAGGTCAGAATAACGTTTATAAACCATAAACTACTTTTTCCAATATAGTCTGTCTGATCACCGCTGTTCAATTCAAGTACGTCTGACACATTCCCGTTTCCGGACTGAAACTGCTTTAACATTAATGTTAAACATAGTTTAAAGACATGTCCACAACATGCTCGCACGAGAATTAACGGGTGTCGGGATTTTTAATTTCCATTAGGAGTGGGGCTATCCGAAAATAAAAAAAGTGCCACCCATTCACACGGGGACGGAAGACCATAAGCTGGGAAACGGACCCTTCGGCCCACTTTCTCCATGCCGACCAAGTTGGGTGGCTGGACTGTCCCCTTTGCCTGCATTTGGCCAGCGACCCTCTAAACCCTCCTATCCAACCATCTGTTGTTTAAGCATCAGAGTTGAATCTGTTTCTGTAGCTTTCTCTGGGACTCTTTGCAGATTTGGACTACCCTTTGAGTGGAAACGCCCCCCCCCCCCCCCCACCCACCCCACCCACACCCACCCACTGTAATCTCTGCTCTCTCAATTTAAGTCTGTGCCCTCTAGTTTACCGATCCTCTACCCCGGGGGCAAGCAGGGTGAGCATTTCGTTTATCCATTTTCCTGCATCTGGCCTTCTATATCCTTTCCATTCCAACAGGGTGGCGCAGGGCCAGAGATCTGGGTTCGATCCTGACTCACTAAGTTCCCCCCTACGAACAGTATGGTCTTTCTCTGGCTGCTCCGGGTTAATGCAGGTTAATTGGCTTCAGAAAAAAAAAATAGTCCCTAGTGTGTAGGATAGTGCTGGTGTAAGGACGAGGGGGCTGTTTTCTTGCTTTAGTTTAGCGATACAGCGCGGAAACGGGCTCTTTCGGCCCATCGGCTCCGCGCCGACCAGCGCCAATGTTTGCATTTACCGAGCCAATGAACCCACACACCTGTGGATCTTTGGAGTGTGGGAGGTTCGAACCCGGGTCTCCGGCGCTGCATTCGCTGTCTCTATATTTTAAGTCTTAAAAAATGTCAATTTGTCTTTCAAAAATCATAATTGTATCCACTTCCATAGCTGCTTCTGGCTGCTCATTCCAGGGACAGACAAAACGACCAAGTTGTCTCTCCCCTCTCTCCTTCAACCCATGCCTTCAGTTTCTTCGCATCTGTTATCAAGCAACTGAACTGTTCTCTCTCCAACTAGAGAGCGGTCTAGACCTACCGCAATGGAGACTCTCGGTCTAACTTTAATTGGACTTTACTGGACTTTATCTTGCATTAACGTTATTCCCTTTATCCTGTATCTATCTGTACACCGTGGGTGACTTGATTTGAATCATCCAGAGTCTTTTTGCGGACTGGATGGCACGTGACAAAAAAGCTTTTCGATGTACCTTTGTACACGTAACAATATTCATAGAAACATAGAAAATAGGTGCAGGAGTAGGCCATTCCCCTTCGAGCCTGCACCGCCATTCAATATGATCATGGCTGATCATCCAACTCAGTGTCCCGTACCTGCCTTCTCTCCATACACCCTGATCCCCTTAGCCACAAGGGCCACATCTAACTCCCTCTTAAATATAGCCAATGAACTGGCCTCCACTACCTTCTGTGGCAGAGAATTCCACAGATTCACCACTCTCTGTGTGAAAAATGTTTTTTTTCATCACGGTCCTAAAAGATTTCCCCCCTAATCCTTAAACTGTGACCCCTTGTTCTGGACTTCCCCAACATCGGGAACAATCTTCCTGCATCTAGCCTGTCCAACCCCTTAAGAATTTTGTAAGTTTCTATAAGAAATAAGTTAAACTAAACTAGTTTTAGAATCCTCTGCCCTGGTAAAATTAAAGGTGAGCATTCACGTCAACCATTTGCCTGCATTTAACCCACATCCTACTAAACCCTTCCTATCCATATATCTTTAGACTTTAGAGGTACAGTGCGAAAACAGACCCTTCGGCCCACCGAGTCCGCACTGACCAGCGATCACCCCGTAAACAAGCACTGTCCTACACACTGGGGACAATTTGCAATTTTACTGAAGAAAAATTAAGCTGCAAACTGTACGTCTTAGGAGTGTGGGAGGAACCTGGGGAAAACCCACGCGGTCACAGGGAGAATGTACAAACTCCGTACAGACAGCACCTGTAGTCGGGATTGAGTCTGCGTCTCTGGCGCTGTAAGCAACTCTACCTTGCTGCCCTGTATCAGTCCAAATGTCTTTTAAAAGTCGTAGGTTTGGTTCTAAATGGGCCTGTCCCACATGCGCGACGTTTTTCGGCGATCAGAAAGACGCTATGATTCTTTGAGAGACTGCTCACGACCATAAAGGCGACACCCTGGGGACATATCGCGGGGTGAAGACTGTATGGTCGTGAGTAGTCGCCCAAAGAGTCGTACCTTGTTCTGGTCGCCGTTGGATGTTCAACATGTTGAAAAATTTCGGAGACCTGCTGTGACTATGACGGCAAGTCGCCGATAAAATCGCGTAAGTGGGACAGGCCCTTTAATCAAAGTGAAGAGATGGAAGGTGAGGATGATTTGGCAGGGAGAGGCCATGGAGGTTTCTAAAATCGAGGGATTTCTTAATCATTAATGCTCTGTAGACCCATCTTTGAAAGGTGTCTCAGAAACTGTGAGAGGATCAGAGTTTGCTCTAATTAACTCCATGGGGACGGGAGCCAAGCCACCAGATGAAGGGATTGGAGGAATTGCCGTTGTCTACATGAGGTCCTACCAGCTGGGTTTGGGGATATCACAAGATCATCTTGTAAACTGGGAATGAATTATTTAAAGCTTGTTGAAGGTATTATCTGGTATTTTTTATTTAATAGTTCAGCCGTGTGGTAACTGATACAAAGACAAACTTTCGAGTTAAATCGACTCTCGATTTAAATGAAATATTGTCAATGGATAATTGATTTGTAGAGTGCAAAAATGGACCCTTCAGCCCATCAAGTCCGAACTGGCCCTTGGGTATCCATTTACAGCAATTCAATTTTATTTTTTTCCATTTCTTCTGTTCATCCCAATTCATCCCAATTGTTATCAGACAATTGAACCATCCTCTCACCAACTAGAGAGTAGTCCTGACCTCCCATCTATCTCACTGGAGACCCTTGAATTATCTTTAATCAGACTTTACTGGACTTTATCTTGCACTAAATGATCCTTTATCCTGTAAGTGTACGCTGTGAACAGCTTGATTGTAATTGTGTAAAGTCATTTTGCTGACTGGATAGCACGCAACAAGAAGTTTTTCACTGTACCTCGGGACACGTGACAATAAATAATCAACTACATTTTGATCTAAACCTGCCCTCCCAAATTCTACCAAACCAGGGATAATTTGGAGGCTATTTTAACTGACCAACCCCCACAGTGTTGGGATGTAAGAGGAAACCTACACAGTCACAGGGGGAAGGTGCAAACTCCACATAGACGTAACTGGGATCAGGATTGAACCCGGATTGCCAGAGCTATGAAGCAGAGTCTTTATAAGTGCAATTTCTTGCTGTCGAGGGCAGTTTAAACGGGAGCGGTTGGCACAGCTTTTTAAAGAAATAGATGCAGTGGATCTTTAGCTGAAGGATTAGATGAACCAAGGATTTAATTCAAATGCTGTGTTTAGGTTAGTTCCACAAGAAGTTGCAGACAATTGCAGCCCAGACCATCACACAAACCAACCTCTCTTCCATTGACTCCACCTAGACCACACTGCCTCGGCAAGGCCACCAGCGTAATCCAGGGCCCAGTCTCACCCCGGCCAGGAGTGAGAATACGGCGTGTTGATTTTTTCTTTTAATGTTTATTTGCATATCAAAAAACAAGTTACTCTGCAATCCAAGGGTGCCTAACAAAATGGCACGTTACATTCAACTTAAATGAACACAGGTCCTTGGTATCTTTGTTCTATTCACAGGCATTTGGTTATTAGGATTCCTGCAGTCTTTTCCAAGCTCCTCTTGACATGCAAGCTATTGAGTGCCATCAGAAGTCAAGCCAGGCAGATGGTCAGTAGTTCAATTCATCATTTTGTTTTTGAAAGATCAGGAAGGAAAAAGTGTGTGTGGGGGGGGGGTGAAGACAGTGAAAGGGGTAAGGATGGAGCCAGCCAGTTCATTCAATCCGATCATTCTGCATCCAAGAAAGTTTTTTTTTCCTTTTTTAACAAAGATATATAGCTAGAAGGCAATGCTTGTGGAACGTACAGCGTACAGCTCAGATCAGAAAGCCATCTCATTTTCCTGTTTCTTCTTTCGCCGCTTTCTTTTCTTGTTCAATTGTGGCTTGGTCGGGCAAGATGGTCTTCTCTACAGTCTCGGTGGTATGGAGTCCATCCTTTTTGAATTGAGTAACCGCATCCCGCAGGTCGCCGCCGATTGCGGGCTTGGTTTCCTTGTCTGCCATTTCTAGGGGGTCGGGGATCACTCGACTAAATTTCCTTCAGCAACCGGTTAACTCAATTGCAAGTGACGAGCGTGTTGATGCACTGCTATATCCAGTGATCATTCAAGGAGAAAAGGAAGAGGTAGAGAAGTATGAAACCGCACACCTCCAGATTCCGGGACAGTTTCTTCTCAGCTGTCATGAGGCAACTGGATCATCCTATCACCAACTATAGAGCAGTCCTGGCCGACCATCTACCTCACTGGAGACTTTCACACTAGCTTTAATCACACTTTACTGACTTTGTCTCGCACTAAACATTAATCCCTTTGTCTCGTATGTCTGCACTGTGGGCAGCTTGATTTTAATCATGTAGTCTTTTCACTGACTAGCTTTTCATTGTACCTTGGTACATGTGGCACTAAACTAGAACTGGAACTATACAATGTTAGCTATCAGTGGACATGGACAATGGAACTATCCAGTGTAATTGCCCACTGATCACTCTTGCAAGTTCACATTGACTTCATTAATAATTTTTTTTAAAATTCCATTCATGTTTTCAAACTTCTGTGTTGTATCCATCTTCTATCATCCCTCTGTTCCCATCCACGTGCCACATGCTGGACAGACTTTTTTCCATTGTTCCCGACCCAAAATGTCACCTATTTATGTTCTCCAGTGATGCTGCCTGATCCGCTGAGTTACTCCAGCACTTGTGTCTTTTTTTTTTTAAGTAAACCAGCATCTGCAGTTCCTTGTGTCTACTTGTTCCCCAGTTGTTGTTTGTGCCCCATACTTAGACGTTCCCTCTCTGAATCCCTTCCTATCCCGAGAAATAAAGAACTGCAGATGCTGCTTAATACACAAAAGGACACAAAACACTGGAGTACCTCAGCGGGTCAGGCTGCATGTCTGGACAACGTGGATGGGTGATGCTTCAGGTCTGAAGGTGGATCTCTTCAATTCTTTTTTCTCACTTTTTTTTTTCCATCTCTGGCCCTTGACAAACCATCTGCCTAACAACTATCTCTCCCCCCCCCCCCCCCCCCCCCCCCCCACCACCACCACCACCACCTGTGGTCACCTATTACCTGCCACGCTTTGTCCTGCCCCTCCTTTCTTCTAGATTTCTTCCCCCCCCCCCCCCCCCCCCAACAATCGTCTGAGGAAGGGTCCCAACCTGAAACGTTACGTATCAATGTTCTCCAGAGATGCTGCCTGTGTTACTCCAGCACTTTGTGTTCCTGCCTATCTCTCTCCAAAACAGATTTGGACTCCAGTTTAGCTCCTTGTTTTATATACACCAAGATGAAATGAAGTTCCTTGTTCACCTGAAGCTCACTTGGTACGCACTCAATACAATAAGTACAGCAATAAATGCAACACAAAATACATGAACACAAAACGGAAGAATGATGTAAAGATTGTAGTGTGAGGTACAAGAAATACCGATGTACATTCATGGGATAAACCAAATGAGGGAGAGGTAAGAGTACGTGACGGCTCTCAGCTCTCAAACATGGTGACTTGGAGCATTTCCAGCACAAGTCAAATGCAACTGCCGATAGACACAAAATGCTGGAGTAACTCAGTGGGACAGGCTGCATCTCAGGAGAGAAAGAATGGAAGAAGTTTCAGACCCTTCTTCAGACTTCATGCTGCCTGTCCTGCTGAGTTACTCCAGCATTTTGTATCTATCTTTGATTTAAACCAGCATCTGCTGTTCTTTCCCACACATGTTAAATTGCCATTCATCGCAGGAAAATAATGCAAGGTCTGATCGTCTGCTTTCAAAGGGCCAGTTTAATTTGTGTGCTCATAAGATCTTAAATGATAAGGAGCTGAATTAAGCCATTTGGCCCATCAAGTCTACTTCGCCATTCAATTATGGCTGATCTATCTCTCCCTCCTAACCCCATTCTCCTGCCTTCTCCCCATAAACTCCGACACCTGTACTAATCAAAAATCTATCTTATCTCTACCTTAAATATATCCACTGGCCTGGCCTCCACAACCTTCTGTGGCAAAGATTTCCACAGATTCACCACCCTGCTACATCGGCCCAGTATTCCGTGTTCAGTTTGACTCACAGGAGCGGGTTAACCCAATAACAGACCCATCAGCTCTCCATTCCATGGGTCAACTTTGCTGCCCATCTTCCAACAGATTAAGATGATGTAATTAGACATGAAAATATCTTTGGTGCACCTGGAATCTTTTAGCCTGCTGCACTGGTGGCAGGGTCAAACTAAAACCTCTTTCTTTCTCCAGCCTGGCTGCGATGACCCTGAACACCCAAAGAGGCGTCGGCCATGCTGTCTTGCAAAGACGCGCGAGCTCTCCTGTGCCCTCTGCCCACCAGCACGCCCGCGCCCACCCTGTGCGCAGCCTGACTATGGAGCGGGAGCTGGCCGCCTGCCCCTCTCAGCCCCCACGCAGACCCACACTGGGCTACTCCATCTCCTGCCAGCCCATGGACAGGGATCCCACCGGGTGGTCCTCCGACTCTGCCGAATCCGATGCCTCCAGCGACTCCGGCTGCGGAACATTCCGGGTGCTGCTCCTCGGCGACTCCGGAGTGGGAAAATCCAGCCTGGCCAATGTCTTTGCTGGGATCCAGGATGCTCACGTGGAGGACTCTGGAGGTAAGAGTGGAGAGCAGGGGCAGGAGGAGAAAGCAGCTCAGTGGTAGAGTTGTTGCCTTACAGCGCCAGAGACCCAGGTTTGTTCCTGACTAAGGGTGCTGTCTCTACGGAGTTTGTACGTTCTCCCTGTGACTGGGTTGTCTCCGGGTGCTCTGGCTTCCTGCCACACTCCAAAGACGTGCAGATTTGTAGGTTTCCTTTTAACCAGAAATGCTGCCTGCCCCGCTGAGTTACTCCAGCATTTTGTGTCTATCTTCGGTGTAAGCTGGCATCTGCAGTTCCTTCCTACAGGTTTGTATCGTTAATTGGCCTCTGTAAATTGTCCCTGGTGTCTAGGATAGAACTGGTGTATGGGGATCGCTGGTCAGTGTGGGCTGAAGGGCCTGTTTCCAAGCAGTATCTCTAAAGTAAAGACACAGTTCAGCCCCTTTTAACCTATTCTATCCGTGGGGTCGTGGTACATTTCCACACTCAATCTCCTAACAAGTTTCCATATGAGTGTATAAGGAGTATAGAATGGGGCAGAGAACGCAGTCTCTCAGGGCACCAGCGTTGAGGATTTTCGTAGCAGATGATTAGCCATCCCTGCTGATTGGTCAGGAAATCGAGGATCCAGTTGCAGAAGATTCCAAGTTCCTTGAGTTTGGAGAGGAGCTTGCTTGGGATAATGGCATTGAAAGCAGAGCTATAGTTGATGTGTAGGAGTCTGATGTAGGTGTCCGTCTTATCTAGGTATTCCAGGGATGAATATAGGGCCAGGGAGATGGCATCAGCTGTGGATCTGTTGTGGGGCTAGGTGAACTGCAGTGGATCAAGGTTGCTTGGTAGGCTGGAATTAATGTGTACCGTAACCAGCCTCTCAAAGCACTTCATGGACATCAAGCCCACTGGATAGTAGTCGGTACATCCCGGTGGGATAACCTAGAACTAGTGTGAATGGATGGTCGGCATAGACTCGGTGGCCCGAAGGTTTTGTTCCCTTGCCATATCTTTCAATTGATCAATAGGGTTTCAAAGCCGTTTGCTATCACTGATGATCCATGGTGAGAGCAAACACATTGGTATGGTGGTGAAGATATCCATATTTTCAGACTAGTGTATGAATGATTTTTGTTTTTCATCTTTTTTATTAACTTCACTTGCAATAAGCAAGAAGAGATCTGCTCAGAATTAGGGTAGTAAACATGCTGGAGAAACGCAGCGGGTGAGGCAGCATCTATGGAGCGAAGGAATGGGTGACGTTTCGGGTCGAGACCCTGCTTCAGATTGGGCTGAGACTCGGACTTCAGACTCGATATTAGGCTTAGTTGATAGAAGTACAGCTTTTGAGTCAGAAGGCTCGTCCCACAACCAAGACTTGAAGACGTATCCAAGAAGTTACTTAGTGTACAGCACAGGAACAGGCCCTTCATCCCACAATGTCTTTGCTGAAGATGACGGCAAGACCAACTCTTATCTACCTGTACATAGTCCATATCCCTCCATTGAGTGGTGTAGTTGGAGGAGCTGCTGCCTCGCAGTGACAGAGACCCGGGGTCGATCCTGACCTTGGGTGTTTTAAGGTGAGAGGGTCAGTTTAAAGGAGACTTATGAGTCAAGTTTTCTCTACACAGAGGGTGGCTGGTGGCCAGAACACGCTGCCGGGGAAGGCGATCGAAGCAAATAGCACTGTTTAAGAAGCATTGTTTAAGATTATCATTAAAAGGAGAAGATTTTCCTGAGGGATGCCAGAATGTAGAATCGTTGAAGCAGGTGGCCTACCTATGGCACAGGCAGCTGTGGACCTACATTTTTGGGGCCCTGAAGCATGAACTGTTATGGGGCCCCTTCGCAACCAGCAACGAGGTCTGGGTAACCACTGTTATCTTCTTCAATGGGGTTGTTCCACGACAGATCACCACAAATTTTAATTTCTGTCATAAATGTTAAATTGTGTTTTAAATTATTTATAATTTTATTAAATATTTAGAATGAAACATCCTTAATTTGAACATTTTTTTTGTTTATGGCTAGCCAACATGATACTTTTAATTTTTAAGAAATCTTCAAATTTTTATTTTAACTATTATTTTCTATTGAATTGCATTATTATAATATATTTTTTAAACCCCTTCTCATACAGTGGACCCAGCATGTTTAAGCAATGTGTGGGATTACAATGTGGACTAAGCATGATCACCTCAAGAAAAGAGGCTGGCTAGTTCATTGGCGAGGTCCAGGGGCAGAGCCCCAGTGGAAATTCAGCTCTTGCATTTTCAATAAATTGTTGACCATTCTGCAGTTGTACAGAGCCCTAGTGAGACCACACCTGGAGTATTGTGTGCAGTTTTGGTCACCTAATTTGAGGAAGGACATTCTTGCTATTGAGAGAGTGCAGCGTAGGTTTACAAGGGATGGCGGGACTGTCATATGCTGAGAGAATGGAGCAGCTGGGCTTGTACACTCTGGAGTTTAGAAGGATGAGAGGGTATCTCATTGAAACATGTAAGATTGTTAAGGGTTTGGACACGCTAGAGGCAGGAAACATGTTCCTGATGTTGGATGAGTCCAGAACCAGGGGCTACAGTTTAAGAATAAGGAGTAAGCCATTTAGAACTGAGACGAGGAAACACTTTTTCTCACAGAGAGTGGTGAGTCTGTGGAATTCTCTGCTCGGAGGGCGGTGGAGGCGGGTTCTCTTGATGCTTTCAAGAGCAAGCTAGATAGGGCTCTTAAAAATAGTGGAGTCGGGGGATATGGGCCGAATGGCCTACTCCTGCACCTATTGTCTATTGTCTATTGAAAGTGATCCTCAAGTTTTCTGCTAGTAGTTTACATAACAGCTTAGAATTTTTCTAACACATGAGCAGTAAAATAATCCCCAAAAGGTTTATTTCATGAAATAGACAATAGGTGCACGAGGCCATTTGGCCCTTTGAGCCTGCACCAACGTTCACTGTGATTATAGTTGATCATCCACAATCGGTACCCCATTCCTGCCTTCTCCCCTTATCCCTTGACTCTGCTATCTTTAAGAGCTCTATCTATCTCTCTTGAAAGCCTCCAGTGAAACGGCCTCCACTGCCTTCTGAGGCAGAGACTTGCACAGATTCACAACTCGCTGTGTGAAAAAGTTTTTTCTCATCTCCGTTCTAAATGGCCTACCCCTTATTCTTAAACTATGGCCCCTGGTTCAGGATTCTCCCAACATCGGGAACATGTTTCCTGCCTCTAGCGTGTCCAATGCCTTAATCTTGTATGTTTCAATAAATGGCCTCGTCCAGCTAAAAAAAATCTTTACAAAAAATATGTTACCTGAAATGTCTCTTTGCCTAGCACTGAGATGAGATAAAACTTTTTCCCCCAGAGTTGTGAATTTGTGGAATTCTCTGCCACAGAAGGCAGAGGTCCTGTCTCCCTTCCTGAGCTCAGACTCCCACTTCTCCTCACCTACACCCACTTCCCCCACTTACATACCTTCACTGCGACTAAACCCCTCGCCTCACTAAACCCCTCGCCTCGACGATACCTCACTACCAAACGTCTCCTCATACCTAAAGCTCACCTCGACTAAACCATACCTCACTAAACCTCGCCCCTCAAATAAACCTCACACCTCACCTCACATCTTAACCGCACCTCAACTTAATTAAACCTGCCACCTCACGACTAAACTCCACCGCACACGTAATCCGCACCTCGACTAATCGCATCCTCTCTCCCGCTCCCGCTCATGCGCATTGCCCGAGAGAGGCGGTGGGGGGGGGGGGGGGGGAGGGGGCACACAAACAATGATGTCGATCCCGAACCCCGTCTCCCCACGCGCGGCAGCCACAGCCCCTCCCTGCGGGAGAGGCGGTGATTAGTCGAGGCGGGGATTATGTGGGAGGCTTAGTCGAGGCGAGGTTTAGTGGGTTGGGGTTTAATTGTGCAGTTTAATCAAGGTGAAAAATCTGATTAATTTCTATGAAAACATAAAAAAATCGGAATTCCGATTTAAATCGGAAGAATATCTGGACTAAAGTCACTCCTGGGCCCCTCTGGGATTAGGGGCCCTGAAGCTTAAGCTTCATTAGTTTCATAGTAGATCCGTCCCTGGGCACAGGTCCTTTCAAGGGTTATCATGAGAATGGAACAGAAGGATATATAGATAGCTGATCCCAGCTGTTATCAGGCAACTGAATCATCCTAACACAACCAGAGAGCAGTTCTGAACTACTCTTTGGTGACCCTCGGACTATCTAGGATTGGACTTTGCTGGCTTTACACTGCACTAAATGTTATTCCCTTATCATGTAACTATACACTGTAAATGGCTCGATTGTGATGATGTATTGGCTTTCTGCTGACTGGGCAGCACGTAACAAAAGCTTTTTACTGTACCTCGATACACGTGACAATAAACTAAACTGATCACAGGGCCAGTAGGGATAAAAGAGGGGGAAGCTGGTTTAGCAATGAAACGCACCTTTCAGCCCACCGAGTCCACACCAACCACAGGTGAGGTGTCCGACGATTTAGAAATTAGATGAGCAGGAATTTCTTCAGTCACAGGGTGGTGAATCTGTGGAATTCATTGCCACAGATGGAGGCCAAGTCATTGGGTATTTTTAAATCAGAGATTGACAGGTTCTTCATTCATATAGGTGTTGGGGTTTATCGGGAGAAGGCAGGAGAATTGGGTTGAGAGGGAAAGATAGATCAACCATCATTGCTTGGTGGATTCGACTCGATGGGCTGAATGGCCTAATTCTGCTCCTATAACTTATGGCAGTGGGTTTGTTTTTCTTGGAGTGGTCACAGGGAGAAAATGCAAAGTCCACGGCAACAACACCCGAGGTCAGGATCGAACCAGGTTTTGTGGCGCTGTAAGGCAGCAGCTCAACCAGCTGTGCCGCTGCAGGTGGGGACCAGAACATGCAGATCTGTTTCTATGCTGGAAACTCCGGTCACGTTAAAACAATTTGCAACTTCACTTGCAGGGCTTGGAGAAAGGAGGAAATGGCTAGACGGCTAGAAATAGGAGGCATCTAAACAAGCTGGACTTGTATGAACATAGTTTCCATAAATATATTGTGCTGATACAGCTCGTGGCTGTCCAGGGTGCAGAGCTGGAATGCGGTGGAGGATTCAACATTCCCCAGGCGAGGCTATAAATACAGATACCCACAGCACAGGCCAACTTGCCCTGGTGTAGGAGGCGATTGACAGTTTATCCTTGCCCTGCCCTGGCTAATCCCACGTGTGTACACACCCAGAATAAACACACTGATCACACTTGGATGCAATGTCTCCTGTGGACAGGCAGCCCTACAGAAGTAGCACATGTACTGGGGCAGTAGACACAATGTGCTGGAGTAACGCAGCGGGTCAGGCAGCCACACAGAAGTAGCATGTTTGCGTTTAGTTTTTGGGGTTTAGTTTTAGGGTTTAGTCTTAAGTTTAGTTCAGCGATACAACATGGAAATGGGTCCTTCAGCCCACCGGGTCCGTGCCTACCACTGACCATCATACACTGGCACTATCCTACACGCTATGGACCGAAGCCGATTGGCCCACAAACCTGCATGTTTTTGGAGCGTGGGAGGAAACCAGAGCACCCAGAGGAAACCCACACAGTCACAGGGAGATCGTACAAACTCCGTACAGGCAGCAGCTGTGGTCAGGATCGTACCCGGGTCTCTGGCGCTGTAAGGCAGCAGCTCTACCACTGCGTCGCTGTGCTGCCTGCGCACCATATACACTCTGCATAAAAATGGACAGATGACATTTTGAGTTGGGACACGTCATCAGACTGATTGGAGTAGGAGGAGAAATCTGGAAAAGCGAGGTGGGGCTGGGACGTAATAGGTGGATACAGGTGATGGGTGGGGGGGGGGGGATTTGCGGATCGGTGGAGTAATTGACAGAGGCTAGAGGTGAAAATGAGATGAGGATGTCAGATAAGGAGGAAATGTAAAGCCGGAGGGAGTGATATGGGTGAAAGGAGGGAGGAAAGTGGGGGGATAAAAGGGTATTGGGAGAAAATCAGATAATACTACACATAAATACAATTAAGCCAAAGTCAAATGCAATAGGTAGACAAATGGGTAGATACAGAGTCTGAAGAAGAGGCTCGACTCGAAACTTCACTCACTCCTCTCCAGAGATGCTGCCTGTCCCTTTGATTTACTCCAGCTTTTTGTGTCCATCTACAGAGTGCAGAATACAGTTCTCAGCATTGCAACACATCAGCTCCATAGACAAAGTCCAATGTCCGCAATAAGGCAAAGGTGAACCGAACAGTACACGAGCTTAGGGCCATACTGAAGCCTGATAACGGAGGGGAAGAAGCTGTCCCTGAGTCCGGTGGTGCGCACGGTCAAGTTTCTGTATCTGCCGCCTGACGGGAGCATGGGGAAGAAGCAATGACTAGGGTGGGACAAGTCGTTGACTATGTTGACTGCTTTTCCGTAAAGTGTAGATGGAGTTGGTGGTGGGAGCAATGTGGTGGCGTGACCAGCAATTCTGGGACAAAGTAAGGTGTAGGAGTGAAGGCGCTTTGATTAAATATTAGAGAATTAAAAGTTTTTTCCAACCGTTTTTTGTAATGTATGCCATTACAAAATGTCACGGTCTGCTTTAGTCTCTCGATGTCAGAAAACAGAATGTGGGGTCTACAGGGTGATTAATAATGGCTGGGGCTTGTTTGCAGCCTAATTTCAGACTGTCACAATGGAAAATGTTTAAAAGTGTTAGCTGAACTTCTGATGGGGGGGGAGGGGGAGGGGTGTGCATTCCAAATTAACGGGCTCTGTCATTGGACGGTCCGTAGGGAAAATGAGAATTCTAGCAATGTGCCTCTTTGTGTTAACCACAAATAAATTCCGCTATTTGCAAAGTAAATTCTTTGGAGATTTGATTCCTGATCTATTGAATAAAAATAGCTCACAGTGTGGATATTGGACATGCTTCTTTTCCACTTGATACATTTTAAGGAAACCATTAGCAGATTGTTCTTTTTCAACATTGTAAAGCAAAAGGTGGAAGATTGAAAAAGGGAAGCCCAAACAAGTCCGAGATCTCTGAACTCCATCCCTAAATGAGGTTCTTCCCAGCTGTCATTAGGCAACTAAACCATCCTATGACCAATTAGAAGGTGGTCCTGAACTACCTCCGTGGAGACCCTCAGACTCTCTTTAATTAGGCTTTACTGGACTGCATCTTGCACTGGGATCAAGGGAAGAGCCTTCACGTCGTTGCCCTGTTTCCACCAATCTTTCCACCGCTCACCATCTTGTGATTAGACAAAGTGCAGGAGTAGCTCAGGGGGTCAGACAACATCTCTGGAGGAAAGGAATGGGTGATGTTTTGGATTGAAACCCCACTTCAGACCAAAAGTACGGTGGGGGGTGGGGGTGGCAGAAGGGTTCCGGCCCAAATCGTCACCTGTCTTTTGCCTCCGGAGATGCTGTCTGACCCGCTGAGTGACTCCAGCACTTTGTGTCTTCTGTATAAACCAGCATCTGCAGTTCCTTCCTACACATTTAGTCTTTCTGCAGACTGGATAGCACGTAGCAAATCGCTTTTTACTGTACCTCAGTACACATGATGATAATAATGAGCTAAACTAAATCGCTCTGCTCCGCTCACAATCCATCCCGCTCTCTGGATTTCAAACCACCCTCTTTCAGACTCCTGTCCAGTCTGTCTCCTTTATGAGTAGGCACAAGGGACAGCAGATGCTGGTTTACACAAAACAACACAAAGTGCTGGGGTAACTCCGCAGGTCACGCAGCATCTCTGGAGAACATGGATAGGTGACGTTTTGGGTCCGGACCATTCTTCCGACTGATTGTACGAGGGTGCGGAAAGAAAGCCTGAACGTGGGAGGGGCAGGACAAAGGCCAGAGATAAAAGCAAGAGGTGTGAGACAGACGGTTGAGGAGTTGCAAATTGTAAAGCCAGGGGAAGGAATGAGGGAGAGGAGAGAAATAGGTGTCAAAATAGAACTGTAAAATAGGGTGAATGTACCTAGAGGGGAATTCATAACCAGAAGATATAGGTTTAAGGTGAGAGGTGAAATATTTAATAGGAACCCGAGGGGAAATCTTTTTCACACAATATGAAATGAGTCTGGGGAGGAAGTTGATGTAGACGCAATAACAAGATTTAAAGATGCTTGGCAGGTACATGGATAGGAAAGGTTTAGAAGGATATGGGCCAAATGCGGGCAGGTGGGGACTAGCATAGATGGGGCATCATGGTGGATAGGGACACGTTAGGCTGAAGGGCCTGTTTCCACACTATATGACTGCATGATTCTAAGAGGGGCCGGACAGTGAGATTTTTGGGCACATTCCAGGGTGGGGGTTGGGCGCAGAAAAGCGTCTGGGGAGGGCGTAACTTAAAAATGGAGCATTCAATGTTCATACCATTGGCATGACATGTTCGTTGCTGTTTATCTTTGAATCCGCTTGTCCACTGCCCCCAGAGTCTCGGGTTCCTCAAGCGAGGCCACAGGTGGCTGTAGCATGTCACTCTGGGAAGAGCTATCTTGGGCAGCGTCTAGAGATAGAATACAGGGAGCCCTGTCAGAACTGTGGTGGCTCAAATTGGACGCCCAAAAAATAGAAAGCAAAATTCCCTTCCCATCACCAGCACAGGCCCAGATGATGAGCTAAGGAGTATTTTTACCGGCGCTAAAGATACCTCGAGGTTTTCCCAGCCACCAGCCATGTTAAGCTTCGACATTGCCCGAGGCATGTGAGTGAGCTGGTCTTTCGATGAAATTAAGCCTGGGTTCATAGTGAATTTAGCAACAGCGTTCCGCACTGTTGCATCAGCAGTTGGCTTGTGCAGTGTATTGGTGTCTCAGCAAGATGCAACCGGTGGCTTGCCAATTCCAGCAGACCGAGGTTCCTCCACCACTGGATGGTTTGTGGCATCTTTTCAAGCAGCCGAGGCCAAGCGCCAACTCTCAGACGCCTCATACCTACTCTTTAGACTTTAGAAATACAGCGCGGAGCCCACCAAGTCCGTGCCCACCAGCAATCACCCCGTACACCAGCACTGTCCTACACACACTGAGGACATGTTACAACTTTACCTACAAACCCATATATCTCTGGAGTGTGGGAGGAAACCGGAGCACCTGGAGAAGACCCACTCAGTCACGGGGGGGGGGGGGGAGACATGCAAATTCTGTACAGACTGCACCCGTAGTCAGGATCGAACCTGGGCCTCTGGCATTGTGAGGCAGCAACTCGACCGCTGTGCCACCGCACCACCTTGGCGTCCTAGTTTAACGCTACACCCAAAAGATGCCACTTACAACAGGGCAGTACTCCCCGGGTCCTTTGCTAGAACCTTGTGCTCCCAATATCTGGAGTGGGATTTCGTTTGAACTTCTTTTGAGGTTCAAATGACAATAAAATTGTATTGTATTTGAACTCCTGATGGTCTGACTGCGAGGCCCCTCTTGCTCGGTTTAGCCTTGACTGTTCCGTGTTTCTTCTCTCATTTCAGAGGATACGTATGAACGAACTTTGACGGTTGATGGAGAAGACACAACATTAATAGTCATGGATACTTGGGGAATTGAGGTAACCATTTCTCAATTTAATTCATTCATGGACATTAGGTACATAACTTCATACATCACAGATGCAGAATTAGGTAATTTGATTCATCAAATCTACTCCATCATTGAATCATGGCTGATCTACCTTTCCCTCTCAACCCCATTCTCCTGCCTTCTCCCCATAACCTTTGACACCCTGACTAATCAAGAACCTGTCAATTTCCACCCTAAAAATATCCATTTACTTGGCCTCAAAAGCCTTTTGTGGCAATTAATTTCACAGATTCACCACCTTCCCACTAAGTAAATTCTTCCTCAACTACTTTGTAAAGGTACTTCCTTTCATTGTGAGGCTGTGCCCTCCGGTCCTAGACTCTCCCACCAGTGGAAACATCCTCTCCACATCCACTCTATCCAGGCCCTTCACTATTCGGTAAGTTTCAATGAGGTCCCCCCTCATCCTTCACAACTCCAGCGAGTACAGGCCCAGTGCTGCCAAACGCTCGTCATTCGTTAACCCAATCATCCCCGGGATCATTCTTCTGAACCTTAGAAAGGAGATGAGTCCCTTAGAAAGGAGATGAGGAGGAATTTATTTAGTCAGAGGGTGGTGAATCTGTGGAATTCATTTCCACAGACGGCTGTGCAGGCAGTCAATGGATATTTTTAAGGCGGAGATTGATAAGTTCTTGATTAGTATGGGTGTTAGGGGTTATGGGACGAAGGCAGGAAAATGGTGCTGAGAGGGAACGATAGATCAGCCATGATTGAATTATGGAGTAGACATGATGGGCCGAATGGTTTAATTCTGCTTCTAAAACATATGCAATTATGAAAAATAATTAAAGCTAGAACTCAGTCGCAAGTTTTGGGGTGTGTGATAACCAGCTGTCCTCTGCCCACTGCAGGGTGAGGAACCATGGGTGCAGGATTACTGCATGCAGGTGGGCAACGCCTACATCATTGTCTACTCCATCACGGACCGCACCAGCTTTGAGAGCGCGTCCGAGCTCCGCATCCAGCTGCGGAGGATGCGGCAAGCAGAAAACATCCCGATCATCCTGGTGGGAAACAAGAGCGACCTGGTGCGGTGTCGCGACGTCTCTGTTGAAGGTCAGTTGCACGTTGGTCTGCGTGTCCAGAGTTGGAGTGATCACCAGAGCCGCACAAAGGCACCTGGCCCGGGATACGGGCCAAACCTAAACATCCCGTTGAATTGGTTTCAACTCAATGGGTGGAACGGTAAGGTTACTGCCTTACAGCGCCAGAGACCCAGGTTTGATCCTTACTACGGGTGTTGTCTGTACGTCGTTTCTACGTTCTTCCCGTGACCTGCATGGGTTTTCTCCGGTTACCACCCGCGCTCCAAAGATGTGCAGGTTTATAGGTTAATTGGCTGGGTATAATTGGGTACAAATTGTCCCTGGTGTGTGTGTACGGGGCTCGCAGATCGTTGCGGACTCGGTGAACCAAAGGGCCTGTTTCCGCGCTGTATCTCCAAACTAAACTGAAGTCATCCCTAAATTATGTGTAGGAAGGAACTCCAGTGTGGGAAAAAACTGCAGCACCCAGAGAAAGCCCACACAGTCACGGGGAGAACGTATAAACTCCGTGCAGAGAGCACCGTAGATAGGATCGAGCCCAGGTCTCCAGCACTGTAAGGCAGCAGCTCTACTGCTGTGGTGTCCTATGCTGAGTTGGTGCCTTTTTTTTATATTGTTCTGTCTCAAGCTCAGAGGCCAAATGAATCGTCTTGTGGGTAGGGAGTGGATGAGAAAGTGGGATAACATGGAACTTGAGTGAACAGGTGACCACGGTCAGCATGGACTCGCTTGGCCTGTTTCCATGCTGTATCTTTCAATCAATTCAATGGATGATAATTACTGTAGAAACATAGAACTGCAAATGCTGGTTTAGGCTAAAAATAAACATTAAATGCTGGAGTAACTCTGCGGGTCAGGCAGCATTTCTGGAGAAAAGGAATAGGTGATGTTTTGGGGTCGTAACCTTTCTTCAGACTGTGACTTCAGAGTCTGAAGATGGGTCCTGACCTGAAATGTCACCTATTCCTTTATCTCCAGAGATGCTGCCTGTACTTTTAGAAAGATGAGGTGTAATTTCTTTAGTCGGAGGGTGGTGAATCTCTGGAATTCAATGCCACAAAAGTCTGTGGAGGCTAAGGCAATGGATATTTTTAAGGCAGAGATTGATAGATTCTTGATTAGTACGGGTGGTCAGGGGTTATGGGAAGAAAGCAGGAAATTGGAATAACATAGAAACATAGGAAATAGGTGCAGGAGGAGGCCGTTTGGCAGCCTGCACTGCCATTCATTGTGATTATGGCTGATCATCCACAATCAGTAACCCGTGCCTGCCTTCTCCACATATCCCTTGTTTCTGCTAGCCCCTAGAGCTCTATCTAACTCTATTTTAAATTCATCCAGTGAATTAGCATCTACTGCCTTTTGTGGCAGAGAATTCCACAAATTCACAACTCTCTGGGTGAAAAGGTTTTTTCTCATCTCCGTTTTAAATGGCCTTCCCTTTATTCTTAGACTGTGGCCCCCGATTCTGGACTCCCCCAACATTGGGACCATTTATCCTGAGAGTGAAAGATAGATGAGCCACAAAGGAATAGTGGAGTAGACTTGATGGACCGAATGGTTTTGGTTCTATAACTTATGAACATGATAAAACCAGTGAAACTAGCAGAATGATTAGGGTGGGGGTGGGACGGAGAGAGAGGGAATGCAAGGGTTACTTGAAATTAGAGAAATAATCTTCATCCCGCTGGGTTGTAAACTGCCCAAGCTTGGCCTGTCCGTGATGCCCACATCCAGTGGACTTGGTCTCCCTCTCCACATGGTAGAACTGCAATTGGCCACCCATTGCCCATCATATGAATCATTCCTGAACTAGCCACATAACTCCCTTGATTACATTCAACTGGTGTGCATCCTCCGACATTGTTCACGTCAACATGAATGACTTCTGCCCTAATGAAATGGATCAGAGTCAAAGAATTTGGAATATCTTTTCATCCCGCTTCAATTTATACGTTTCTTGGTCCAAATCAAGCTTTGTTGGCAAGCTGGTTATCAGTTTTTAAATCTTTATTCATGGCCTTTTCTCACGCTACCCAAGATCGTGTAGCTACGTGAACATGGTCAGGCAGAAGTTCATTGCATTAATTAAACCTCAAGAGCAAACTTTTCCACTTATTGGTAACTTGGAAGCTTTCTGACAGATAAAAATAGTCCGATACTCACTGGGAGGCTTCAAGCTCTTGGCTAGAAACAGTGTTTGCTCATCCGTTGACATCATGAGCCAGGAATCCAAACAGCAAATTTTAAGCTTGACTCTCACTCAAACTTGGACATCTTGCTAACAATGATTACCAGACAAGTCAGTTTATCACCAGCGTTGCTTGGGATTTGAAGCTATTTGGATAGGGGTTTCCAAAATATTGCAGCATCTGGTTATCTGAAATAGAGCAAAGTTCTGGAAATGTTCAGCGGGACAGGCAGCTTATGTGGCAAGGTAACAGTTAAGGTTTCAAGTCGTATGTTTAATGCCAAAGAATCCAAAAATGATTCTACCTCATTGGAGACCCTCAGAATATCTTTAATCGGACTTTACTAGACTTTACCTTGCAGTAAACGCTATTCCCTTTATCATGTATCTGTGTATTGTGGATGGCTCGATTGTAATCATTTCTAGTCTTTCTGCTGACTGGTTAGCAAGCGACAAATGCTTTTCACTGTACCTCGGTACACGTGACAAACTAACTGCGAAAGGCAGGGCAGGCATTGAGTTCTCTTCCCCTCAGTTGCCTGTGTTCTGTTGCAGAGGGTCGTGCGTGTGCGGTGGTCTTCGACTGCAAGTTCATCGAGACGTCCGCCACCCTCCACCACAATGTGACGGAGCTCTTTGAGGGCATCGTGCGCCAGATCCGCCTGCGCAAGGACAGCAAGGAGGCCAACGAGCGGCGGATGGCCAACCACAAGAGGCGGGAGAGCATCACGAAGAGAGCCCGCCGCTTTCTCAACAGGTTCGTGGCAAAGAACAACAAAAAGATGGCCTTAAAAGTCAGGTCAAAATCTTGTCACGACCTGTCGGTTTTGTAGGAGTCCCAGTAACCCAACTACCAGTGGGGAACTGTAAAACGCAACCAGCTAGTTACATCAGGACCAAGATGTGTTCACTTCTATTCCTCTCCTGATGGCCCTTGTTGGTGGCTGTTGTCTCGTGATCGGCTGGTTGTTGAATCCCGATGGAGAAAACGTGACTCGGTGAAGATGGCAGCCAGCAAGATGGGTTCCTGCAACGTCTTCCTGAAGAACCTCCATATTCAAAAAGGGAAGAATGAACCAAAGTTCTACAAATAGATGCATGAACCAAGCATACAGTATATGTTACATGATAAAGGTGTGGGAAAAAGCACTGCTGGTTGGTATCTGGGCAAACAAGACTTTGACACTTCCATTCTCTTCCATTGAAGATACATCCTTCTTCCTTTAGCAGAGTAATCCTTAAGGTGATCACCTTCTGCTTGGTACAGGTGGTTCTGCTACAATGCAGTGATTTTGTTCCTGAGAACCCTCACGTTATAGAATATCGCTTTAATAATTGTGACAATGGGGTTGGGGGCTAATGAGTTTCAGACTCTTGGTATTATCCCCCTCGGCAGGATTTTCAAGCGTAAAGGTCTGTTTAATTGCTATAAGTTTATTTTTGTTACTGCAAGCTAAAGGTATAAGGGCATTGTTTAATAGAGTATCTTTGGACTGTGGAAAAAGGCCCTTCAGCCCACCGAGTGTGTGCCAACCATCGATCATCCCATACACTAGCACTATCCGACGCACGAGGGACTATTTACAATTTTGACGAAGCCAATTAACCTTCAAGCCTGTACATCTTCGGGGTGTAGAAGGAAACCGGAGTACTCGGCGAAAACCCACCAGGTCACAAGGAGAATGTACAGACAGCACCCATAGTCAGGATGAAATCCAGGTCTCTGGTGCAGGAAGACAGCAACTCTACCGCTGCGCCACTGTGCCACACCAAGGATCAATAGAAGTGACTGGTTATCAATTTCATTGCTCACCTGCAGTGTAACTGACAACTGTTTTCTTAGGAGACAATGATGTCAGATTACTGCAGGGAGGTTACATGAAAACCAAGTTTGTTTCCCCAAATATTTTTTTTTTCCCCATGACAGCTTTTTTTTTTTTTTGCATGTCAATTTCCAAAGCAGTTATAGATGGTTCTCTAGTATCCGATCGAAATTGTGCAATACCCAATTTGGCCCAAATAATACAAATAGTAATCCCTAATGCATCAGTCGCATTATATTCAATTCACAGTATGAAAGAGCACTTGTAGGCAAACTACCTGTACATAGAGTCCTACAGCGTAGAAGCAGGCATTTCGGCTAAACCTGCCCACACCGACCAACATGTCCCTTCTACACTAGTCCCATCTGCCTGTATTTGGCCCATATCCCTCTAAACCCATCCTTTAAAATGTACCTGTCTAAATATTTCTTGAATGTTGTGATAGTACCTGCCGAAGGGACCAGTGGGCCGAAGGGCCTGTTTATGTGCTGTATCTCACTCTGGCTCAATGAAATGCTCATCTTTTTAAAAGGTTAATAGGATCAATGATTAGACTGAAGACTACTCTAGAGACACAGTTTCCCCTCTCTAGAGTATCTCTAGATTGGCAATTATTGAAGAATATCATTTGAAGAAATCAGAAGGAATGCAATGTTATATTCTGGATGATCCAGGCAGCGATATTTAAAGATTGATCTCAATTTCCAAGCGATTCCAAGCCAAAATTGGAGGGTTGGTAATCCTATTTCTGTACCTATCTTCTGAATATTTTTATATCTAAATCTCCAGGTGTTTACGGGTGGTTGGGAATACTGCACGTATTGAGACCATAAAGGATGTCTATGTTGGATTAACTGCGAAGGCCCATGTATAAATTCATTGTCCCTAATATGTACAGATTTTTCTACCCGCTTTCTATGTTGACATTTGCAGGCGAATTTTGAACTAATTTCTGTAATATAGCACTTTGTGTATTGTAGAAGTAACTTTTGCAATAAAAATTGTCTTTGATTTCTAAATCATATAAAACTTTGAAGGAGGACAGGTCGTTTTGTTATTGGGGACACAAAATACTCTGGATGCTGGAATCTGGAGCAACACAAAAACTGCTGGACGAACTCAGCAGGTCAGGCAGCATCGGTGAGATGGTTCAATGGTACTATATTGTCACATGTGCTGAGGTACAGTGAAATTCCTTTTTACATACAGTTTAGTCAAAGTATTACGTCCACAACAAATTTTCCGGCACCCTTGGTTCCCAGAGCCTTGGCCTATTATCCGTTTTTTAACAGAGGTCACGGCTTTGAGGATTGGCTTCGGAAGTTGGCAATGGGAACGGATCTGCCGGGATGTAGTTCCAGAGCCCTGGCCACGGGGAGGGGGGGGGGGGGGGGGGGGGGGGAGCAAAATTCAACTCGCCAATCAGCCATGGATGGTGGCTATGGGAACAGATCTTCTGACTCTGGCTGGGGCGAAGATCCGGAGCCCCGTTCCCAGGCGGCAAATTGGACGCGCCAGTTGGCAGGGAAATCCCGATGATGTCGAGATTGACCGCCACACCTGGCCTAGGCACCACATATTCAGGGAAACATCTGGGGGAAGGGGTGATTTTGCCTGGAATATAGGGGGACATCAATTGCTAGAAAATCGGTGGAGGACCTGTACTATACATAAGCACATCTTGGATCAAGTACGAGTGGCAAGTAATAGTGCTCTGAGTCCACGTACAAGAGTCTCCAAGTTCTGGTGTTGTTTTCAAGTGCCAGTTGTTGTAAGTGCAGAGTTTCTTGCCCTGACCATGAAGGCCCGTTGTCCTGACGTTGTTGCAGGTCGGCCTGGCCAAGCATGGCCGTTGGAGTTCTCCACCGCTGCTCCACCGCTCCGTCACATTTGGTCCGCGCGCTCGGCCTCTGGCAGCGGCGCCTGATCCACCCGAGCCCCAGGCTGCTGCAGGGCCTCCAGCGGCCCACTCCACCGTCGAGGCACTGCACTGCCTCCCACAGTTGTTCCGCTCACCGGCCCTTTGTTACTTGTGACTCCCACTGCCATACAAATATTATCACATACATATTCATGGAAGCTTTCTGTGCACAGATTTACTTTACCACAGCGTCTTTGTTTCAAGTGAGCTAGATTGGGTTATACTCAAGCTATGAAAAGCGCAATATAAATTTAAGTTTTAACGGTCTGTCACAGATTAAAAATGAAATACATTTGTCATCACTGAACTAATTTTATACCAAAGAATAAGCAAATAAAGTTTATTCCAAACACCAGCAGAAGTTATTTCAGAAACTCTTTGCTTCTGCTTATTGCTTCAGGATTTGGGTCAGTAAAGTGCAATTTTTCGATCTTTGCTGCTTTGAAAGAAATAGCAAGGAAACAGGCCCTTCGGCCCACCAAGCCCATGCCGACCATCGATCATTCATTCACGCTAGTTCTGTGTTATCCCACTTTCTCATCCACTCCTCGCACACTGGAGGCAATTTATAGGGGGCCAATTAACCTACAAGCCCGCACGTCTTTGGGATGTGGGAGGAAACCCATGCGGTCACTGGGCGAAAATGCAAACTCCACATAGGCAGCACTCAAGTTCATGATGGAACCCAGATCTCTGGCGATGTGAGGCAGCATGTGAAATGTATTCATTGTTATTTACAAGTCCATCAATGACAAACACACAGCATCCAGCAATAGATAGACACGGAGTGCTGGAGTAACTAAGGAGCCAGGCAGCATCTCTGGAGAAAAAGAAGAGGGCGAGGGCAGCACGATGGTGTAGCGGTAGAGTTGTTGCTTTACAGCGCCAGAGCCCAGGTTCCATCTTGACCTCGAGTGCTGTCTTTACAGACGTTTGCACGTTCTCCCTGTGACCATATGGTTTTTCCCCCAGGAGCGCTGATTTCCTCCCGCACTCCAAAGACGTACAGGTTTGTAGATTCATTGACCAGTAAAAATTGTGGATCGTCCCTTCTGTGTGGGATAGTGCTGGTGGACGGGTCGATCGTTGGTTGGCACAGACTCGGTGGGCTGAAGGGCCTGTTGTCGCACTGTATCTCTAAACTAAAGTAAACTACTCTGGCATGAGTTGTCAACACTGTCGGGCAGTGCAGATGGTTCACATGTTTAAACAATCAAAATACTCTGGCAACGTTTTATAGCCTTTTTTTGGGAATCTAATTGCTGGAAGCTGGAAAAGGTGGCTGGTGAAGCCAGTGGAAAGAATGAAATGAAACACATAAAAACTACGTGGGGCAATAAAGCTAAGAGTCACAGGAACATCGATGAACGTTTTAGTTCAGTAACTTTTTCCCATTAACTCTTTCCAGTCTCTGCTTTAGCCATAAGATCAAACTGCGTGGAAACAGCTCTTCGGCCCAACTTGCCCATGCTGGCCAAGATGCCCCATATAAGCTAGTCCCATTGGCCCGCATTTGACTCGTATCCCTCTGGTTTAGTTTATTGTTGTCACTTGTGTTGAGGTACAGTGAAAAGCTTTTGTTTGTGTGCTATCTGGTCAAGGAAAAGACAATACGTGAATACAACCAAGCTGGCCACGGTGCAACAGATAAAGGGCGCAACATTTAGTGCAAAGATATAGCACTGAATAAGATCTAAACCTCTCTTATTGATGTACCTGTCCACATTCCATTCCAATGTTGTTATAGTACCTGCCTTCACCACTTGCTCTGCAGGCTCCTTCCATGGACCCACCGTCCTCTGTGTGAAAAGGTTGCCCCTCGGGTTTGATAGATTGAAAGATACAGCAATGAAACAGGCCCTGAAGTTCCTGGTCATGTGTTGAACTGTCCTATGTCGTACGTCTCTGTTCATGTCTCTGGTATGAACTCAGAGAGTAAGCAAAGTGGCGCAGCAGTGGAGCTGCTGCCTCACAGCACCAGAGGCACAATTTAAATCCTGACCACGGACAAATAAATCCTGTCTGCATGTACTCCCACTGATCGTGTGGGTTTTCTCCGGGTGCTCCGGTTTCCTCCCACATTCCAAAGACATACGGGTTTGCAGGTTAATTGGCTTCGGTAAAATAATTACACCAGTGTGTAGGGAGTGACTGTGAAACTGGGATTAACATAGAACTAGTGTGAACAGGTGATCGCTGGTCGGTGCGGACCCAGTGGGCCGAAGGCCTGTTTCCTCCCTGTATCTCTAAAGCTAAGAAAAACTAAATGAAGAGACTCTGTGCATAGGTGTTTAAGAAAGACCTGCAGATGCTGGAAAAATTGAAGGTAGACAAAAATGCTGGAGAAACTCAGCGGGTGAGGCAGCATCTATGGAGCGAAGGAATAGGCGACGTTTCAGGCCGAGACGGGTCTGAAGAAGGGTCTCGACCCGAAACGTCGCCTATCCCTTCACTCCATAGATGCGGCCGCACCCTCTGAGTTTCTCCAGTATTTTTGTCTACCTGTGCATAGATAGGTGTGGTGTGTTCTATGTTTCAATCAGATGAGAGTTAAAATGCTGATGCTGTCTCCTTCACACCTTGGTAGTCTCGCCCAGTAGCCGATGTTTACACAGCGACCAAGCCTGTCCATGGGATGCACACAACAAGAAGAATGTCAATCCTTGTCACTCTCGACCTGTGTGAACAGATTAATACCACTTGCAAACACAGTTGATTGAAGCGGAAAACATGTGAAATATGAAGAGTCACCCAGGTCACTAAAGAGGATATTTCAAAACAGTCCAGAACCTATATTTAGATACTCTAATTGGAGCTGGTCCACCAACATGCATTCCCAAAACTTTCCAGCCACCCTTATTATTAGTGTCCAGAAATGTTGGATGTTATATTTAAGGAAAAGTTCATCCAGAGTTAGGCAATAAATTAAAACCAAGTTGCTTTAAAATGTGCAACTGATCCCCATTGATATGACTGGGGGGCCCTGTGGTGGTGATAACAGAGGTATTAATGCATGAAGTTTAAACTCAATAGGTTTAGGTTGAATGTCACGTGTACCAAGGTACAGAGAAAAGCCTTTGCCTGTGTGCTATACAATCAAATCAGATTATTAAAGATAGACACAAAGTGCTGGAGTAACTCAACGGGTCAGGCAGCATCTCTGGAGAAAAAAGATGGGTGATGTTTCAGGTCGGGACTCTTCTTTTCAGACTAAAAGTAAGGGGGAGGGGGGGTTGGAAGTGAAGAGCTGGAAGTGAGCAGTGCGAGAGGGTGTTGCAGAACTCTCCTCAGAGTGAGGAAGTGGCAGAGTGGCGCAACGGTAAAGCTGCTGCCTTACAGGGCCAGTGACCTGGGTTCGATCCTGCTGTCTGTATGGAGTTTGTACAATCTCCCCGCGACCACGTAGGCTTTCTCCGGGTGCTCCGGTTTCCTCCCACACTCCAAAGATGTACAGGTTTGTAGGTTAATTGGCTTTGGTAAAAATTGTGAATTGTCCGCTGTCATGCTGTGAAAACAGAGAGGATGAGAAGGAGTTTCTTCCCAGAGGCCATTAGGACTGTAAACTCTTATCTCACCACGGACTAACTTACTGTACCAATTTACTGTTGTGTTGTGTCTTTTTTAAATTGCTGTTTTTTTTGTTTTTTTTCCTCACAAATATATAATTACTGATTCTGTTCTATTGTGCTTTGTAGTTTTTTTTTTTGCACAATCCTCAAGCATTGCCACTTTTCATTTCATTCCACATCTCGTATGCGTATGTGACAAATAGACTTGACTTGACTTGATAGTGTTAGTGTACGGGGTGATTGCTGGTCATCACGGACTCGGTGGGCTAAAGGGCCTGTCTCCGCGCTGTATCTCTAAAGTCTAAAGAGGCAAAATGTAGAAGCTGGGAACTGCTGCTAGATGCCTTGAACATTCTGCCACCATGCACAGCAGCGAAACCAATGCAGGCCAAGCTTTGACCTTGCTGGTGTGTTCTTTACTCAATTACCCCCTCCATCTCCGAGAGTTATCAGCTCACTTAGGGTAAAGGGCACGCTGACAGAAGTAAAAGAAAGCCCACAGATAGGCTTTGTATGACTCGTGGGAGCGCTGAGAGGCCGGGACGATCATTCTTTCCACAGTCTTTTATTAGCAGAGCAGAAGTGACAGATAATGACTTATCTGTGTACTCCAGCCCGCCTGATTGTGAGGTGTCCTTACTGTTCGACACTGCTGGTGTGAGTGGACTGCTCTTTTCAAATTAGATGAGGTCGGCTTTGGTGGCAAGTATGAGCACTGCTGCACATGACCCACAAACGTTAACCTTCCCTGCTCATAGATTTGTCTGAGGATCAATGTGGCAGCAAGTGACCTCGTCCCAACAAGGCAGTGAACTATGATCATTGAATACATAGAACATAGAACATGGAACAGTCCAGCGCAGGAACAGGCCTTTCGGTCCACAATGTCCGTGCCGAACATGATGCCAAGACCGAGAATAGGGAAGCCACGAGAAATTGCAGAGAGTTAAATACCCTTTAGCGTGTATTTTGCGCTAGGTGTTATTCCCTTTATCCTGTATCTGTACACTGTGGGCAGCTTGTTTGTAATCATGTGTAGTCTTTCCGCTGAACATAGCACGCAACCAAACAGCTTTTCGCTGCACCTCATCCAGAGCAGCACAGTGGTAGAGTTGCTGCCTCACAGCGCCGAGACTCGGGTTCAACCCTGACCTCGGGTGCTGTCTGTACGGAGTTTGTACGTTCTCCCTGTGACCGCGCGTGTGTTTTGTCTGGGTGCTCTGGTGTCTTCCCACATTCCAAAGACGTGCAGGTTTATAGGTTAAATGGCTTTGTAAAAATTTGTAAGTTGTGTGGGACGGTGCTAGCGTTTGGGGATCGCTGGTCGGCGCGGACTTGGTGAGCCGGAGGTCCTGTTTCCGCACCGTATTTCTAAACTAAACTAAACTAATTTCCACTCTCAGAGAGTCATGGAGTCGTGCAGCACAGAAATGTTTGGCGGTCGAGGAATCGCTGTGTGTAGTTTCCATCTGAATGTATCACATGAGCCCACCCATTGTTTCCCTAGTCTGCCTCTTCCTCCTCACACCACCATCAATCGGTTCCAATCCCAACCCGAAAGGTCACCCACCCATGTCCTCCAGGGTCGCTGCCTGATCCCCTGAGTTGCTCCAGCACTTTGTGTCTTCTTTAGTAACCAGCATCTGCAGTTTTTTGTCTCAACAAAAAGTACTTGTCATACAAATCATGTCATTCAAAATACATTCAATATTTTTATGTTAACACACACAAACTTGCACATACATACAGGCACACACACAAGCGCGCACACACACACACACGCTTGCACACACACACATACATAAACGCATTTACACACTCACGCGCACACACACACACACACGTGCAGATTTGCACACACACACACATTTGCACACATGCAGCCACACGCAGGGATAACACATACACTAAGACACACACTAACACATCTTTGGAACCAGAGGAATCTACACTGTGCAGAGAACAATATTTCATCCTGCAACATTTAACAAAGAAGGGTTCAGACCCAAAACGTCACCTATCCATGTTCTGTAGATATGCTGCCTGACCTACTGAGTTACCAGTGCACTTTGTGTCTTTTTTCTTGTAAACCAGCTTCTGCAGTTCCTTGTTACTGCCTCTCTTAGACATTGTTACTGTAAGTTTACCAATAAAATACTAGAAGTAAGATTGAAAAACAAATTATATGGATGAATGTACCAGTGGGAATCCCCAAGAGTGGATCAAAAATGAAATAAGTATGGCAAGGGGAATTGCCAATGAAAGCAGCATCCTTACAGGAGATGGCCTCCAGATTAGTTGGAAGCATGGAATGGGGGTAAAAATGCAGACAATGTTGTTGATTATTGATTATTGAGAGCTGTTTTGCATTAGAGGTTTGTCCTTGGATTTCATCCCTGCTGGCTGCATATCCCTTTTGTTTATTAACTCATTCCTTCCCAGCATGTGTAGGAAAGGAACTGCAGATGCTGGTTCATACCAAAGATAGACACAAAGTGCTGGAGTAACTCAGCAGGTCAGGCAGCATCTCTGGAGAAAAGGAACGGGTGATGTTTCAGGTCAAGATCCTTCTTCAGTAGACACAGGGGCAACACAGTAGCCCAGCAGTAGAGCTGCAGACTCACAACGCCAGTGGCCCGGGTTCAAGCCTGACTATGGGCGCTATCTGTACAGAGTCCGTACGTTCTCCCTGTGACCGCGTGCAGCGGCTTCTTCCCACATCCCAAAGACATGCTGGTTTGCAGGTTACTTGGCCCTCTGTTAATTGCCCATAATGTGTAGGGAGTGGATGAGAAAGTGGGATGACATGGAACTAGTGTGATCAATGGACTTCTCGAGAAGGCATGTTCCTTTGGGAAAATGGATATCTTGTTAAAAGATTCCTGTGTGAAATAAGCAAATTTATCTCTGTAAATCACCGTTCAGGGGGCATGGTGGCGCAGCGCCAGAAATCCAGGTTCAATCCCGACTACGGGTGCTAACTGTACAAAGTTTGTACGTTCTCCCTGTTACCTGCGTGGGGTTTCTCCGAGATCTTTAGTTTCCTCCCACATTCCAAAGATGTACAGGTGTGTACGTTAATTGGCTTGGTATAAGTGTAAATTGTCCCTAGTGTGTGTTAATGGGCATGTATCGTTGGTCGGTGCGGACTCAGTGGGCCGAAGGGCATGTTTCCACGCTGTATCTCTAATCTAAACTAAACTAAAATGACACCTTCCCCTTCACTGAATGGCCTCAAACATATACAGGAGCTCGTGGACCGAGGTAGACAGACAGCTTAACATTTAAAGGGAGGGATGAGGGTGTGCTGCCCTACAGGGGGGTCACTTTTCAGAGGCATATAAGGTTTTTTAGTTTAGTTTATGGATACAGTGTGGAAACAGGCCTTTCGGCCCACCCAGTCCGGGCCGCCCAGTGATCCTCATGCTATCCTACAAACTATCCTCATTCTATCCTACATGCAATTTACAGAAGCCAAATTAACCTACAAACCTACACATCTTTCGAATGTGGGAAGAATCCGGAACACCCGAGGGAAACCCACGCAGTCACAGGGAGAACGTGCAAACTCCACACAGACACCACCTGAGGTTAGGATGGAACCTGGGTCCCTGGTGCCGTGAGGTAGCAGCTCTACCACTGTGCGCCAGACACCTGGGTTCGATCCTGACTGCGGGTGCAATCTGTACGGAGTTTGTACGTTCTCCCTGTGACTTGCTTGGGTTTTCCCCGAGTGCTCTGGTTTCCTCCCACACTCCAAAGACATACAGATTTGAAGGTCAATTGGCTTCAGTAATATTGTAAATTGTCCCTAGTCCGTAGGATAGTGTTAGTGTACGGGGATTGCTGGTTAGCGCAGACTCTGTGGGCCAAAGGGCCTGTTTCCGCTCTGTTTCTCTAAACTAAACTTAAAACAGCGAGTCATATCTCAAACTTTTATTTTTGTTAATATTTTGAGTTTAGGTATTCTGGAACAAGCATGTTGATATTTATAATTAAGCTCAGAAGGGTCCCAACCCGAATATCCAGAGATGCTGCCTGATCGGCTGAGTTCCTCCAGCTTTTTGTGTCTATCTTCAGCATACGACAGTGTCGGGTCAGAGGTTAGGTCAACATTTCGAATGCCAACTTCACATTGTTGATGTATGAAAGTTAAAAAATGAGGCACAACTCTTTTCCAAAACTCGCCAGTACTTAACAGAAAAAATCCCAAACATCTGTGCATTTCAACCAAGTTTCCAACTTTCCAGATGTATCCTGGACGATATCCAGCTCCGCAGTTCTGCTGTACTCTGTGGAGGTTTGCTCTTAATTCAACCAAGCACTCAGCACTGCCAGTCTCTGTAAGGTCAAACCTCATCATACTGCACAGTGAGGGTGGGGGGAATGGTACCCGTGATTGCCGTTCGTCCTCTACAAACCAAGGAAGGGTTTGTCCCCCATTGACATCTCTGCCTAATCTGACTGCTGGGCCAGAATCCTAGAGCCCCATAATGAGATGGATCTCAAGAAGATGTCCCCATTTTCCAGGCTCACAATATATGGGAGGTGTGCAATGTAATCACAAACCTTGCAAGGCTAATTAGTTTTAGTTTTAGGGCCACAGTGTGGAAACAGGCCTTTTGGCCCTCTGGGTCCACGCTGACCAGCGATCACCCATACACTAATTCTATCCAACACAATCAGGACAATTTACTGAAGCCAATTAACCTGGAGAAAACCCGCACGGTTACACAGAGAACGTACCAACTCCGTGCAGGTAGCAACCATAGTCAGAATTGAACCTGGGTCTCTGGCACTGCAAGGCAGCAACTCTACCACTGCACCACTGTGCCATCCCTATTCATGGGAAAAATCTGGCACTGATCCACTTAAAATGGTATGCTAAAGCCGTGCGGGTTTGTAGGTTAATTGGCCCACTGTGAATTGCCCCTAGTGTGTAGGGAGTGGATGAGAAAGTGGGATAACATAGAATTAGTGTGAAGAAAGGTCCTGACCTGAAAGGTCACCAGTCCATGTTCTCCACAGAGAGGTTTTCACTAGTTCCCTGACCTTTTGAGTTGCTCCAGCACTTTGTGTGACTTCTTTTTGTAAACCAGCATCTGCAGCTCCTTGTTTCTACAACTAGTGTGTACGGGTGATCGGTGGTCGGCGCAGACTCGATGGACCGAAGGGCCTGTTTCCACGCTGTATCTCTAAAACCAAACTAATGCTGAAAGCCAGACCTGAATGAGTTCTTCTGTATTTGGGATCTGGAGCTCAACTTGGAACATGTGGCCGTGAAGCCAAGCTGAGGAAGGTCACAATTAATGTAAAAAAAAAACTCAGCTACACCCTGAGCTTATTGTCCGATAAGCCAAAACAAAGTAAACAACATTAGAGCCAATGGCAAATAAATAATTGAGGGGAAAATAAATTAGGTTTCATTGATCGTGACAGTGTTAAGTGGCAATTTAATATCACGGCGACTGAGTGCCTCACGGAAACAATCCCTCGTGCCACTGTGAGAGGAAACTGGTGTGTACTGACCTGATGCGTTGTGACAGCTTCTTGTCTCCAGGCAACTATCTCGCTGTCTTTGGTAACCACTCTGCACAGTGCACAATAAAATGTCTCCGCGTGCCACAAACAAATGGAGACTTGGTCCATGTGTCTGTGTTATTGTCGATTATTTTCCCCCTGCAAAATGTGGAGTTGAATTGGAACGGCACCCATCACTTTCCATCAGGATGCGGTCTGAAAGTGCACAAGAGCATAGCTTGCACTGTTTCACAATGTACACTGCCAGACACTCCAAGGAATAAAGTCCTGGACTGCCCAACCTCGTCTTATAGCTCAGGCCCTCAAGTCCTGGCAACATCTATGATGGCCTTTGGTTTAGACTTTAGACTTTAGAGATACAGCGCAAAAACAGGCCCTTCGGCCTACTGTCCACGCCAACCAGCGATCACCTCGTACACCAGCACTATCCTACACTCTTGGATCAATTTACAATTTTACCACAGCCAATTAACCTACAAACTTGTACATCTTAGAGGTACAGGAGGAAACCGAAGCACCCGGAGAAAACCCACAGGGAGGAAGTAAAAACTCTGTACAGACTGCACCCGTAGTCAGGATGGAACGCGGGTCTTCGGCGCTGTAAGGCAGCAACTCTGCCGCTGCACCACTGTGATGCTACCGGTTCTTGATTCCCATACTCTGGGTAAAAGACCCTGTACATTCACCCTATCTATTTCCCTCATGTGCTTTCCTCAAGTACTCACAATGCCTTTCCCTTTCAAATCGTTAACCTATTCCCATTTGAATTTGCTTTCACTTCTCTTTCAGGCGGTGCGTTCTGGAGCATAACAACTTGCAGTGTGAAAAAAAAAGTCTCTCTATCTCACCTCTGGTTCTTTCTCCAATTATCTTAATTAGATTAATGCAATGCTGACTCCTCATGGTTCAACATTGGTGAGAGCAAGTAGCTCCAAACTGGTATGGCCTTCCCCTGAGGAAATGAAAAAAAAAGGAAAAAAGCAAACCCCAAAATCATAAAAACATGAAGTGCTGGAGGAACTCAACGGGTCAGCCAGCATCTTTTAGACTTTAGACTTGAGACATTAAAGATACAGATGGAAACAGACCCTTCGGCACACCAAGTAGCACTATCGTACACACTAGGGACAATTTTCAATTTTTTTACTGAAGCCAATTAACCTACAAACCTATGTAGAAAGGAACTGCAGATGCAGGTTTATACCAAAGGAAGATACAAAATGCCGGGGTAACTCAGCAGTCTCAGGCAGCATCTCTGGAGGAAAAGGTAAGCCTCCCAAGCGAAACAAGTGCTCAGCAAAACGATCACCTAATCTGCGCTTGGTTTCACCAATATATAGGAGCCCACAACAAATACAGTGGATGTGGCTGGAGGAGGTGCAAGTGAACCTCTGCCTCACCTGAAAGGACAGCCAGCTACCCTGGATGGAGTTGAGCAAGGAGGTATAAGGAAACATCTGTCACCTCTTTAGCCCGTAGTTCCTCTCTTACTCACCCCTCCCCAGACAGGATAGAGTCCCCCTTGTCCTCGCTTTTCACCCCATCAGCCATCGCATGTCACACATCATCCTCCGACATTTTCGCCACCTACAACAGGATCCCACCACTAGATACATCTCCCCATCTCCACCCCTTACTGCTTTCCGCAGAGACTGTTCCCTCTGCAACTCCCTGGGTCACGCATCGCTTCTCACCCGAACCACCCCCTCCACAAGCAAAATAAGTGATACAAGATACTTTGCAAGAATGTCTTTGGTCTAATTTTGCAGGCAGCAATGAATGAGTGGTGTTTTTTATATTCAAGAGAAGTTTACTTGATCTAATCGAGTGGATCTGCTGGGAATGGAAGGATATGGATTATGTGCAGGCAGGTAAGTCTTGGAATCATGTTTGCTGCAGACATTTACAAAGATGTTGCCAGGACTAGAGGGTCTGAGTTATGGGGAGAGATTGAGTAGGCTGGGTCTCTATTCCCTGGAGCGCAGGAAGAAGAGGGGGAGATCTTGTAGAGACGTATAGGATTATGAGAAGAATAGACCAGGTAGATGCACAGAATCTCTTGTCTAGAGTAGGGGAATCAAGGACCAGAGGACATAGGTTCAAGGTGACGGAGAAAAGATTTAATAGGAATCTGAGGGGTAACTTTTTCACACAAAGGGTGGTGTGTGTGTGGAACAAGCTGCCAGAGGAGGTAGTTGAGGCTGGGATTATCCCAATGTTTCAAAAACAGTTAGACAGGTACATGGATAGGACAGGTTTGGAGGGATAAGGACCAAACGCAGGCAGGTGGGACTAGTGTAGCTGGGACATGTTGGCCGGTGTGGGCAAGTTGGGCCGAAGGGACTCAGTGGGCTGTAGGGCCTGTATCTGTGCTGTATCTCTAAAGTCCACACTGCCACAAGTGGGATAATCACTTGTACAGACTGACATTTGCCAGTTGACCTTCATCTCACCATTCAACGCCCTTAACCTTTCTATCCAAAGTTTGCCCACTCTAATTTGGGAGACTGTGGCCTTTACATATCTGAGGACCTCAATGCCTCCGTTATATTTTGCAGTTAAATCTAATCCACTTCGAAAATAAAATTTTACTGCTAATCGCAGCAATAAATCCTTCATTGACATTCCATATCCCACCTCCCCCTCACCAACAGCCAAACTCAATAACGGGAACAGTGCCGGGGATCTCAATTGACTGTGTAAATGGAATTAGTTCCATGTAACAAGACGCCGTGTTGCAATGTAATGTTTTTTTTCCACACAGAAGGGGAAAAAAAAATTTAATGATTCGCAGGATTGGACATGAAGCATTTTAATTTAGTTTAGTTTCATTTATTGTCCTGAGGTAGTGGAAAGATGTTTTTGTTGCGTGCCATCCAATCAGTGGAAAGACAATACATGATTACAATCAAGCCATCCACATTTGTACAGATACAGGATAGACGGTGTAACGTTTAGTGCAAGATAAATGCCAGTAAAGTCCGATTAAAGATAGTCTGGGGGTCTCCATTGAGGTGGAAGGTAGTTGAGGACTGCTCTCTAGTTGGTGAGAGGACAGTTCAGTTGCTTGATAACAGCTGGGAAGTAACTTTCCCTGAATCTGGAGATATGCGTTTTCACACTTCTGTACCTCTTGGCTGATGGGAGAGGGGAGATGAGAGAGTGACCAGGGTTAGACCCATCCTTGGTTATGCTGGTGGCCTTGCCGAGGCAGCGTAATGTGCAGATGGCGCCAATGAAAGGAAGATTGGTTTGTGTGATGGTCTGGGCTTTCCCGTTCCCACACTGACCTTTCTGTCCTGGGCCTCCTCCATTGCCAGAGTGAGACCACCTTCACCAATAGTCAAATTCCCAAACAGTAGCGCAAACAGTCCTGGGTAGAGTATGTACATGAAATTAGTCCCATAGGAAAAAAAACAGCTGTTACATTGAAACTTTATTTTCCACATTTAAAGGAAGGAAAAAAATATTATTGTTAGTCATTCACAGGACATTCAGTCATTCCAACATATCCAAGCTTTATCTAAAAGCCTCTTAAACATCACTATCATATCTACTTCCACCACCACCCCAGGCAGTGGGTTCCAGGCACCCACCAACCTCTGTATAAACAATGTGCCCTGCACATCTCCATTAGATGTTGCCCCTATCACCTGAAAGCTATGCCCACTAGTGTTTGATCTGTGAGTGGATATGCAGGGAATGGAGGGATATGGATTATGTGCAGGTAGACAAAAGTGCTGGAGAAACTCACCGGGTGCAGCAGCATCTATGGAGCGAAGGAAATATGCAATGTTTTGGGCCGAAATCCTCTTCAGACTGGCAATAGGCAACGTTTCGGACCGAAACCCTTCTTCAGACTGAGATTGAATCCTTCTTCAGACTATGGATTATGTGCAGGCAGATAAGTGTTGGTCTCGGAATCCTTGAAATCTGCACATCTCCTTTAAACTTTGACCCTCTCACCCTTAAACCTATGCCCTCTAGTCTTTGGTTCTGACTGTCGTAATATCTATTCCTTCCCCAATATAAAGAGCACCCTTACACATCTTCTGGACAGACCCACAAGATTTTTTAATATTCTCCTGAGAAGGTAATCAGAGTCACGTATGAATGAATGCGATGGTTTAGGACTTACTGTGACTGTTTCCCTGGACTTTAACTCCAAACATCTTGGATGGGACGAGCTTCTGGTTGAGAGGTGAAAGTTCTACTATGCAAGTATGCACGCACTGCAGTACACTATGTGCCTCTGGTTTTTAGTGTTGAGTCCTGCATTCTGAGAGCCCCTCTAGTGGCTACTGTTTACCGTATTTTCTTGGGTAGGATAGGGGGAAGAGTTGGAATAGAGGGGGTGGGGAAGGGGGGCGGTGAAGCAATGTATCCTAATCCTTGCCAGTGGAAAAAAGTAATCCATTCTGAACTCAGCAGGATGGAAAACTTTGATTTACGAGGCACTTAGAACATTTTCTTCTCATGACAAAACTTTTTTTTTCTCTTGAGCAGTGGTGTACTGAGCAAACTAAGAGCCTTCTGGCAATGTGCATCTGTGTCTGGGCTGGCTGCTCCGTGCTCGTGCTTAACAACACAGTTGTGGAAGCACACAGTGGGAACAGATGGACTTTTGGCTTTGTTGCTTGTTGTAAGGGGGTCCTTTTCTGATTACATTTAGATTTATTAGCTTTCTTTTGCATGCTATCAAATCAAGTCAGATAATCTGCCAAGCTGCCTCAGCAAGGCAACTTGAGTGCCCTGGAGAGGAAAAGACTACAAAAAGTAGTAAACACTGCCCAGTCCATCATCAGCTCTGACCTTCTTTCCATCGAGGGGATCTACCACAGTCGCTGCCTCAAAAAGGCTGGCAGCATCATCAAGGACCCACACCACCCTGGCCACACACTCATCTCCCTGCTACCTTCAGGTAGAAGGTACAGGAGCCTGAGGACTGCAACGACCCGGTTCAGGAATAGCTACTTCCCCACAGCCAACAGGCTATTAAACCTGGCTGGGACAAAACTCTGAACATTAAAACCCCTCCATCTGTTATTTGCACTTTATTAATTTATTAATTAATGTGTGTATTTATGTATATAATTGTAGTCAATGCCTACTATGTTCTGTTGTGCTATGCAAAGAAAGAATTTCATTGTTCTGTCAGGGACACATGACAATAAAATCTTTTGACTTTGACTTGACTTTGAACATAATCAAAGACACTTCTCACCCTGGACACTCCCTTTTATCCCTTCTCCCCTCAGGCAAGAGGTACAGGAGTTTGAAAACGCACACCTCCTGATTCGGGGACAGTTTCTTCCCAGCTGTTATCAGGCAACTGAACCATCCGCTCACCGACTAGAGAGTGTGCGCTGAACTCCCAACTACCTCAATTGGAAACCTTCAGACTATATTTAATTGGACTTTACTGGACTTCACCTTGTACTAAACATTATTCCCTTTATCCTGTATATGTACACTGTGGGCGTCTTGATCGTAATTCATGGACGATAGTCTTATCGCTAACTGGAGAGCACGCAATAGAAAAGCTTTTCACTGTATCTCGGTACACGTGACAATAATAAACGAAACTAAAAACCAAACTAAACTACTATATATAAATACAATAAAGTGCAATAGGTGAAGCAAAGGGAAGAAGAATATAGCTCTCAGTAGTGTAGCGCACTGGTTCCGTAGACAAAGTCCAATGTTCGCAATGAGATAGAGGTGAATCGGACAATACTCTAGTTTATAGAAGGACCATGCAGAAGCCTGTCTACAGAGGGGAAGAAGCTCTTCCTGAATCTGGTGGGCCATGCTTTCAAGCTTCTGTATCTTTTGCCCGGTGGAAGCAGGGAAAAAATGGAATGAGCGTGGTGGGACGTCTTTAATTTCTTTGGCTTATTCTGTTAACAGAGAGGGTACACAGTGTGTTGCTGGAGAAAATATTTGTCCAAAGTGGAACAATTTTGCACATATTAACCTTCCATTCAGAATATTTATAGTCATGGAGTGACACAGTACGGAAACAAATCCTTCAGCCCAATTTGCCCAGGCCGACCGATCTATGCTAGACCTACCTGCCCGCATCTGACCCATTTCCATCTGAACCTTTCCTATCCATGTACCTGTCCAAATGTCTTTTAAACGTTATTGTACCTGCCTCAAATATTTCCTTGGGAAATTTATTCCATGTACCCACCACCCTCTGTGTGTTTTTCAGGAGGAATTTTATTCTGCCTATCCTTTCTATCTAGCATGACCCCATCGAAAGATGTCAACAGTAGGTTGTTCATTTAGTTTAGTTTTAGTTTAGAGATGCCGTACGGAAACTGACTCTTCAGCCCACCAAGCCCATGCCAGCTGCCAATCACCTGCTTACACTAGTTCTATGTTATCCCACTTAATCAACCGCTCCCTACACACTAGGGGAAACGTACGGAGGCAAATTAACCGACAAACTCGCATGTCTTTGGGATGTGGGAGGAAACCCAGGAGAAACCCACACGGTCACGGGAAGAATGTGCAAACTCCACACACAGCATCCGGTCAGGAACGAACCCGGGTCTCTGGCGCTGTGAGGGTGCGGCTCTACCAGCTGTGCCACTGTGCCATTGTACCATCCATCTACACTAATCCTACAATAATCTAATCCAACTTTATTCGCTTCAGATTGTGATTAGGTCACCCCTCAGCCCCCTTTTGCCCATGGAAATCGCAAACCCAACCCATTCAATCTGTCCCCATAACTGAAGTCCTCCAATCCAGGCAACATCTCTGCACCTTCTCTGCACTCTCTCCTTTGCAACAACCTCTTTCCCACAGTGTGGTGACCAGAAACACACATCATGTGCAGTCCACCCAGTGTTTTAGAACATAGAAGACAGAACAGTACAGCACACGAATGAGCCCTTTGGCCCACAATATTTGTGCAGAACATGATGCCAATATCTCATCTGCCCGCACGGGATCCATATTCCTCTATTCCCTGCACTTTCATGTGCCTATCTAAAAAACCTCTTAATGCCACTATCTTATATCTGCCCCCATCACCACCCCTGGCAATGCGGCCCAGGCCCACTACTCTGTGTGTAAAAAAACTAGGCCCGCACATCTCCACCTCTCACCTAAGACAGACACAAAGTGCTGGTGTATCTCAGCGAGTCAGACAGCATCTCTGGTGAAAAGGAACCGGTAACGATTTGGGTCGAGACCCTTCATCAGACTGAGAGTCAGGGATGTGGGCACTGGAGGTATGGGAAGGTACAGAGCATACACATTTTATCCATTTCTCATCTTATAGCTATGCCCTCTAGTGTTGGATGTTGGATATTTCCACCCTGGGATAACGTTTCTGACCGGTTACCTGTATTTATGCCTCTCATAATGTTATATACTTCTATCAATTCACCCCTCAACCCCTGTAAATGTCCCCTGGTACGCAGGAGAGTGGTTCTGTTTTATTACATGCTCTGAATACTCAGGGGATCATTTAATGAGAGGTTAGTGTACTAAAATAATTATGGAATTCCCCAGTGAAGTCCATTTTGCATAAATAAATAAAAAGGAAGTAAATAAGTGTGCTCACCAGAGGTCATTGAATGAGAGGGAACTAGTCAGAAAGGTCTCCTGAAAGGTTGAGATGGGCAGATGAAATGGGTAGAAAATTGTTCGGGGTACAAACACCAGGAGATTTAGCTTTTGGATTATTATTGCCACGTGTATCGAGTGAACATAAATCAAGTCAAACTCAGGAACAATAGGCAGATCAAAGGGGAACATATAGTGCAACATATAGAATTTGGACGAGACACGGCCCGGAAACAAGCCCTTCGGATGCCTGCCGACCAGCGATCACCTTGTACACAAACACTATCCTACACACTAGAAACTATTTACAATTTTACCAAAGCTAGATAACCTACAAACCTGTACGTCTTTGGAGTGTGGGAGGAAACCGGTGCACCTGGAGAAAACCCAGGCGGTTCCAGGGAGAATATACACACTCCACAAAGACAGCACCCATGGTCATGATCGAACCCAAGTCTCTGGTGCTGGAAGGCAGCAACTCTACTGCTGTGCCTGATAACAGCTGGGAAGAAACTGTCCCTGAGTCTGGAGTTATAGACAATTAAATTCTTCTGCGAGGTAATCAACATTGCAAAAATGCAACTGTACTAGACAGTGTGTGCCCGGTAAAATGACCTTCCCAAGGCGACATGATGGCACAGCGGTAGTGTTGCTGCCTTACAGCGCCAGAGACCCGGGTTGGATCCTGGCTCCTGGTGCTGTCTATGCGGAGTGTGTATGTTCTCCCTGTGACCGCGTGGGTTTTCCCTGGGTGCTCCAGTTTCCTCCCACACTCCAAAGATGTACAGGTTTGTAGGTTAATCGGCTTCTGTAAAGATTGTAAATTGTCCCTAGTGCATAGGATAGTGCTGGTGTACGGGGGGCGCTGGTTGGTGAGGGGCCTGTTTCCACTCTGTATCTCTAAACTAAACTATAATCTGGAGACGCAGGAACCTTCCATAGAATACAAAGTACAGGAGTAAGTCAGCAGATCAAGCAGCATCTCCGGAGGATATGGGGAAGGTCCCAAGCAAAAATGGCATAATTCCATATCTTCCAGAGATGCTGCCTGACCCATTACTCCAGCACTTTGTGTTCCATCAGTATAGACTAGTTGGGCTGAATGGCCTGCGTTGGCAACCCCTGTTCCGTATCACTGACGTTTTATTTTGGGACGTTTCTGTTTACACATCTGCAATAATGAGATGGACCACAGATCAGTAAAAGCAACAATTTTCAATTACAAACTCAGAACTTCTGTGAACTTTGTCTCCATCTTGTGGTCTCTCCGTTGGCATACAACATCTTACAAACCGCAGTGGTGCATCGGTGACTGCCTTACAGCACCTGAGACCCGAGTTTGATCCTGAGTACGGGCGCTCTCCGTATGGCGTTTGCTGCCTTACAGGGCCACAGACTGGGTTTGATCCTGACTACGCGTGCTATCTGTATGGAGTTTGCACGTTCTTCCTATGACAGGGTAGTTTTCTTTGGGTGCTCCAGTTTCTTCCCACATTCCAAAGACGTGCAGGTTTGCAGGTTAATTGGCTTCTGTAAATTTCCCCTAGTGTGTTGGATAGAACTAGTGTATGGGTGATCTTTGGTTGGCGCCATCCCGGTGGGCCGAAGTGGTATCCATGTTGTATCTCTAAACTAAACTAAAGTAAACAAGAATACAGAATATTAACAAAGTTTAATGCAGACTGGAAAATTATCTGGACTATCAGATGTTATTTCTGTACATCAAGCGGCACGGTGGCGCAGGTGTAGAGTTGCTGCCTAATGCCCCTGTCCCACTTAGGAAACCTGAACGGAAACCTCTGGAGACTTGGCGCCCCACCCAAGGTTTCCGTGCAGTTCCCGGAGGTTTTTGACCTCCGGCAACCACATTCAACTAGCATCGCAACCGGCTTCGACTAAAAAACTACCGATTTTTAAAATGGAAACCATTTTCGACCATTAGGGAGACTGACAAAAACCTCGGGGAACCTCCGTTCAGGTTTCCTAAGTGGGACAGGGGCATTACAGCACTTGCAGTGCCGGAGAACCAGGGTTGATCCCGACTGCGTGTGCTGTCTGATTAGAATCTGTACGTTCTCCCCGTGACTGGGTGGGTTTTCTCCGAGATCTTCGGTTTCCCCCACACTCCAAAGACGTACCGGGTTGTAGGTCCATTGGCTTGGTAGCGGCCGATTCGGAACTCCAAGCTGCTGAGAGTGTTCTTCCGACGCCGGAACTCTGGGGAGAGGGCCTGAAACATCGGACCGCCGTCGCAGCGACTGCGGAGGCCTCAATAGGCCCCGACCACGGGTGAACAAGAGGAAGAGGTCTGAATTGTTGCCTTCCCTCACAGTGGGAAACATTGATTCCGCTGCGGGGGGATGTTTTTATGTTTTATGTTTAATGTTAAATTCTATAGTGTTGTTTGGTGCTGCATGGTAACTCAAATTTCACTGCACCAATTAGTGTATGTGACAATAAATGTCCTTTGTCCTTTGTATAAGTGTAAATTGTCCCTAGTGTGTGTAAGATAGTGTTAGTGTGCAGGGATCGCTGGTCGGTGCGGACTTGGTAGGCCGAAGGGCCTTTCTCCTCACTGAAAGCTAAAGGCACCAGACATATCTTTAATACAGCATTAGAATAGATTTTTGAGTGAACTGCACACAATTTAAAGGAACCAGGATCCTGGTGAGTTTAAAGTGTGTGAGGGTAACTGAGGCCCTTAGTGTGTATAAATGAAAAAGGAACCAAGAACATCATGGGTGGAAAGGGCAGTATGTATCGAGACCCCTCTGAGTGTAAATACAAAGCATGAACTGGGCCAAGACAAGAGTCAAGAGTGGTTTATTGTCGTCTGTCCCGAAATGGAACAATGAACTTCTTACTTGCGGCAGCACAACAGATATGCAAATATAGTACAAATAAACATAAACAACGGTGGTCATGGCCTTGGGGGGCTGAGATATCACCCCCGCAAAGTCAGCTGCAGAGGTTAGCTATGGGAACAAATCTGTCGACTCTGGCCGGGCTGAAGTTCCAGAGCCCCGGCTGCAGGAGGCAAATTCAACCTGCGATCAGCGCAGAACTCCCGATGAGGTTGAGATTGGTCGCCTCTCCTGGTCTAGGCACCACATTTTTGGGGGACTTCCAGGGGAGGGGGGGTGGGGGGAGGGAAGGGATTGGGTCTAGATTAAAGGTGGAACGGACTAATGACAAATTAGTGGCAACTAGTGACAAATGCCTATAGAAATGTCACCATTGTAAACCAGGCGTAATGTACAGATGATGTAACCACCTTCTAATGTGTGGAAATAGATCTGCTAATCTCTTGAAGCATTTAACAGTAAATTATATTACCCCTCCCACTTCTGGTAATGTCATCACTTACTGATTCTCTCTCTATCTCTCTGCTCCGTTTGTTCTTTCTGCCTGGCTGCCTTTCACCCTTGTCTACACAGCTTCATCTCACAAGAGTCATACAGCACGGAAACAGGCCCTTCAGCCCGACTTGCCCATGCTGACCAAGATGCACCATCTATGCCGGTCCCACCTGCCCGCGTTTGGCCCTTATCCCTCTGAACCTTTCCTTTCACATACCTGTCCATATGGATCTTAAACCTCGTCATGGCACCTGACTCAACTCCCTCCACACCTTGTGTGAAAATGTTGCTCCTCAGGTGCCGATTAAATCATTCCACTCTCACAGTAAACCTATATTCTCTGGTTCTTGATTCCCCTACTCTTGGTAAAAATGTCCTGTACATTAACCCTATTAATTCCCCTCATGACTTCATACACCTCTATAACATCACCCATCAGCCTCCTGCACTCCAAGGAATAAAGGCCTAGCTTGCCAACCTCTTCCTGTAACTCAGACCCTTGAATTCTGACAACATCCTCGTGCTCTCATACATCACTGCACCTTTCAAGTTTAACAACATTCTTCCATTAGCAGAACAACATCCTTCCTATAGCACTGCGGCAGCACAGTAGCGCAGGTTTAGAGTTGCTGCCTTACCGCGCCAGAGGACCAGTTTCGATCCTGGCCACAGGCTGCTGACTGTACGGAGCTTGCACGTTCTCCTTGTGACTGCGTGGGTTTTCTTCTGGTGCCCCGGTTTCCTCTCGTGCCACCTGGGAGGACGACCGCCCTCCTCGATCTGGAGACTCAGGACCGCTGCAGAAAGACCCAGTGCTTTCTGTTGCCACAGAAGAAGTCCACCAACTTCTTCTGGATGATCCCAGCAAAGGTGGCTGATGGGACCTATGTGGTCAATCTGTACCAGAGCATGGAGGCCACGAGTTGGTTGATGACCAACACCCTGCCCCGGTGGGAACGCACACTGAGGAGACGTGACCAGCTCCCCAGGCGCGCGACGACTTTCATCTCCAGTTCCTGCCAGTTCGCCGGCCAGGTCTCCACAACAGGACTTAGGTAGACTCCCAAGTAGAGGAGGTGCATGGTGCTCCACGTGAATGGCCTCATCTCCACCGGGAGAGAGTCCACCTGTCAGTGACCCACCAAGAGTCCAGAACATTTTCCCCAGTTGATCCTGGCAGAGGAGGCGGCCGAGAAGACTCGTTGGCTCTCACGCATCCTCTGAGCCTTATTTTGGAGCATTTTTGCACCAACTTTATGACCAATATTTCAGAACTTATCAGGAATCTGAGAGGTAGCTTTTTCACACAAAGGGTGGTGGGTGTATGGTGCAAGCTGCCAGAGGAGGTAGTTAAGGCTGGGACTAACCTAATGTTTAAGAGACATTTGGACACGTACATGGATAGGACAGGTTTAGATGGATATGGGCCAAACACGTGTGAGTTCGGCTAATGTAGATAGAAACATAGAAACATAGACAATAGGTGCAGGAGTAGGCCATTCGGCCCTTCGAGCCTGCACCGCCATTCAATATGATCATGGCTGATCATCCAACTCAGTATCCTGTACCTGCCTTCTCTCCATATCCCCTGATCCCTTTAGCCACAAGGGCCACATCTAATTCCCTCTTAAATATAGCCAACGAACTGGCCTCAACTACCTTCTGTGGCAGAGAATTCCACAGATGGGACATGTTGGTCGGTGTGGGCAAGTTGGGCTGAAGGGCCTGTTTCCACACTGCATCATTCTATGCCTAAAAAGTTAAGAAGAAAAATGCATGTAGATAAGTAGAGCAGATTTGAAAGAGGAGTGAAATGTAAAGGCAGAGAGAGGTTTATGGGTGGAAAGAAACATAGGAAAGGAGGGGGGGAAATGGGCTTGGGCAGATGGGTGAAGGGAAGATAGACACAAAGTAACTCAGTGGGTCAGGCAGCATCTGTGGAGAACATGGATAGGTGACATTTCACATAGTGCTGGAGTAACTCAGCGGGTCAGACAGCATCTCTGGAGAAAAGGTATAAATTATATTTCGTGTCAAGACCCTTCTTCAGTAATATTCATGATGTGACATATATAGACATTCCTGAATGTTACCCAAACCATCGTGAGCTAATGTGTTACGGTGCTTGCCCTCTCCTATCACATCTCTGCTGCCTTGGGTGATTCAGGACAGGACACAAGCTTTGGGACACGGTGTGAAGCTGTTGCCGTCTGTCCCAGCCTGGTAAAAACCTGGATGGAATGGATGTGGAGAGGATGTTTCCACTAGTGGGAGAGTCTAGGATCAGTGGCCACAGCCTCGGAATTAAAGGACGTTCCGTTAGGAAGGAGATGAGCAGGAATTTCTTAATCAGAGGGTGGAACTGTGGAATTCATTGCCACAGACAGCTGTGGAGGCCGTCAATAGACATTTTTCAGGAGGATATTCTTGATTGATACGGGTGATAGAGGTAATGGGGGAGAGGACAGGAGAATGGGTTTGAGAGGGAAAGATAGAGTCATAGAGTGATACAGTGTGGAAACAGGCCCTTCGGCCCAGCATGTCCCATCTACACTAGTCCCACCTGCCTACGTTTGATCCATATCACTCCAAACCTGTCCTATCCATGTACCTGTCTAACTGTTTCTTAAACGTTGCAATAGTCCCAGCCTCAACTACCTCCTCTGGCAGCTTGTTCCATACACCTACCACTCTTTGTGTGAAAAACATACCCCTCAGATTCCTATTAAATCTTTCGCCCTTCACCTTAAACTTATGTCCTCTGCTCCTCGATTCACCTACTCTGGGCAAAAGACTCAACCATATCTATTCAAATCATGATTTTGTACACCTCTATTAGATCATCCCTCATCCTCCTGAGCTCCATGAAATAGAGTCCCAGCCTACTCAACCTCTCCCTATAGCTCTGGCCCTCTAGTCCTGGCAACATCCTCGTAAATCTTCACTGTACCCTTTCCAGTTTGATGGCATCTTTCCTATAACACGGTGCCCAGAACTGAACACAATATTCTAAATGTGACCTCACCAACTTCTTATGCAACTGAAACATGACCTCCCACAGGGCCGGCCTTAGGAGGTGCGGGGCCCAATTGGGAACAATTTTCATAGAATTATAAATAAATAATTATAAATGAGTCACGTGTCGTAAGTAATATGACAGTCAGTCGGCTTATAAAAAAATCTTAAACCGCGCATGCGCAGATTGTTCTCCTCTCCATAAAAATAAAAATAAATTTGCCCAAGGCTTCCAAATCTCCTTCTTTCTGAATTACTGAATGGGTGGGGGGTGGAGGGTGACGGCAGGTGGAAAGATGGTGGGAAAAACGGGAGCACACCGGGACAACATGAATCAGTTGTCACCTTATTGAATGACTATACTAGTTCAAGGGACCAAATGGGGGGAGAGTTCCTTTCGCAGCGTGTGGGGAGTCTAGCCAGGGGTAAAGTTGCGGGGAGGGCGGGAGCGTTGAGAAGGAGGGGGTCGGGTTCACGCCAGTAAACCACTCACTCACTGCTGCCGCAGCACTCCGGGCACAGAGCCACCGCACTGTGGCCAGGGAGGGAAGTAGCTCGCGTGGCTATGAGCGGCCGCCATCACCGGCCTGCTCACCTCTCTCTGGCAGTGCTCTCCGTCTGAACAGTGAGGGGACCAGCTCAAGAGCAAAGATCATAGAGCGGAGTGGGTCAGTGGGTGATGGATAACATCACAGCGGGCGGTGGAACTTACTCCTCTGTCAGCACGATCAAGGGATCAATTGAAGTTACTCGCACTGACATATGTAGTAAGCTCCACCGCCCGCTGTCCTGTTATCTTACTTGGATTACCTGAAATTAAAGCATATAATTAGTTAATTACCTAATTGTACCTAATTACAAAATTGACCGCTGTGACGGAAATAGTAATAAACACTCAGACTGCCTTGAAAATTCAAAAATGTGATGTTTTCAAGATCAGAACTTTAATATTATTGGATTATATGCTGTAAGTCCGTAACAGATAGGTAAATAAATTACAATTTCTAGCAATAGACCAGGTCTTTATGGAGAAGATGTCCTGTAGATTCCATTTCTTAAGAAAAGGATCATTTTTAAAATAGCCTAAGATTCCAAATAACAAACTAATCCCATTCACACAAGAATTCACAATATATCATGATTTTTAAATCTCACTGTCATGAATTTATATGCCAGATGGAAGGAATTTAATGTTTAATTCCCATCAATTAATCTAGAAACATCCACTCAATATAATCAAAATCGCTGTAGAACCTGCAATGTGGTGTTACATATATATTGCAATCAGTGATGGAAATGGGTTTTAGGAACTAGGGATACACTGAAGTCCGTGAGGCTGAGGTTGGGCAGGAAAGGGGGGGGGTGGGGGGGGTAGACGCTATAGGCCCCCCATGAGAAATTTGATTTAACTCTGAAATTGAGGATAGACAAAAGCTGGAGTAACTCAGCAGGACAGGCAGCACTGCGACTCTGGAGAGAAGACCCTTCTTCAGACTGAACTGAACTCTCATCGGTGAGAGTACTTGTGATTATCTAAAGAAGAGTCTCCACCAGAAACGCAACCCTCTCCCCAGAGCCTCTGTAGAATCTGCAAAACGCTGTTACATATAGGGGGTACACAAAAAGCTGGAGAAACTCAGCGGGTGCAGCAGCATCTAAGGAGCGTACATATATATTGCAATCAGTGATGGAAATGGGTTTTAGGAACTAGGGGTATGCTAAGGTCCATGAGACTGAGGTTGACAAGGAAGGGGGGTGGAGTGGGGGGGGGGGGTGGGGGGGTAGACGCTGTAAGCCCCCCATGAGAAATTTTATCTAACTCTGAAGTTGAGGATAGACAAAAGCTGGAATTACTTGGCAGGACAGGGAGCACAGCGACTCTGGAGAGAAGAACCTTCTTCAGACTGATCTGAACTCTCGTCGGTGAGAGTACTTGTGATTGTCTGAAGAAGGGTCTCAACCAGAAACGCAACCCTCTCCCCAGAACCCCTGCCCGTCCCGCTGAGCCACCACAGACAGGGAGTTGAAGGTAGACACAGGGGGGGGGGGGGGGGTCCACCTTCAACTTCAGAGCCAAACAAAAAACACAATGCTGGAGGAACTCAGCGGGCAAGGCAGCACCTGCGGAGGGAACATATCACTTATCAGGAGCCGCCACTGGCCAGGACTCTTCCCCCCCCCCCCCCCCCCCCAACAGCAAGGAACCACAGGTGCAGCCGTCACCGCAAAACGTCTAAGAAGGAACTGCAGATGCTGGAAAATCGAAGGTAGACAAAAATGCTGGAGAAACTCAGCGGGTGAGGCAGCATCGATGGAGCGATGCATTGATGGAAATAGCCAACATTTCGGGCCGGGTCTGAATAAGGGTTTCAACCCAAAGCGTTGCCTATTTCCTTCACTCCATAGATGCTGAGTTTCTCCAGCATTTTTGTCGAGAGAGCTAGAGAGAGACAAGATGGGGAGCGGGAGAGAGAGAGAGTGCGTGAAAGAGAGAGAGGGAGGGAGAGAGCGAAAGACAGAGAGACACAACGTGGGTCTGTAGGTAAATTGAATGACTAACCTGCTGCACACCCAGAAGCTCACCAAGAAGAAGCCCTCAATCATGATGGTGAGTTTTAAGAAATTCTCAATGTGCCATCAATGCATCGATCTACATTCCTCAGTAAATGTAATTGTGTTTTGAACAAGTATTAATGACGGCGCATGAATTGTATTCAAAGGAACGCAGCGTAATTAAAACTTGTTCAAAACACAATTACATTTACTGAGGAATGTGGATCGACGCACTGATGACACATTGTATAACTAGTTGTTAACTACTGGCTGTTAACAAGTGCTACAGTAGTAGTAAACAAATTGTTTGTGTCTGATGGCCGTGCAGCAGTTGTTATCCATGTTCGTTTTGTAAAATAATCCGTATGGCAAATGTTTTTTTAAAAAAATCTTTATTTAACAAAGCGAATTTGTATTTCCGTACGGAAAATTACCGCGTGGCCCCCTTAGGCACGGGGCCCAATAGGGAGAAATCAGTTCAATCGGCTTAAGGCCGGCCCTGACCTCCCAACTTCTATACTCAGCCTGACCCGCTGAGTTACTCCAGTACTCTGTGAAACATCACAGAACAGGGCAAGATTAGCAAGTTTGCTGATGATACAAAAGTGAGTGGTTTTGCAGCTAGTGACGATGGTTGTGAAAGATTGCAGCAAGATCTTGATCAACCGGCCAGGTGAGCAGAGGAATGATTGATATTTGCATGGTTCCTTGAAGGTTGAGTCGCAGGTACATCAGGTGATCAAAAAGTATTTTGGCACTTTGGCCTTCATCATTCAGAATATTGAGTATAGAAGTTGCAGTTGTATAAGACGTTGGTGAGGCTGCATTTAGAATATTGTGTTCAGTTCTGGGCACCATGTTATAGGAAAGATGTCAAACTGGAAAGAGTCCAGAGAAGATTTATGAGGATGTTGCCAGGACTAGAGGCTGTGAGCTATAGAGAGAGGTTGAGTAGGCTGGGACTCTATTCCATGGAGCCAGGAGGATAAAGGTGTACAAAATCATTAGAGGAATAGATCGGGTAGATGCACAGAGTATTTTGGCCAGAGTAGGGGAATCGAGGACCAGAGAACATAGGTTTAAGGTGAAGGGGTAAAGATTAAATAGGAATCTGAGGGGTAACTTTTTCACACAAAGGGTGGTGGGTGTATCGAACGAGCTGCCAGAAGAGGTAATTGAGGTTGGGACTATCCCATCGTTTAAGAAACAGTTAGGCAGGTACATGGATAGGACAGGTTCGGAGGGATATGGACCAAATGCAGGAAAGTGGAACTAGTGTAGCTGGGACATAGTTAGCGGGTGTGGGCAAAGAGCCTGTTTCCACACTGTGTCACTCTCTGATTCTATCCATGTTCTCCAGAGATGCTGCCTGACCTGCTGTGGCAGATTGTGCTTCCTCAGCTGCTGTAGGAAGTACATCCTCTGTTGTGCCTTTTTGACTGTGGAGTCGATGGTAGCCCCCCCACTTAAGGTCATAGGAGATGATGGTTCCCGGGAACTTAAAAGACTCCACAGATGTAACTGTGGTGTTGTTGATGGTGAGGGGAGGGGGAGCTCTCCTAAAGTCTACAATCAATTCCACTGTCTGAAGAGCATTGAACTCTAGGTTGTTGCGATGGCACCAGGACACCAGCTGTGACACTTCCTGTCTGCAGGCCGATTCCTCCCCATCCTGGATCGGTCCAATCAGGGTTGTGTCATCTGCAAACTTGAGAAGCTTGACAGAGGTGTCTGTGGAGGTGCAGTCATTGGTGTAGAGAGAGTAGAGAGTAGAGCCTTGCGGTGCTACTATGCTGAGCGTTTGTGGGTCCGAGATGTGCTTTCCCAGCCTCGCCTGCTGCTTCCTGTCTGTCAGGAAGCTGATGATCCACCGACAGAGGGGTTCAGGCACAGTCAACTGGGAAAGTTTGGCGTGTAGGAGCTCGGACACAATTGCGTTGAATGCAGAGCTAAAATCAACAAACAAAATCCTCGCATAGGTCCCCTAGCGGTCTAGGTGCTGGAGGGTGAAGTGCAGGCCCAGGTTGACTGCATCATACCAGGGTTACGTTTCTGATTTTCAAACCTGCAGTAAAACTCATTCACGTCGTTGGTCAGCTGACGATTGTCCAAAGAGCGGGGGTCTTTCCTCTTAATTTCTTGATAATTTCTTGCATGCCCTTCCAAACTGAAGAAGAGTCACTAGCTGAGAACTTGCTCCTAAACTTCTCAGAGTACCTTTCCTTGGCAGCTCTGATTCCTCTTAGCCCTTTATCAATTAGGCTATCTTTTAACCCTTTAAAGATGAGGCTGTCGGTTTGACGCTTTTTTGCCCCCACCCCTCCCCTTGATCTTGAAATTGAAGTGTCACATCTGTATATAATTATCCCATTAAAATGTATATTTTATAAATTTCCAATATTTTATACTAAGTTTATTAAAATTGGTTAAGTACTTTTGTTATAAGATGGAAGGGGTAGATCTGCAAATATGTCGTAATTTGAACATGGGAATTAAAATTATTCTCGACTTAATTCACACCTCTGTAACTTAGCTTTAAGGGGGGGTACCGTACAGTGCTGATTTTGGTACCAAAATGCGCGCAATTCAACGACACCAAAAGGTCAGAAAATCTAGTCAGAAAATCCTGTGTCAAAATGTTGTAGTTTTTTACCATAAAGAATCACAATTAGCTCCGATTAAAATTGGTGATAATGTTTTCCCTCTCCTAACCTTTGGTTTTCACTGCACCAAGGAGATATTCCAACTCCATCTTCTCCCTGGCTTCCTCAGCATCCTCAGATCGGTCGGTGGGGGCGCTGCGAGCTGGCAGTCCTGCCAGCAGCATGTTCGTTTTTTCTACTTTTTTTGTTTTTTTTAGTGTGTCTCAATGTGTGTTTTTAATGTTTCTTTGTGTGTCTTGCTTCGGTCGCCTCCTCCACGGAGAGTCGACTTTTTCCACGTCGCTTCCCCCGTGGCCTAACATCGAGGATCGGTGCGGCCTTTCCCGGAGACGCGCCCGGGGCTTCAGCAGCGGGAGCAGCGAGGACTCTTTCGTCGCGGAGCGGGCGAGCCCTCGCCGGTGGTCGCCGGAGGGGAGCGCTCCATTCGCTGGCCCGCAGTAGCCTGAAGGTCTGCGAAGCTCCAGCTGGCACGGCAACCGGAGACTGGGTTCCCTCGTTGGGGACCCCGGAGGAGAAGAGCTCTGACCCCCGGCCCGCAGCCTACTTCTAACCGAGGGCACGGCGGGAATCCTTGGAGAGGAGCTATGCTTCTGGCTGCGGCGCGGCGGGGACTTTAGATCTTCGACCTTCGGCCTGCGGCCTACACCATCTTGAAGCCACAGTCTCTGGTGGGGAGGCACCGATTCAGGACTCACCTGGACTTACCTTGTCTGCACACAACGGGGGCTGCGGAGGGTTGAGGTCCCGGCCACGGGGGGAAATGGAGGAGGACTGACCAAATTTTGTGCCTTCCACCACAGTGATGAATGCTTGGTGGATGTTTGTGTTAAATTTTTATTATGTATTGTGTGTTCTTTTTTTATTGTACCGCTGCTGGCAAATTCATTTCACTGCACTTTACGTGCAAGTGACGAATAAAACTTGACTTGAGCAGCAACATCATCAGTGGACTGTAGACAAAAATGCTGGAGAAACTCAGCAGGGTGAGGCAGCATCTATGGAGCAAAGGAAATAGACAATGTTGCCTACTACTTTCGCTCCATAGATGCTGCCTCACCCGCTGAGTTTCTCCAGCATTTTTGTCTACCTTCGATTTTCCAGCATCTGCAGTTCCTTCTTAATCATCAATGGACTGCTGCATTACTGCAGACAGATCCATGATGACCCTGAAAACATGCAGATTTTTGTAATATTCAAATTATATTAAAAATATGATGCAAAAAGAAAGTCACAACCTATGGAATTCATATTTTTCAGTATTGTTATCAAAGCAGTTCCAATTGTTTGATATTATTTGATATTGTTTGATATTATTCATATGGAGGAGAAAATATAATAGTTCTAAACCCTACCTTAATTTTGCAATCTCACTAAAGATAATCTCCCCTTTCCCTCTCCCCTCCACCTCTCTCCCCCTCCCCTTCTCTCTCTACCCCCTCCTTCCCCTCTCTCTCTCCCCGTCCCCTCCTTCCCCCTCTCACATTCCCCCCTCTTTCTCCTTTCTCCATCCCATGCAGCGTTGGGGGGCCGGGGGCGGGGGAGGGGGGGGGGGGGGAGAGCCGAGGGCCCGCGGCGGGGGGGGGGGGGGGGGGAGAGGCGAGGGTCTGTGGCGGGGGGCGGGGGAGAGGCGAGGGTCTGCGGCGGGCGGGGGAAGAAAGGCGTGGGGCCAACGGGGTGGCATGGACCCGGCAGGAGTGGGGGGGTAGCACGGGCGGAAGATGACGTGGGCCCAGTGGGGATGGGTGGTGGCATGGGTCCGGTGGCGGGGGAGGCGAAGGCTCCCGGCCGGAGCGGCATCTGTTGTCAAGGTTACGGCCGCTGCCAGTCGTTCCCGCTCCCGCCTAGCGACGGGAAAACGGGATAAAAAACAGACCCCCTCCAGCAACGCAATATTCCACTACTTACCCAGAGTAGACACGAGACATCAAGGCGGTCACTGATTGTGTGGAGTGCAAATTGTGATCTGATCCCACCCGGGCCCACTGCGCACGTGCAGAGAGACAGCGTCATTTTGCGTCACAACTCCGTCACCGGCTTCCCTCAACTGTGCAGGCGCAGTTGGTGGCAATTTTTCTCAGATTATCCAGTGGGCCAGAACCAGAATTTTGGGTAATTTCAGTGGAAACGCTGACTGCGCTCCAAATATTTTTTTTCCTCTGGATTTTTTCTTACTCTGCGAAAAAAAGCGGGGTGCGACAGCACCCAACCCCCCCCCCCCCTTCGGACGGCCATGTCGAGAGGCGTGCTATGCGCCTCGGCCTGGTTTGGTTCCTCCTGTGCTTCCTCGGGTGCCAGATGCGGGACTCCCTCCCCAACAGGAATCTCCCCCTGCTCCATAACACCCTAGTGGTCCCCATCGCCATCCTCCCCAGAATCCCCTCGAGAACTTGGGATGGGTGGATCATTCTTGTCCCTGGGGGTTTGTTCTCCAGGTGCTTCACCTTCTTCGTCACCTTGCCCGCCTTCTTTTGACCCTCCCCAACCCCACCCGTGCTCTGAGCAACCCCGGGGTTCATTGACTCAACTGCAGAGAGGGTGGGAGTGGGGGGGGGGGATTGTAGGGGGGGGTTAGAGGCACCAGAGGCGGAGGTAATGTGCCCCACCTCCTTACAGGCATGGCACCTGGGATGCTCTGACGTCCAGAAGATGGTAAAATCACGCCCATCTTGCTGGACACAGAAGCGCCCCTCAACTTCCTCCTGCCGGTCCAGCATCATCATCAGCTGGCACCAGAGGGTAAGAACGTGCCGCAGCTCCTTCCTGTGGAACCCTTGGGACATCGGAGTGTGTGAAGGTGGGAAGAAGGGCCTCGTTAGTAAAGCAGGGCGGGACGTTGGACAAGAGGAGCAGCTGAAGCAGCTTCCTGTGCATAGCTCCTGGAAGGCCCCGGTCCCCAGAACACTGACCCAGCATGGTATCAGACAATACAATTACTCAAACAAATAACGAACAGATATTCTCATTCCAAATGACACAAAGTCAGTGTCCACACACAAATATGGAAACAGTTCAACGGAGGGAGCGAATGATGTTGCCTCAGACGTTGCCTCATGGCGGCCAGCACGAAAACTGTTGCGTCACCTCCTCTTCGCCCGGCTATCTCGGCTTTCCGGCATTCCCCGGCGGGCTGCTGACTTTCGCAGGCAATCCCAGCTGTTGTTCGCCGCTCCAACGAAAGGGACTTGCCTGCAGTATTGTTGCCGGAAACCTCCTATCTCCGTCGGTTTTGTCGAGAGAAAGAGGCTTAGTCTTCAGCTCCAGGCTCCAAAGCCGCAGAAAAAGGTCGAGACAGTGCAGGGGCAGAAATCCTCCCACACCTGACCGGCTCAGTCAGCACCGATGAGGCAGTAAGGGGGGGTTGCTCTGCACGCAGGTGGCAAAGTCCTGAAAGAATTTCTCCTCCCTTTTGGTGAACCGCAGTTCCTGGCAGGTTGCCAGACAGTTGTAGGGGCTACACAGTCTGCTGATAAGACTGCTCGCAACCCCAAAACATTCAGAACCTTTTAGGCGATACTCAAAGATGTTTAAATGTATCGCTGTGCCTCCTCCGAATTCCAAAAGATGTTTTAACACACTAGTTCTTGTGTTTGGACAAGATCTCCGAATCACCACACCTCCTCGCTTAACCAGCTTTTTTTAAAATTAAAATAGTATTTACAACACAATAAAACAAAACAGAACCCACCACCATAGCACAAGACAAACAAATATACTAAGTAAACTACTAAACAACTATATTACAATCCTTGTCCAGGATACATTCAACCCTCCTCGGTCCCGGAAATCCCCCAGGATGCCCGCCGACTGCGCGTTGTCCCTTTCTATCGCGTAACCAGCTTGGAGGGGATGATGGTATTGAATGCCGATCTGTAATCTATATGCAACAGCCTGACGTGTGTTTTTATTGTCCAAATGGTCCAATGCGGAGTGGAGAGCCAGTGAGATTGCATTCTCCATTGACCTGTTGTGGTGGTAGGCGAACTGTAGTGGGTCGAGGTTCTTGTCGAGGTAGTTGATATGCACCATAACCAACCTCTCAAAGCACTTCATCACCACAGACGTTAGTGCCACTGGTTGACAGTCATTGAGGCACGTCACCTTACTCTTCTTGGGCGCTGGTATTATTGGTGCCCTCTTAAAATAGGTGGGAACCTCAGACATCAGAAGTGAGAGGTTGAAAATATCCGTAAAAACTCCAGTCAGTTGGTCTGCACAGGTATCGAGAACTTGACCGGGTATCCCATCAGGTCCAGGCGCTTTCCGAGGGTTCACCCCCTTGAAGGATCTTCTGACGTCGGCCTCTGTGACTGAGACTATAATACCATCAGGACGAATGGGGGCTCGGGAAGGCACATCAACGTTCTCCCCAACAAAGCATGCGTAGAATGTATTGAGCTCGTCAGGGACTGATGCTTCGTTTGAGCTGCCTCCTGATTTCGCCTTGTAGGAGGTGATGGCATTCAAGCCTTGCCACATTTGCCGAACATCCACCTCATCCTCCAGCTTAGAGCAGAAGTCACATTTTTGGCCTTTTTGATGGCTTTGTCAAGGTTGTATCTAGACTTCTTATAGACCTCTGCGTCACCAGACCTGAATACCCAGGATCTGGTCTTCAGAAGAATGCGGATGAAGGGTCCTGACCCAAAATGTCACCTATCCATGTTCTCAGGAGATGCTGCTTTACCCACTGAGTTACTCCAGCACTATGAGTCTTTTTTGTAAACCAGCATCTGTAAATCTTTGCTCCTACAAGCAAATAAGCAGGTCATTAAAAAAACCCAAAACGTTTTAATAGAGTTTAATGGAGTTTAATACAGTTGTACATCATGGAAGCAGGCCCTTTAACCTGTTTCTGTGCTGTATGACTCCATGTCTATTATTATGTGCAAAATACAAAATGCTGGAGGAACTCAGCTGTTCAGGCAGCATCTGTGGAGGAAACAGACAGATGGAATTATGGGCCAGGAACTTTCTTCAGTTTGAAAAAGAGCCCCGATCCATAACATTTTCAACTGAGTCTGAAGAAGGATGCCTGACTGCTGAGTTACTCCAGTACATTGTGTCCTTTTTTTTGTAAACCAGCACCTGCAGATCATTGTTTCTATACTCTGTGGAGAGTATCAGTTCCTGTTTTAGGGCTATGATCTATCATTATATTGTACACTTGATGAGTACTTCATTGGTTCTAAAGCATTCTATAAATATATCCTTAAAAAATGTATTTATATATCTCCAAAAATAATGTATATCACTATATATAACTCCCAGTTTATAACTCTCAACAACTAGAGAGCGGTCCTGAGCTACCATGTACCTCGTTGGAGACTCTCGTACTATCTATAATCAGACTTTACTGGTCAGGATCTTGCACTAAACATATTCCCTTTATCCTTTATCTGTACACTGGACGGATCAATTTTAATCATGTATAGTCTTTCCGCTAACTGGATAGCACACAACAAAAAGCTTTTCACTATACCTTCATACACATGACAATAAACTATACTAAATAAACTAATATAACCCCAAGGAAAAAAAAATAACATATAAAATATATTTACATAAATCCCCAAAAGAATGTATTTGACTATATATAATCACAGAAAGTAAAACTCCCAGTAAATATAGCTCCCAGGAAAAAATGTATAAAATGTATTTATATAACACCCAAAAACAATATATTTGACTATATATAACTCCCAGGAAATATAACTCTCAAGAAAAAATGTAAAATGTATAAAATGTATTTATATAACTTTCAAAAAGAAAGTATTTGACTATATATAACTTCCAAGAAAAAAAGGTAAATTATATTACTCCCAAAAAGAATATATTTGACTATATATAACTCCCAGGAAATATAACTATCAAGAAAAAATGTAAAATGTATTTATATAACTTTCAAAAAGAAAGTATTTGACTATATATAACTTCCAGTAAATTATATAACTGTCAAATCGCTTTATTTTAGAAAAGTGATTAGGGAGTTATCATATAAATACAAAGCGTATTTTTTTAAGTGTTAAAGAAGGAACTGCAGACGCTGGAAAATACGCGGGTACACAAAAGGCTGGAGAAACTCAGCGGGTGCAGCAGCATCTGAGGAGCGAAGGAAACGGGCGACGTCTCGGCCCGAAACGTCGAATATCTCCTTCGCTCCTCAGATGCTGCTGCACCCGCTGAGTTTCTCCAGCCTTTTGTGTACCCGCGTTTTTTTTTTTTTAAGCGTTTTGAGAGTGGTCGTGTAATTGCAAAACTTTTGGGTTAGATTAACTCCTTTTGGCAACGGGGGTGGTGAACGATTGAGGTGACCCCAATGTATCCTTTGGGTTCTTGGTTTTCGCGTCACTGGCGTTGCCATGGAAGCGGCGCCTGTGATGTAACGCGACGTGACGCGCGGCGCCCCGCCCCGCCCCGCCCCTGCATGGTGACGGTGGGAAACCCGTTTAGTGCCGCCGCTGGCGCACTGGACGGCAGCGGCGCCATTTTGTGATCGCTCCTTGGTCGTCGAGGCTGCTTGTCCGTAACAAGGGGGAAAGAAAACAAATCAATTTACACACGCACAGCACCACACCTATTTCATTTAAACTAGAAATATTGTCTGCGTCCCGTTAAACAGCTTCTTTGCCTCGCAGATCCGTTTTTTAAAAACAAAATATATACAGTTAAAAGTCGCGAGCGAGGCCTAAGGGCGGAAGACGAGTGGGAGCAGCAAGGCCTGCCATCGAGGAACTGTGAGGAAAAGAATCGCCTCGTTGCCCAAGAGAAAGACTCCCAGCGTCCAGACTCGGCCGCAATCGTTAATCCTTTGATTTTAAGGTAAATGCTATTCCCTTTTCCTGCTCCCCGCACGCATTTCTTAATCGCTGACCTTCGCCTGAGGGCCGCGTGTTGTAACGGCGCGGAGCGGAGCTCAGCCGGGCCTCGAGGAAACAAGGCTGTATTTTTTAAATTATGGATGATAATGTGAATAGTGGGGTTAATATTTATCCTTGTCGGCCTCCAGATTACAAACACGAACCCAGTGAGTCTCCCAACGAGGGTTTAGTTCTCTTTTCATCAGCTATTTTCTACCGTCGAAGTTATGCAACAGGCCCGGGGTGGGAGTTCGCTGCGTTTCGCAACAAACTGCTGATAACCCTGAAGGAGTTGGATTTTGTGTCTCGATTCCTCCCCAGCTTTGAAGTGCCCTTGTGTGCTCAACCCATTTTGCTTGCAATAAATGTTTATGATACATACATACCCACTTACTATTGGTGAAATTCATTGTGGACACTAAATATAATAATTAAACGAAATTCTTAAGGTTTTCAGTTAAAACTGGAAGTTATGATACCTAACATTTTGAGTAATCTCGCTAGAGTTAGAGCTGGAAGTTATGATTATATAAGATACTAGGGAAATGTAAATTATTAGAAAGGGGAGTAGATTTTATGAATGCATTTAAAATAGTCGAATATCTGTTGTGGACATTAAATTGATGGAAGTCGTGATTCTTAAGATATGATACAATAGAACTTTATTTATCCCAGCAGGGAAATTGAAGTTTGAGTAATCTTGCTAGATAGAGCTAGATCTGGAAGTTATAACTATATTAGATAATAGGGAAATTGAAATTATTAGGGAGGGGAGTAGATTTTATTAATACATTTAAAATAGGCTAAAATCTGTTGTGAACATTAGATTGATGGAAGTTATGATTAACAATTTGAGTAATCTTATTGGAGTTAGCTGGCAGTTATGACTATCAGATAATGGGGAAATTGAAATTATTAAGCGAGGAGTAGATTTTATTAATACATTTAATATAAACCAAAATCTGTGTGAACATTAAATAGATATTTCAATTCATGAAATTCTTATGGTTTTGAGTTAAAGCCTTGAAATTATGATAATATAAAATGAGAACAAAATGATTAGGTGAGGGGGCATAGATTTTATTAATGCAATTTATTGTGACTAAAATCCACCGTGGACACTAAATTCTCCAGTCTGCAAGATTTTTCCTTGCATGAGTTAAAACTTTATGTCATGACCGTATACGATAATAAGAAAATCAAATATTTTAGATGGGGGGGAACAAATTCAATGTATATTTAATACTGGCCAAAATCCATCGTGGTCACTAAATAAATAATTTGTGAGATTCTTGATAATCTGGAAGAGCTGGAAATTTGACCATATAAGATAAGCAAATATAAATAATTGGGGGGTTGAATTGGATTAGGTGCAGAAGCAACTATAAAGATTTTGTTGTGAGTCTAAAGATAAAGTGGGCGATGGGACATGATCTTGGAACTTGTGTGCCATATTTCACCTTCAGCTCTTTCTTGAACAGGGTCCTGCGGCATGGAAAGGGGACTAAAGGTTACTATTAAACAATTTGAAAAATGTGTTTTATTTTGAAAGAATATGACTTCATGGCCAAATTAGCTTTTAATTTACATTTAAACTGCTTCAATTTTTGTTGCATGGTAGATGACTTGAGATTTTTTTGTTAAATTGTCAGCAAAGATAACAGGAACTGTAGACAATAAAGCTGTAGTTTCGATTTACATTGCTATATAAACTAAGAACTGCTGCTTGGTGTAATGTAGTAAACTTGACGTTGCACACACTTCATTATGTTGTGGAGAGGACAAACAATTTAACTTATCACTTCTGTGCATGTTCTCAAGTTGCATGTTATTTCCAAAGTGCCTCAAATTAGACCTCCTGTGGGTCTATTTTCATGTTGTCACTAGGTTTACTTAATGGAAGGTTTATTCTGAATTTTAAATGTTATGAACTTCTGGTTCCCTTAAATAAATTTGAGTTGGCTTGTATGTTTTACCATGAAGGATGATAAATACTAGAACTAGTAGGGGAACTTGGTCGGCACGGACTGGAAGGGCCGAGAGGGCCTGTTTCCGTGCTGTAATTGTTATATGGGATTGTTTTCAAACAGCTGATAGAAAAGGCAAATTTTGTTTTAAATGGCTGTTGATTAATCATTCAAAATCTGTTCAAATAGTAAAAATACTTCTTTAAATCATGTTTGTTGGGTCACAAAGTGTTTGAAACTTTTTTAGTTGTAATACTAAATTGTAAGAGCTTGTGACATTTCAAGCCCTTTGTGTAGCATTAAAGTTGGGGCAAACTATTTTATATTGCTCTACATCTATTCATTCTGGTAGGTCCCATCTTGTGTCCTCATTGGAAAATTCCATAGATGGGGCAGACATATTCCCATTCAACAAGGCTCCATGAAAAGCAGCAGTAGATGTCATTGCTGTATAAGCCCTAAACTAATTTCCCATTCCTATGGCAATTTATTTCCATAGGACACCAGTTTTTTTTCCTGCAAAAAAAAAAGTGAAGCTTGTCGGTTAGTTCCTAAATGCTCCTCTTGCATGCACTTCCTGCGTCAAAGATACTTGCTGCATCAAGGAAACCTTCCTCAACCTGTTGTATCTTTCTGTCAGACGGTGGCTGAATTTAGCTTGGCTTTTGCTTCATTTCTCTGCTTACCAAGTGAATGTTTATGGCTCTCATTCTTGAAACTTTATTTACTCATCACCCACATTATATTAGGTAATGGGGACAATTTCCATTGCCCATAAATTTGCATATGGATTTAACTCCTTTGTCGTTATGATTAATTAACTATGCCCTCTTGTTTCAGATTCTTCCTCAGTGAAGATTGTTTATCATATTAAACATTTTTAATGTAGGAAAGGTCACTCAAATGTTTATGTAATTGTTTGTGATTTCATCATGTAGGCCATCTGGTAAATCTGCAGTTTTATTTCCGCCATCTTTTCCGAAGTTTGGCATTTGCGTCTGATTAGAGTACTCATGCAAGGTCTCATCAAGGATCCACACAACGATGCAATCTGTTCTGTCCTTTTGTGCACCAACCCCATTGAGTTTAAAGAACAAAAACTCTCTTCTTTTGTACCATATTTCTGAAAGTATTCACTTGTTTAATCTTTCACAAACTTAATCGCCATGATTCTTGCCTTTATGTAAATATCAATAATTTGTTTTCCAGATCCTTGTGCCTCTATACATGCCATAGTTTGACTCAATCATTCACTGACATTTCATTGTAATTTTGATGTCATCTTCCCATTAATATAAAACTTATTTTCTGAATTGTAATGTATTGAAAAGTAGGATCCTAGTTTCATGTAACCGAGAATCCTGTGTGTCACCTTTTCTCTGACACTTACCTCCCAACATGTAAAATTATTTCTGTCTGTCCAAACTTTTATTAAAGGCATTCTAGAAGCTAACGAGGACAGAATCTTTAGATATAATACGAATATCTTAGAAATAATTCAACTGCACTTTGCAAATCCCTGGGTTCATATTATCCTAAATGTGCAGTCTCTCAGTTCATATTTCCTGTAACTTTTCCATTTTATTTTGAACGAAAGGGTCAAAAAAGACAAATTTTGTTTTAAGTCCCTCCTTAAGAACGAATGACAACCATTCACAATTTTTTACCCCCTTTTTTGTTACTACAGGGTGAAAGCCATCATCAAATCTTGAAGTTTTCTCTAACGTCCTTTTTATTTTCTCCCGTGCCATATATGACCTGGCATTAGTGCATATTAGTTCACTATTTCTCCCCTCTTTCCATTATTTGACTATTTTTGGCCTGCTCTATTTTGGCCATAAACTTATGTTGTTGCAAATAATGTCTGCTTTTACCATTTTTTGGTTGATAATGCTTCCTGGATCTGTCTTTAATATCCCATGTTCCTCTTTCTATAGTTAGAAAATCTTTAGCTGTTAGCTTTCATTCCACGTGCAATTTAGTTTTGGCTTCCTTTTTGTAATCCTTAAAATCTTCCCAGTCTGCTGGATTTATGCTTTTTCTTAAGTTATTGGAAATTTAACTTGATTCAGTTTCTAATATCATTAGTCAACCTTTACTACACAAATGGAGCTTTTATCTTTTCATGGATGTGCTGCTTTTGAATCTCACTGAATACAGTGAATACTAGTATTACCATTGTTTGCTCCTGCTAAATATGTGTTTGCTAATAGGCTTTTCTTTTTGATAGATTTTGGGTAAATTAACAAACTTGTCAGATGGAAAAGCTAACCAAATAGATCCATTAAATTGGTCAGGTAAAATTTACTTTTATTTCTGTTTGTTTGTAATTTTTGACTGGACTGAGGCCGACTAATTCTGGACACATAATATTCAGAAATAGACCCAAAAATCAATGTGTTTGAGGAAAATAATTTGTCAACTATAACTTTCCATTTTTCTGTCTTCAGAAATTAGTTGTCTCATCCGTGATGCGAACAATCTGATGTCTTTGAAGAATATTTAACAAGGCACCAGTGCTATATCAGCATATTTGGACAAATTCTAATAGTAGGATTGTCTTGTTTCATATTGAAGTTTGTATGCCTGTAAGGTTTAGTTTATTTGTACAGTACCATGCCAATGTTGACAAAGCTCCCTGGTATCACGTTTTGCCCCTAATGTCGCAAATGAGTTGATACTGCTCATTAGAACACTTTGGGGTTTGTGTGAATGTTGCAACTGGTTCTTTATGGAACTTTTCCAGAACATTTGATTTGGAACATCGCTATTGTGGATTTAGTTATCCACTTTCAATGGCCCATGAGAGGGAAATGTCAGGTTATTTTTCTCTGAAGGTCAGTGCACATAATGAAAGAAACATAATTGTATTTCTTTGTACAATTTAGACTTCATAAAGACTGATGAACAAAAATATATTGGGCAATACAATTCAAATTGGTTAAATAGTTCAGTGGAGAGTATGGGGTTCATGCAATTTCTAGGGAATGCACATAGTAGTTGATAGCTCTTAATGTTGTGAGAGTAGAATATGGAACATATGGTACCTAAAGAACCCAGTGCCGAATTTATGGTGGTTTTTTGTGTTAATGGCAGGTTGATTTTCAAGACTAACAGTTGCACTACACGTCTGCTACTGTTACCTAATTCGGAGTTCATATATTTGTAAGGTAGAATCTAGTACCATGAGTTACAATGGAAAATATGTGGTAGTACACATTTGGAATGTCACTCGGCATTGTTCATTATCAACTTGGGCCTATTATGTATCTCAGGATTTTGTTATGAAGCAGTTCCTTCTGTTTGAAAGGTGCATCTCTGTAAATGCACCAGATCTGGAATTGGCTATTTTTCTGTTTTAGAACTATCGGTGGTGAACTATCAGGATTTAAAATTTACACAATACTATATTTCCTTCCTTTGTACACTGTTGTCCTAGTACAGATGTTTTCTGGAAAAGTATCACATGGCAAGGAAGTAGAAGAAAATATCTGAATGATTAAATGAAGAGATTGAATAACCATGTAAAGGATTTTGTTTTAATAAGATAACAATTATTTTTATTTCAGGTTAAAGTCGGCCTGAGACAAATTACATGAAATGGGCAGTTTCTCATTTAATTTAACTAAAAAATATCCACCTTAAAATATCAGTGCAGATACATCTTTTGCCACAGTCCTTTTAACAGTGCTTGTTACACCAGTGAAACATAAGTATGCAACCTGGGTAAGTGGCCAAATTGAACATCACATGACAAATGTAGCATCTAACTTCATAAACTGGAGAAAACTGCCATTAAATTTTCACTATGTTGAAACTGGTATATTGAAGCTGATATACATTTACTTCTCGTTGGTGCCTGGGATATAATATTGTTAGACCAAAGACATATAGCCTTTGTTAGAGCCAGATGGGTTTTGCATCTAACTGGTCACATAGTGAAAGTCTAAACTTTCTTAAATGCATCGCACTGCATTATGATTGGGACAGAAGGACATAAATACTTAACCGGAAATTTATTTTCTTCAGAATCTTTAGTCTAATTTAGTGTAGTGTTTAAGGTTGCTCTTTGAAACTTTAGTTCAGCTGACATAGAATGAAATACTACTGTTGCTTAACCGTGAATTTGTTTTTAATGGAAGTAAAGCAGACCATGGTAGCAAAAAACAATTATCTTTTCATTCTGGAGTGATCCACTGTTTTAGTCAAAAGATTATCATATGCAATCATACAGTTATATAAAGGGAGCTTGCAGTTGTATAATGCTTTTCACTTGCCAAGATACTGAACAGTGTAGAGGAGGCAGAGTGGCAGCTAATTTCCCCACAGCAAGCTCCCACAAATAGCAAATTAAAATTATCTGTTTATAGCAAGCGCTGGAACTATTCAATGGTTCACTGCATCTATTGAGCAAAATATTTAACATTTTGGGTGAATATCACTGCCTTTCACTGGCTAAATATATTTGTGATCATTAAATTATTAATGTTGCATGGACAATAGAGAGAATTTCTTTTGTAGTTATTTTTTACATAAATCGAGTGTCCCAACTTTAGGGAGATGATGGAGACTTTATTGTTTTGCACTAAATCTTTCATGCAGTAACAATCCATCGTTGTTACGTTGGGCAGCCAGCTTAGATTTATGTGTTCAAGTCTCTGTGGCGCTTGAGCCATGGCCTTCTGACTTGGGTGAGGGCGGTACACATTTGGTTGCCACACAGTGCAAATCAAATTGCATTTTCTTTTCCAGACGTTAAAAAGTAATATAAGTTAAAGCTATTATTTGGCTTAGACTGTTCTCATATTGCTGAACATGTCTATGTTTTGGTGCCATTATGATGCTTGTATTTGTGACTTTTACAGTTAATTATCTGAAAGCTGCTTCTCCTGAGATCCTTAAGGACATCATTGGAATCACCTGTGTAGACTGGAGAGCCATTAAATCCTTCAACTAAAGTTTTCAAAGAACGAAAACTTTGCTATTCTTGTGCTAATTATGATCTGCATTGAAATGCATTCTATGACAAATTGTAATGTTCTTCTTTTTTCCCCAAATTTAATTGTTACAGCTGTGCTTTGGGTGTGGGGAGGCATTTGGCGGAGATATTCAGTATGTGCATAATCTTCAGATAGTGCTAATGCTAAATTTGAAGTTCAACCAATTAGTCATTTAATGAAGGGTCTAATTTTTGTGAGTGCTAAACTGAAAATACATTTCTTGTTAGTTTGGCATTTTATTCTTTGACAGGTTTGTCCCAATATTAGTAAGCATGAATGGGAAAGGTTTTTTTAATTCATGCATCCCCTTTCTCTTACTAAATAGAGATTAATATTCTAGAAAAAAAAGATTTTAAATTCATACTTCCCATCTCCAAACAGCAATTAATCTTCTTGGGTGGGGGGGGGAAGCATGTGCTGCGTGATTAATGGAATTGGAAATTTGAAAATTAGGTAAAATGCACAATGCATTTTAAGTCATTTTTGTTATAGCCTTCGGTGATTGTTATAAGTTACTTTGATTCAAAATTGCTTCCAAATTCTTAATTGTTTCTGCTTCTCTTTGTATGTTTTTCAGGTGGCAGTCAGAAAGCATGGCAGATGACCTGGATATTGAAGCAATGCTGGAGGCACCGTATAGAAAGGAGGTGAGGAACATTGGCAACCACACAGGTCATAAGTACAGAGCAACATAGCACCATTTATGAAACTACTGCTGTGCTATACTCATTGAATATCACAGTTCCATAACCCTTTCATTTTAATATTTACTGCATATAGAATACAGATATTTCACTACATTTAAGTAAAGTTTTTCTTTACTGTTGAGCTGGTTCTGCAACTAGAAATGAGATCTTTTTTTGCAGTAGTTTCGATTAGAGTGATGAATAAATGCCCATCTATCTCTTTTTGTAGACTTGCCTAGTGATATCACATCTCTACTACCATGAATACAGCTTTGATTCCAGTCTGAACTATCAAACAATAAGGTAGTAATTGCGTGAAGTATCGCTGTTCTGTGGTACCCTGGGTAAAAACCCAAAGCCCAAGAAAAGATGGCCTATTCTTTGGTATAGCAACAAGGTGAAAGTACGGTTTTAAACAGTAAACATATTGCATTGTAGTATCAAAGAGTAGATGAATTGTAAACAACAACAAAAGTCCATTATTTAGAGCTTTTAGAAGAGAAACTAATATTCTGCATGCAAAAAAAGTTTCACAGAACCTAAACGTAAACTATATTGATCTGTTAAATTTTACTTTCACTGTATGTAATGCATTTATACTATGATAGAATAAAGTTCAACAAAAAAAAACCAAGGCCCTGTTTACACAGAGAAATCAAGATTCATGATTGAAAGTTACAAAGTGACTGGTTTTGCAGTCTCATGCAGGCTGGGTTTAGGAAACTCAAGTGGTGAGCCTCTGCATAACTGTTATGCAGTTATTTCTTGCATAGAAATGAATGAACCCGATATGTGAATTCAGTAAATCGTCCAGAAGACATGCTAATGTATTTATTCCACCAAATTATTTTGGCATTCCCAAATATTTGATCACGCCTTTACTACATCGAAACTGGAGAGCAGCTGTTGAGATTTGGGTATCTTGCAGACTTGGAGGGTTTATCCCTGCTGTAACCAAAGTAGAATGTAGTTAAATACTATTTTATTTTGATAGTTTTAATAGTTAAATTCCGAACCGAATTGGCAAATTCAATGTTGAGGAATTGTTATTTAGTCTCTGCTCAGGTTAGTAAGACAGGGAACATAATGAGGAAAGAAATGTTTGGTGGCAGCCAGACATTTTGTTGCCTTTTCATTTTGTAGATTTTAAATGAAAGTGTGTGAAAGTCTGCAAAAATAACTAGCTACATTTTAGGCATTCTGTATTAGTAGATAGTGTGTTTGTATCAACTGATTAGTATTTCACAGAACAAAACAGGATAATGTAGATGCATATGAAACGTGTATCTTGAACAGACTCTGCAAACTACAGAACAATTCAAAACGTCTTTCATCTGTTCTAACACAACATTTTGTTTTGACTAGCTCAAGGCTTGACGGTCCTTCTGAAAATTGCATAACTTGCGATGTAGTATACTATTTATGTCACACTGCACATACACACGGCGGAGAGGAAGGAACCATTCTAAACCTAAAGTTAAAAATCGCCCAATTATTTTGTTTTGCTGCAAGTTTCTAAGTAACATTGTCTTTTAGTGCAGTCATAAAATTTGCTTCCAGTGGAGTATGCACTAAAAAAAAAATTCAATTTTGTGATTATTTCCTGAGGTGTTCAGTATATCAGATTTTAATGTTTAAAAGAAAAGTGTGGACTCAATTGAAAATTCCTCAAAATATAGTCTTTACTTGGAGCAACATGCCTGGGAACATACATTGGGGCTGTAAATAATTAAAAAAAACACTTGTCTATTGATATTTTGTGGACAAATTTGCTTTGTAATTACAAGAAAATCTTTAAAGTGCAAATGACCAAAATTGTTGTTTATCAACCTCAAAAGAACTAAGTACGTTTCTGTTCATACAATTGACTTAGCATGTCAAATTTGTACTTATGTAGAAGCTTCCCCCCCCCCCCCCCCAAAAGAAAAACAGCTAGTATTTGGAAAAAATAAATATGATACGTCAAGCTTTGCCGCTGCAAAATAGTTGGATTGTGTTTGAATAGTATTTCTTTCATTTTACCTGGTTTAATATGAATAATATTCCCTGTGTAAACAGGACCACATTTAGGGAATGATTAGGCTGAACTGGTGGATTATTGAAGACTTCAGATTTCTTGGGAATCGACATTACTAAGAGGTGTGATTCCCTGTTTGCTTCAGGGCGAGATGTGTGAGAGAGGTGACTTCAAGCTCTTACAGTCGCACCCTTCCAGCACAAATGGGCGAAGACGTGAGGAACAGGATTGGTCGCAGGAAATCAACTGTGGCTCTCAGCTAACACAGCCACATATGTCTTAGGCACACTTATAGCACTGGTACTGATCGGTGTGTCAGTAGCAGCAAGATTTTCTTGTCCTCCTATCTTCCTAAATTCCTTATTTATTAATTATGTAATTAATAAAATCTAATGTGTATAGAAGGGTCCATTTCAGAGAAACTTTAGAGTTTCTTACTAGTAATAAATTTTTAAATGATTATGTTCTATATTTTCTTATTCCCTCTTCCCTTCCCCTCACGACTTGCAAAATGTTTCCCCTTCGTCATTCTGATGTTCTTCTGTCGACCTGCCTAGGATGAGAACAAATCGAGCAAAGCTAATGGACAAGAGGAACGTAGTAAAAAGTGAGTGAAGGAGTAGTCTGTTTTCTTAAAGAATTATGAATTGTAAGAAATGGTTGTGCTGTTGTTTGAAATGCCAACTGATTAGTACACTTTAAAAAAAAAATCATTCTGCGTTATTTTCACCTAACCCATATAAAACCATGAATAAAAGGATCATAGTTTTGTTTTTCTTGCATAAAGCACTCGATTACCTTGATGTTCTGTAACACTATATAGCCTGTGAAGTACCTTTTGAAATGTCCCAATTACAATATAGAAAACATGGGTAATTTAAACACGGGAAGCTCCCACAGATAATGTTAATGTTAATTGTTAAATAAGGTATCATTTGGTAAGAACACAATACAAGAACATGAGATTATCGGGTTCATTCACCTTTCTTTTTTGAAATTTGGAGGATTTAAAAGAGATAGGTTGGGTTTCAGAAGCGTGCAGGAGGGCAGATTCAATACATTTTAGACATGTTTCAGGTCTTGTTCTCTAAATACAATTTTCCTAATTTGATCAAATACAGAACTGTTTCCCTGTTTACGTTCACTTCCTAATTTAAAGGAGCCCATGTTGTGAGCACAGGATACATTATGCCAAAGTGTTTGCAGTACACTCCCAATTTGTGTTTTTGGGTGCATGTTGAACATTTTACTCTTTATTTGAACTTGCTGTGTTCCACATATTTTGTTGAATTAATATAGTATGCAATAGTAGAAACTTGATTTCACTGTACATATCGTTTGGCAATAGAATCACTTTACTGAATTGTTCATTATTTGATTTTGTTGGGGAAAGCACCCCCAAATTAGATTGTAATTTAATTGTTAACGATTTCTTCAGGAAAAAAAAGAGCCGAAGTCGTAGCCACAGCCGTGAAAGGAAGAGAAGTAGAAGCAAAGAACGTAGACGTAGCAAGGAACGAGAAAGGAGGAGAAGCAGGAGCAGAGAGAGAAAAAGCAGCAAGAATAGGGAACATCGTCGTAGCCGAAGCAAGGACCGACGGAGGGTAGAAAGAGGCCGTTACAGGAGTCCTTTGTATGTATACTTTTTATAATAACCTTGTTGCTCTATTTCAAGTAGCTGCTTTGAAATCTTGACATTGGATTCCAAAAATATTTCAATTAACAAACACAAAGTATTTCATAGTCATTTGTAGCTCAAATAATATGAATCTCTATTGATTAAGTTGGGATTGAGTCTGGTATTTAAGAAAATGTATTTCGAGTCAGTGTGGTGTGTGGAATTTTATAGATCTTAATTTAGCTTTTTGCATAATATATTGGCTTTAAAATATGAAAAGTGATCAGTGTCCATTCTACCATTATCTTTATTCTTCCAATAATACATTTAAAGTCTAATATTTCTGTCAGTCTTAACATATTGAAGGTGACCTGTATTTGCTTTATCCTTGATCCCTATATTGCGGCAGTGTTATGATTAGATCAAGTCTTTGTGCCATCTTTTAATTTCTTCAAATAATTTGTGCTGGTACATGTGCTTATTGCTCAGCATGCATTGCTGGGAAAAGAACATGAGTGGATTTGGTGCTTAAATGGGTTAATCATTGTATGTGGCATATCCATCACTGAGAGTACAGGGGTGCAGGGTACCTAACACAAACTGCCCTCCTTTGTGAAATGCTGCGACATGATTCTGGTTGTGATGCAGCCTTTTTCTGGCAAGAAATGGCCTTAGTGATCTTGTGCCATGTAGTTTGGAGTGAGTCACCGTGGCAAAGTGCAATGTTCTGTGAAGGCTGAAGTAAACTGCAGCTCTTTGGTGTTGGGATGTGGGGCTCGGAGTCTAGCGACAGTTTCTTCCCGTGTTGAATGGAGCTCTGTCATCTCCTTCTGGGTGTAATCTCCACTTTTTTTGTTGCACAGGTCTTCCTGGCTAAAGATTTCTTTATGTCAGCAAATTATACTGCCAGTAACCACTTGAACGTGCTACCATAATGAAATCTAGTATTGTGAGAGCTGTGCTTTCGAACAATGAAAGGGAATAGGTAGCTTTTGTCATATCCAATAAACAGTCTATCAACAAATGAAGTAGCCATTACGCTCTGCACTGGCCAAGATGCCTCTTGAACCCTACATCTCGGTGATTAGTCACACAACTCGCCCAACACTATCTTTTGCGCGCTTTCTTTACATATTGCATTGCTGGTTCATTTCACTGAGCTACAGTGCCCTCCATAATGTTTGGGGCAAAGACACATCATTTATTTATTTGCCTCTGTACTCCACAATTTGAGATTTGTAATAGAAAAAAAATCACATGTGGTTAAAGTACACCTTGGCAGATTTTATTATGCATTTTGGTTTCACCATGTAGAAATTACAACAGTGTTTGTACATAGTCTTCCTCCCCCCCCCCCAGTTTCAGGGCGCCATAATATTTGGGACAGCAATGTCATGTAAATGAAAGTAGTCGTCATGTTTAGTATTTTGTTGCATATCCTTTGCATTCAATGATTGCTTGAAGTCTGATTCATGGACATCACCAGTTACAGGGTGTCTTCTCTGGTGATGCTCTGCCAGGCCTGTATTGCAACCATCTTTGGCATGTTTTGGGGGCCAGTCCCCTTCAGTTTTCTCTTCAGCATATCAAAGGCATGCTCAGTTGGATTCAGAAAGGGTAATTGATTTGGCCACTCAAGAATTGACCATTTGTTAAAGTACACATTGGCAGATTTTATTATACATTTTGGTTTCACCATGTAGAAATTACAACAGTGTTTGTACATAGTCTTCCTCCCCCCCCCCCCCCCCAGTTTCAGGGCGCCATAATATTTGGGACAGCAATGTCATGCAAATGAAAGTAGTCGTCATGTTTAGTATTTTGTTGCATATCCTTTGCATTCAATGATTGCTTGAAGTCTGATTCATGGACATCACCAGTTACAGGGTGTCTTCTCTGGTGATGCTCTGCCAGGCCTGTATTGCAACCATCTTTGGCATGTTTTGGGGGCCAGTCCCCTTCAGTTTTCTCTTCAGCATATCAAAGGCATGCTCAGTTGGATTCAGAAAGGGTCATTGATTTGGCCACTCAAGAATTGACCATTTGTTAGCTTTGTAAAACTAGCAGTATGTTTGGGATCATTGTCTTGCTGTAAAATGAACTGCCGATCATTTGTTTGAACTTGAGCAGATAAGATGTGTCTATGATAAGTGAGCCAGGACCTTCAGCAGCCATACGTGCCTAGGCCATAACACCCACACTGTGTTTCATAGATGAGGTGGTATGCTTTGGATCTTGGGCAGTTCCTTTCTCTCCTCCATACTTTGCTCTTACCTTCACTCTGAAATGTTAATCTTCGTTTCATCTGCCCTCGAGATCTTTTTCCAGAACTGTGGTTGCTCCTTTAAGTACTTCCTGGCAAACTAACCCGGCCATCCTATTTTTGCGGCTAACCAGTGGTTTGCATCTTACAGTGAAGCCTCTGTATTTCTGTTCATGAAGTATTCTGCGGACAGTGGTCATTGACAAATCTGCATCTGAAGAGTGTTTCTGATCTGTCGGACAGGTGTTTGGGGATTTTACTTCATTATAGAGAAGATTCTTCTGTCATCAGCTGTAGAGGTCTTCCTTGGCCTGTTAGTTCCTTTGCGATTAGTAAGCTCATCAGTGCTCTCTTCTTAATGATGTTCCAAACAGTTGATTTTGGTAAGCCTAAGGTTTGGCTGATGTCTCTAACAGTTTCATTCTTGTTTCTCAGTCTTATAATGGCTTCTTTGACTTTCATTGAACAACTTATGGTCCTCATGTTGATAAACAGCAATAAAAGTTTCCAAAGGTGATGGAAAGACTGGAGGAAAGACTAGGTGCTCTTATACCTACATGAAGGAGGCAATTAAACACACCTGAGCAATTACAAACACCTATGAAGCCATGTGTCCCAAACATTATCATGCCCTGAAATTGGGGGGGGGGGGGGCCTGTATAAACACAGCTGAAATTTCTACATGGCGAAAACAAAATGTATAAAAAATGGGCTTTAATAAAATCTGACAATGTGCACTGAACCATATGTGATTTTTTTTTTTCCCCTTTCTATTACACATCTCAAATTGTGGAGTACAGAGGGAAATAAATAAATGATGGGTCTTTGTCCCAAACATTATGGAGGGCTCTGTATGTAGCTATCAGTAGCGCTAGCAGTTGGCGGAGTTTCAACCAGGTTCATGTGTGTATCTTGGTGTTTGGAATCCAACGTCAAGTACGCAACAGTGAATCTGAGGGATGCCAGTTTACTAGTGTCAACTTTTAATGCATACTTTTGGAACCGGTGTGCAATTTTATGTGTTATATTTCATATCAAATTTCTACATTGAATTGCACAAAAGCACAGTGTTGCCCATTTGAGAAAATTTTCCGTCATGGTTTGTGTTAACTTTGGGGACTAGAACTGGAGGATTTATATGTGGAATATTGTATAATTTCAAACTTCAAGATTACTGGACTGTTCTGTGAACTGATTTCAGAGCTGCTCTCCTTACTGAATATGCAAACACTTCCATTCTAATTGATCTGTGCACATAGAGCTTTATTCATGAGTTGACAGCATGTTCACCTGTTGCCTGCAATATTGGTGTTGAGGATATTGTTTTGCACAAATAGCAATAGTTTTAAATGATTAAAAAGGGTGGAATTGCTGATGCTTTCAGAAGTTGAGTGTGTACTTATATAAACTCTTTCTTACCATCTTTACCTGCATAGTTTGGAGAAGCGACTAATGTAAGTATGTGTAGTGTTCTTTTTCCCCCCCAAACCCAATGATTATATTCTCGTTTAGACAGGCTCTTTTAATCTTCAGTTTTTGAGTATGGGAAATGTATGAGGTAGCAGCGGCAGTAGCATATTAATTTAGTAAGAATAGTTAACTTCACATTTCTAACAATTTTTCATGCAATTCTACTCTATTTAAATGAAAACGTCACAACATTGTAACTATCAAACCGTTAAAGGTCAAATATTAATACAATTTCATATTACATTCCTGTGTTTTGTTAATGACTAAAGTTCTGTAATCCACATTTGCTATTCTCTAAGTAGCCTGAACAGTTTAGACCCCAAACAGTTGAGATTTAGATTCCTTTGTATTTCACTTCTTAAGAATTGTCCTCTATTTTAATCATGGAATAAAACTAGTTATCTTGGTGTTTTTGACACCAAACGTTAAATAAATAAAAATCTGCTCATTTGGATGTATGTGCTCAATGCCTGGTGGAATGTCGACTTGAAGAATATTGGGTTTAACACGTGGAATTGAAATTATAATCAGTTATCTGTGGTTTAGGAATATTGAGATTGGAGGTTTTATCCCAAAATATCTTTCCTCTGAAGGTGTACTATTGTGGAGTTTGCATCTTTAAACTTTAAATAGCTTTCCTGTGAATCTAGATTATATTTAGTGGTGGTTGTAAAAATAGTGAATTCTCAATTTTTTGACATCATTCTTTCAACAAACCTATATCCCATTTTCTTTTGAAAAATGGATGTGTTGTGGACATCTATTTGACTTAATTTTGTACGTTCCACTTTCAGATTTTCTAAAATCAATTTGAGTTACATTTTTTTTACTGTCTTTTATGCGAATCATTTTCTTTGACTCAGTTGATGTTTGCTCTGCTCAAAACATTTGGATTACATATACTTCCCACTTGCATTTCTGTTGGTGCTCTTTGCATGTATATTACTGAAACATGGCTGTTTTGAATGATTTTTATTAGCATCTTGAGGTTTTTGTGGTGTTAATCCCAATATATTGCCTCACTGTGTAACAAAAACAGTTAATAACATTAGTAATGATGATCATGGTTCTAAAAACCTAGGACTGATATTGAGTGGTCAGTCCTTGGTGCTAATAGACGGAAATCAAATCTTTCAAATTATAGCTAAAGTCAGTGTTACTGTATCCATCACAAGAAGGTATTATAATTGTTATCAAACAAGTTTTCATGCTTGTCAAGGGTAAAACATGCAAGGCTTTCTGATGTATCTCAGTCCTGTTGAAAGCATTTTGGCTGATATACAGTGCCCTGCATAATGTTTGGAACAAAGGACCATCATTTATTTATTTGTCTCTGTACTCCACAATTTGCGATTTGTAATAGGAAAAAAATCACACGTGGTTAAAGTGCACATTGTCAGATTTTAATAAAGGCCATTTTTATACATTTTGTTTTCACCATGTAGAAATTATAGCAGTGTTTATACATAGTCCCCCCCCCCATTTCATGGCACTATAATACAAGATACATTTATTTGTCACGTGTGCCAATTGGCACAGTGAAATGAAATCACCATACAGTAAAAAATAAAAAACACAACAGAGTAGATAGAATTCAACATCAAACATCCCCGCAGAGCAGGATCAAAGTTTCCCACTGTGAGGGAAGGCACCAACGTCAGTCTCTTCCCCTGATGTTCCCCACTGTTAACCCGTAGTCGGGGCCTCCCCGAGCCCTTCGCAGTCGCCGATGTTCAGGCCCCCCTCGCTGGGGTGATGTAAGTCCGACGTCGGGGCTGGGGGATGCCCTCAGCGGCCTGGACCCCGAGTCGGCCTCCTCCAACTGGAGTCCGCGGCTCCCAAAGTCCGCAGGCCGCCCTCGGCAAAGGGCCCCAGGACTCCACGGAGTTGTTCAGCGCCGCCCACGTTGGAAGCTCTCCAAGCCAGAGCTCCACGATGTTGGAGCAGCGGCCCAATGCTCCGGAGCTCCAAGCGGCAACCCAGGTAGGCATCGCCCGCTCTGCGGTGACTCCAGCGCTGCGCCGCCGCTGCTGCAGCTCTGGTCCGTTTCCCGGTCCCCAGTAGGAAAGGCCACTCCCATCCAGGATGTAGGCCGCGAGGTGCGGGGCGAGGACGCGACTCGGAGAAATAGTCGCATCCCCGCCAGGAAACGACTGGGAGTTAGTTTCCCCCTCACCCTGCCCTCCTCCCCCACATAGTAAATTTAAAGTTTCCCCCTAAAACAGACTTTAAACTGACTAAAAATTAAAAAATAGAAAAACAAACTGGCTGTCAGTGCAACGCCCCTAGTGACCTATGTTTGGGGCACAGCTATGTCATTCACATTTATGGTAAATGGAAGTAGTCATGTTTAGTATTTTGTTACATATCCTTTGCATGCAATGACTGCTTGACGTCTGCAATTCATGGACATCACCAGTTGCTGGGTGTTTGGGATCATTGTCTTGCTCTAGAATGAACTGCCAGCCAATGACTTGAGGCATTTGTTTGAACTTGAGCAGGTAGGATGTGTCTATACACTTCAGAATTCATTATGCCTTTACCATCAGCAGTTGTATCATCAATGAAGACGAGTGAGCCAGTACCTTCAGCAGCCATACATGCCCAGGCCATAACACCCCTACCACTGCGTTTCACAGATGAGGTGGTATGCTTTGGATCTTGGGCAGTTCCTTCTCCCCTCCATACTTTGTTCTTCCCATCACTCTGATATAAATTAATCTTCGTCTCATCTGTCCACAAGATCTTTTTCCAGAACTGTGGTTGCTCCTTTAAGTACTGTAACCCGGCATCATATTTTTGCAGCTAACCAGTGGTTTAGTATCTTGCAGTGTAGTCTCTATATTTCTGTTCATGAAGTCTTCTGCGGACAGTGGTCATTGACAAATCCTCACCTGACTCCTGAAGAGTGTTTCTGATCTGTCGGACAGGCGTTTGGGGATTTTTCTTTATTATATAGGCTGTTGGCCGAGCATCCAAAAAGCGTCTAGAATTTAACTTTTGTGAACCATGTCTGGCACAGATATAGATAAAATATCATTAAGAAGGAATTCATAACTTGTCAGTGCCAAAATTTACACACTAATTAATTAAGATAATTAAAAAATGTATTAGAAAAAGTAACCGCCCTCTTGTGCTCAATAATAGGTAGCTTAATATGACTCTAGGGGGAGCTGGATTCCGTGCTGCGGGCTATTTACTTCCTGGCTCGGGGAGATCACATATCGGAGAGAGCCCGGGACAGAGCAGCCAGCCTTCTGCCTAGTAGCTACCTGCCAACCACCATCCCCACCGGTTACGCCTGTGCCGAAGGATACCGTGGCTGACGTGCAGGCTGGCTGGAGGAGCCGAGGTGGCGGCCGGTTCCGCTGTCCGGTCCCGGCTGCTGCTCGCAGCCACCCGAGCTACTTCCCTCCCCGACCACAATACAGTGGCTCCGTGCCCGGAGCGCCACGACAGCGGTGAGTGAGTTGCTGGCATGATCCCCCGACCCCCTCCTTTCAACGCTCCTGCCCTCCTCGCAACTTTACCCCTGGCGGCCCTGCCAAGTTTGCTATTTTGTGCAGCTCAGGCCGACCTGTGCTGACCTGGGCCAGACTCCCTACACGCTGTGGAAAGGAACTTTCGACGAGTCAGATTTGACTTCTACAATATTTTTACACAATATGTTATAAATATAGGTAGATATGGGATGTGGGTCACAAAATGAAACAAAAAAGCACTTCGGCCCACGGTCTATTATAGAGAATACTTCTGTCATCAGCTGTGGAGGCCTTCTTTGGCCTGCCTGTCCCTTTGTTATTAGTAATGTTCTAAACAGTAGATTTTGGTAAGCCTAAGGTTTGGCTGATGTCTCTAACAGTTTTATTCTTGTTTTTCAGTCTCTTGACGACTTTGTTGAATTTCATTGGCACAACTTTGGTCCTCATGTTGATAAACAGGAATAAAAGTTTCCAATGACTAGGTGCTGAGTGCTCTCTTATACCTGCAATTAAACACACCTGAGCAATTACAAACACCTGTGAAGCCATGTGTCCCAAGCATTATGGTGCCCTGAAATGGGGGGGACCCATGTATAAACGCAGCTGTAATTTCTACATAGTGAAACTAAAATGTATAAAAATAACTTTTACTAAAATCTGACAATGTGCACTTTAACCACACGTGATATTTTTTGTATTACAAATCTCCAATTGTGGAGTACAGAGGCAAATCAATGAATGATGGGTCTTTGTCCCAAATATTATGGAGGGCTCTGTATTTTGTAGCTATAATTGGCTTTGTCTCATTTTTTTATTCTAGTTCTGGTCCAAAATTCAGCAGTGGTGGCAGCAGCAGAGGGAAGATTGGCATGCAACCTGGTATCAAAATAAGGTGTGTTATTGAAGTAACTTACATTTAACAGGAGCCCTACTTAAAATGGCAAAATGGTCCATTATAGACTGGCATAACACACAAACATGCCTGCCAATTTTTCTTTTTTTGTGGGAATACTATTCAAGCCTTTAATCGTGAGGCTCCAATTTGTGGTCCAATCATGTATATTTTAAAATCCTAATAAGAGCCAGATGATGTTTTTATTCTCCCTGAGTCTGCCTCAATGTCCCAGAATGTGTAGCCATCATTGAGCCACCCATGCTTGCCACTGATCTACAATAAGCGATCACAGTTTCCTGGTTGAGGTCGGCATAGAAACAAGATTAAAACCTGGCTGGAACCTGACCACAGTCATGACCCTGGCCTGAGCCCCAGTCCTTAAACATTTTTCCAAACACTTACCTTAAATTTAATAATCTTAGACATATGTGCATGCCTGTAATATTAACTAGTTGTCTTGACCTGTATAAAGTACTGAGCAAGGCAGGTATCTTGACATGACTCAAAACCAAAGGATTCAATGTATTCACCATGCCTGGGCTGTGATGACTGGTCAGGTGGGGTGGGGGATCAAACAAAACAGGTTCTGACTGTTACTTAAAAAAATCCTGCCAGTTGTCAGGCATTTAGAAACATTCCAAAATTAATAAGTAAAACTTCAGGACAATTAACAATATTTCAAACACTAAAGATTAAAAAAAATAAAATATTAGAATATGCCTTGGTCCCTCTCAGTTATTTTCTTTTGTTGAAGCAAATTAAAAACGATGGTGGTCTGATTATGATGCAAGTTGTAAAAGAGGATTCCTAACATAAGTGTGGGGAATCTCTGCAACTTTGTGTTCCCTCAGTGTTTCCTTAGGGCATCAAGTTTCTGCATATAATAAGTAAATTTGGGTATTCTGTTTTTGTGCAGAAGTAGGCCATGCTATGAGCCTGCTGTCACATATATAGTAACATCAATAGTCACCAGTCATTTTCAGGCTACATGTGGACCAATCATTGTGATTTATTTATATTTTTGTTAACCTAATGAATAACGGAATGCCAAGCAATGGGAGAGATCACTGCTACCCAACTCTTCCCAGTGTCAGTTTAATTATAACTTGTGAAATTGACAGTGAAAATTATTTTGAAGCATGTAGCCCCAAGAGAAATTTAATTTCAGCAGTCTAGTGATAAATTATGCATCAATAAATTTTAAACATATCTGCTGAGCTTGTTTAGTCATTGTGTGTTTAAAATTTGACAGTGATCACAACAGTTTGTTAAAGCAATTAAATTACAGTTCTTACTGGAGGAATCTGTTATTTCCTCCAAAGATCCATACTAATTATTGTGTTCTTTTCCGATTTCAAAGTCGTAGGCGATCTCGAAGCAGAAGCCCACACAAAAAGGATAATAAAAGTCCAATAAGGTAATACTTGGATAAATTCATAGGTACTGCTGTAATAGAAAGCCAATTAAACTTGTATGCAAACCACATTTAGCACGAAGCATTGTTTTCACTGTGAAAAGGGTGGACTTATCATAGGATTTAAGTTTTGGTATTTAAGGTTTAACAGAGTATTTTATAAAGTGCAAACAAAGTCTCCTTTTCAGCCCTTTTCTCAATTTATTTTTCATACGCGACCACTGAACACCATGGCACGATTGTTAAAATCTTGTACTGTTGTCTAGTGCAGTCAATCCTTATGCAACTTTAATCATGCATAAGATCTTGTGTAATATTGTATTGTCCTTAATATGGTCAGGTTTAATCTACAATTGGAGAGGGAGAAGGGTAAATCGGAGGAGTTGGTGTTACAGTTGAATAGAGGGGACTATGGGACCATGAGGGAGGAGCTGGCCAAAGTTGACTGGAAAGATACCCTGGCAGGGATGACAGTGGAACAACAATGGCAGGTATTTCTAGGAATAATACAGAAGGTGCAGGATCAGTTCATTCCTTGGAGGAAGAAAGATTCCAAGTGGAGTAAGGGGTGACAGTGGCTGACAAGGAACATCAGGGACAGCATAAAAATAAAAGAGAAGTAAAACGTAACAAAGATGAGCGGGAAGCTAGAGGATTGGGTAATGTTTGAGCAACAGAAGATAACTAAAAAGAAAATACGGAGAGAAGATGAGGTACGAAGGTAAGCTAGCCAAGAGTATATAGGAGGATAGTAAAAGCTGCTTTAGGTATGTGAAGAGGAAAAAATCAGTTAAGACCAAAGTTGGATACTTGAAGACCAAAAAAGGTGAATTATTATCGGGAGCAAGGAAATGGCAGATGAGTTGAACAGGTACTTTGGATCCGTCTTCACTAAGGACACAAATAATCTTCCTGATATAGTAGTGGCCAGAAGTTCTGGGGTGATGGAGGAACTGCAGGATATCCACATTAGGCAGGAAATGGTGTTGGATAGACTGATGGGACTGAAGGCTGATAAATCCCCAGAACCTGATGGTCTGCATCCCAGGGTACTTAAGGAAATGGCTCTAGAAATTGTGGATGCATTGGTGATAATTTTCCAATGTTCTATAGACTCAGGATCAGTTCCTGTGGATTGGAGGGTAGCTAATATCCCACTTTTTAAGAAAGGCGGGAGAGAGAAAACAGAATTATAGACCAGTTAGTCTGACATTTGTGGTGGGGAAGATGCTGAAGTCAATTATAAAAGATTAAATAGCCGCACATTTGGATACAGTAACAGGATCGGTCCGAGTCAGCATGGATTTACGAAGGGGAAATCATGCTTGACTAATCTGGAATTTTTTGAGGATGTAGCTAGTTAAATGGACAAGGGAGAGCAGTGGATGTAGTGTACCTGGACTTTCAGAAAGCATTTGATAAGGTCCCACATAGGAGATAGTGGGCAAAATTAGGGCACATGGTATTGGGGGTAGAGTGCTGACATGGATAGAAAATTGGTTGGCAGACAGGAAACAATAGTAGGGATTAACAGGTCCCTTTCAGAATGGCAGGCAGTGACTAATGGGGTACAGCAAGGCTCGGTGCTGGGACCGCAGCTATTTACAATGTACATCAATGATTTGGATGAACTTATTCAAAGTAACATTAGCAAATTTGCAGATGACACAAAGCTGGGTGGCAGTGTGAACTGTGAGGAGGATGCTATGAGAATGCAGGGTAACTTGGACAAGTTGGGAGTGGGCAGATGTATGGCAGATGAAGTTTAATGTCGATAAATGTGAGGTTATCCACTTTGGTATCAAAACAGGAAGGCAGATTGCTATCTAAATGACGTCAAGTTGGGGAAAAGGGGAAGTACAACGGGATCTGGGGGTCCTTGTTCATCAGTCTATGAAAGTAAGCATGCAGGTACAGCAGGCAGTGAAGAAAGCGAATGGCATGTTGGCCTTTATAACTAGAGGAATCGAATATAGGAGCAAAGCGGTCCTTCTGCAGTTGTACAGGGCCCCAGTGAAACCACACCTGGTGCATTGTGTGCAGTTTGGTCCCTTAATTTGAGGAAGGACATTCTTACTATTGAGGTTTACACGGTTAATTCCCGGGATGGCGGGACTGTCATATGCTGAGAGAATGGAGAGGCCGGGCTTGTGCCATGCTAGAGGCAGGAAACGATGTTGGGGTAGTCCAAAACCAAGGACCACAGTTGAAGAATAAGCGGTAAGCCATTTAGAACGGAGGCGAGGAAACACTTTTTCTCACAAAGAGTTGTGAGTCTATGGAATTCTCTGCCTCAGAGGGCGGTGGAGGCCAGTTCTCTGGATAATTTCAAGATAGAGCTAGACAGAGCTCTTAAAGATAGCGGAGTCATGGGGATATGGGGAGAAGGCAGGAGCGGGGTACTGACTGGGGATGATCAGCCATGATCACATTGAATGGTGGTGCTGGCTCGAAGGGCCGAATGGCCTTCTGCATCTACTGTCTATTCATTTTATTATGTATCACCCCCCCCCCCCCCCCCCCCCCCATATGTTTACAGAGATGCCAAGTGTCCCGGATTCGCCGTATTTTATCCCGGCGAAATAAACTTTTTACGGTGTTCCGGCAGCCAAACATGCTGTTACGGAACACCGCCGCGCCGGTGTTCCTCCCGTGGTGAACGCCGGCGCCATGTGTCCCCGGTTTGCCAGCCCGCGCGATCAGCGGCACTTTGCCGGGCCCTAGTGTCCGCGCCTGCGCAGTGGGGGAGGGTTGCCGGGCCCCAGTGGCCGCGCGTGCGCAGTGGGGGAGGGTTGCCGGGCCCCAGTGGCCGCGCATGCGCAGTGGGGGAGGGTTGCCGGGCCTGGCGCCATTTCGAGCCACGCCACGCCCGGCCCAGAGCCCGGGCGGCGCCGGCCCGCGCGATCAGCGGCACTTTCTTGCCGCCAGCCGGCCGCTCGCGGCAGCCCCATCACCGGGCCTCACCCCCACCCAGTGCGCAGGCGCAGACCCGCCGGCAACCTTGCCAAGTGCGCATGTGCCGCACCCGCCCGCCGGCAGCCCGCTGATCTGCACCAGTGCGCAGGCGCATAGCCGCCGGCAACAACCCCAGGTGAGTACGGAGAGAAATGCATTTAACCCCATTTGTTACGGACAAATGGGTTAAATGTTACTGTGAACTAAATTTAGGGTTGGCATCTCTGTGTTTAACTTACAAGCTTTTGGTGCAATTTAGACTAACTCTGAGATGGCAGAGAATCATAATGGACTAATGAACAGGAAATATGGATTTGGATCCAATTAATCAATATCAGTTTAATTCTGAAATGAATTTGCCAGCAGCAGTACAATGAAAAAAGAACACACAAAAACGCAATAAAAATGTAACAAACATCCACCACAGCATTCATCACTCTAGGGGAAGGCACAACATTTAGCCAGTCCTCCTCCATTTCCCCCCCGTGGTCGGGTCCTCAACCCTCCGCAGCCGCCGCTGCGGGCGTCCAGTTGTGTAGAGAGGATAAAGTCCAGTAGACCGCGGCTTCAGGTTGGTGTAGATCGAAGATCTAAAGACCCCGCCGCGCTGCAGGCAGAAGCACCACAGACTGCAGGGCCGGCGGTCGGAGCTCATCTCCAGTGGTCCCTGGCGAGGGACTCCGCTCCTGATAGTAAGGTCGTCCCCCCCCGCGCCCACGGTAGAAGTAGGACAGCGGTCGGAGCTCTTCTCCTCCCGGATCCCCAACGAGGGATCCCAGGCTGCGGACGCTGCGCTAGCTGGAGCTCCGCAGACCGCGGCTTCAGGCTGCCGCGGGCCAGCGAACGGAGCGCTACCCCCAGTGAGGGCTCGCCCGTTCCGCTGCGAGAGTCCACGCTGCGCCTGCCGCTGAAGCCCCGGGTACGTCTCCGGGAAAGGCCGCACCGATCATCGATGTTAGGCCACGTGGGAGGCGACATGGAAAAAGTCACCTCTCCGTGGAGGAGGCGACCAAAACTATTTCCACCTTACCCCCAAACCACCCCCCACACAAGACACACAGAGAGACATTAAAAACACATTAGGACACACTAAAAAAATTTAAAAAGTTGAAAAAACTAACACGCTGCTGGCAGGGCTGCCAGCTTGCAGCGCCCCCACCGACCCCAATCGCAACATAAGCACACGGAAGCAGGAATAGACCGTGCTCTGAGACTGCTCTGCATCCTATGCATCAGGTCAACTCTACTGTCTGGTTACCATATCTCCTGATCCCTCTAGCATTCAAGACAAGGATGTTTGGAAACATGCAGTTCTTCCATGATGTGGTTTGTTTATGCTGGCATTTTAAAAAGTACAGGAGGTGCAGTTCAGCATTTGGTAGATTTGTAGATGGTTGTGTGAAATTTACTGAATTGCCATTTGGGATTTGTTGACAAAAGCCAGATGATAAACAGTCCTTGTGAAAATTCAAGTTTACTTGTCACATGCATAGAAACATAGAAAATAGGTGCAGGAGGAGGCCATTTGGTCCTTCAAGCCAGCACTGCCATTCATTGTGATTTGGCCTCCATTGCCCTCTGGCAGGGAATTCCACAAATTCACAACTCTGAGTGAATTCTTTTTTTCTCACCTCATTCTTAAATGGCCTCCCCTTTATTCTAAGACTATGGCCCCTGGTTCTGGACTCGGCCAACATTGGGAACATTTTTCCTGCATCTAGCTTGTCCAGTCCCTTTATAATTTTATGTTTCTTTAAAATCCCCCGGAGTTTGCTAGGAGTTTCATATGAACTGGGGCATTAAAAGTTAGAAGCATTTAAAGTACTGATTGGGGTTTGCTGATGAGGAAGTCCAGGAGCAGAGAGACCAAGTTCCCCGAGTTTGAAGATGGGCGTAGAAGGGATGGCGTTGAGCACCATGCTAGTCAGTGAACAACACCTTGGGGGACGTGTCCCTGCTGTCGAAGTGGTCTGGCACCGAATCATGTCCGTTGTCCATCGGTGGTGGTGGGTGAATTGAAGATAGTCCAGGTGAATACTTCAGCAGGAGTTGATTTGCATCATAATCTTTCAGACGTACTTCAGTACATTGGATGCATGTGCCACCGTTGAGTAGTCATTGACATATTTCACCTTGCTCTTCTTGGGCACCTGTTCTTTCTATAGGATGTTCTTTTAAAGCAGCTGTGTACCTCAAACTGTAGTAATGAGGTGTTGAAAAATTTGGGTGAAATATCTTGTATCCAAATAATTTATGTTTAACATTTCTTAATATAATCTTCCATTTTCTGATATTGTTCATTATAGAGAGCCAATCGATAACATTTCACCTGAAGAAAGAGATGCCCGCACAGTGTTTTGTATGCAGTTGGCAGCACGAATTCGACCCAGAGACTTGGAGGAATTTTTTTCTTCTGTAGGAAAGGTAGGATCATGGTTTTTATTTAATATTTGTTTCAAAGTTGATTAACAAAAAAGTTATTTTTATTGAAGCCATTGCCGGGCTCATCTGGTTCAGTTATATTTGGAACTCCAGCGTCTTTTTTAAATGTTTATTGAAAAAATAACTTTATTTTGTAGAAAACTAAAAAATCGGAAAATAAATAGGCCATGCAGTTATTTGAGGCTGTTCCACCTTTCAAAAGAATAAATTCAATCCCATATTCACTCCACCCCATACTATTTGATGCCTTTCAAATTTAGAAATTTGCTGTCTCAAGGATATTCAGAAGTTTGCTTTCCATGGCAGATGTTATGGGGAACCGCACAGGACTACCATTGCCTAAGTAAATTTCTTTGCAGAAATTACAGTAATTTAGTGTGGCCAATTAACCTCTAACCTATCTTTGGGATGTGGGAAGAAATCGTAGCATTTGAACGAAACTCGCAGGTTCACAGGGAAACGTAAACTCTATGTGGACTGCACCCAAGGTCAGAATTGAAACTGGTTTTCTGGTGCTTTGAGGCAAAGGCCACGCCAGTGGTGCCACTGCTCCACCTTGTAATCTTTGCATATTAATCCTTGGGGATGAAATGTTTGGCTATCTGAGCTGAAGTTCAAGTAGCTGCTGTGGGTGAAGTGTAGTGACTTATTTAACACATTTCTTATTAATTTGACTTTGGTAAATTGGATATCTTTTTATACAGGTTCGTGATGTAAGAATGATATCAGATAGGAACTCTAGACGCTCAAAAGGAATTGCTTATGTAGAATTTGTCGATGTGAGCTCTGTTCCACTCGCAATAGGTTTGACGGGGCAAAAGCTGCTTGGTGTGCCAATTATTGTTCAGGCTTCACAGGTAAGAGAACATAATTTTTTATCAGTATATAATCAAATGTTAACTTGATATAATGTCAGTTTACATCACATTCTGAATAAATTAAATGAATGAGAACTATAATGTCTGTTCACTAAAAACTCTCTTGAGCCCTATTGTCTTTAAACAATATCCCCTCCTTTTCAAGCTCAATTAATCTCTGAAATCCTCAATGAAAAAAACTAGCCTCTGCGTATCAGTGCCGTTCCAATTTAATTTTTGAGCAGCCTTACGTGATGGATTAAAGGAGTTAATTTCAGGCAGAGGGAAAATGACCCTACGAGGAAGAGGAGAGAAAATGTGTTTATATGCTGCATTTTGCAACTTGGCGTGGTCATTTGTGGGTCAGTGGGTACTAACGAGGTTGCAGACTTTCAAGTTACAACACAAAAGAATATCATTCAGCCTATTTTATTCTTGCTCAGTTTGCTCCACTTCATCACCCTCTCCAAAGCCCTGCATGCTTTCCATCAAAACCTCAATTGCCTAATAGTTTTTCATTATTAATGGAAGCTTCTTACATTATGGTAGATAGCAAAGCTACAGTTCTCTTGTTGGTGAAAAAATGGTTTCAACTGTAATGATATATGTAATCATTCATTTACTGTTGGATATATGCAAGTTCCTCTTTTCACCAAATGACAAATGTAATTCTGGCCATCCATGTGAAACAGGCTGAGAAGAACAGAGCTGCAGCGCTGGCTAACAACCTCCAGAAAGGAACGGCAGGACCAATGAGGCTATATGTAGGATCTTTGCACTTCAATATCACTGAAGAAATGTTGAGAGGAATTTTTGAACCCTTTGGTAGAGTAAGTATAATAAAATATTTTATCAGATAAAAATAATTCAGTGAAATGTAATTTCATAATCTTATCAAATATTTTGAACATATGTTCATCATGATTTGGTAAAATGCGGATGCCTAAACGCTTAAAAGAGGGTGGGTATTCAGAAATTAGTTATGCAGAAAATTTAGTTTTACTTGAGGTCATCAGACTGTTGGAAAATGTGTAGATTTTCTTTACATAAACTTGAAATAATTGGGGTTGTGACTTATGTTCTTTGAATCTATAGATTGAAAATATACAACTGATGATGGATAGTGAAACTGGCCGGTCGAAAGGCTATGGATTCATAACGGTAAGTTTTAGGTATGAACTTGTATGTGTTTTATCATTTTACTTTTCTCTTCAGGGTGTTGACTGGATTGGATTTAGTTTATTATCACGTGTGCCAACGTACAGTGAAAAGCCGGTGAAGAATATGGACCCACTGAGGGCAAATGGGATTAGTGTAGATGTGTAATAAGGTCGGCATTGATGCAATAAGCATTGTTTCTGTTCTGAATCTAATGCAAAGGGAGGAACTTTGATGCTAAAATTGCTTTTGATGCTAACTAGTATAATTGTTTTCTGCACAGTTTTCTGATGCTGAATGTGCAAAGAAGGCTCTGGAACAATTAAATGGTTTCGAGCTTGCCGGTAGACCAATGAAGGTTGGCCATGTGACAGAACGATCTGATTCTTCCAATGCCAGCTCATTTCTGGACAGCGATGAATTGGAAAGGACTGGTATTGACCTTGGAACAACGGGGCGTCTGCAACTGATGGCTAGGCTGGCAGAAGGTACTTTAGTGTGAGGCAGACTTGAAGCTTGTGCATGTTTTTTATGTTGATTTTTCTTTCTTTTCACAACTTAACTGATGCAATACTACAGGTTCTGGTATTTGAAATCTCTTATTTCATAGCATAGATTTTGTTTTCTTTGTTACAACTTGAACTGAACTTCCTCAGCCTTGAGTCTAGGCAGTATAGGCTGCAGTTGTAATGCCTTGTTTCTTGTCACTCAAATAGTATATAGCGGTGAATCCAACTGTTCAGAAATCCCGATGCCACATAGTTGTTTCCTGAATTCTCCTGAGATTCACTGGGCTTCAACCTCTGTGTGTGCTGAGCTTTACTATATTGATTGACAATGTTATTCTGTGTGGCAAATAAAATTAACTTAATATGGAATGGCATGCATTAGTCTGGAAAACGGAACTGTTCGGTGGTACCAATGTTCCACATGCCACACTATCTAATGTTTATTGCACAGTTTTCAGTGAACCTCTGATTTGTGATTCTGGTCTATAAAAGCCTAATAGGAAAAATAATTTGTTCTTGTAGCCTCTTGTGCCTACTTCATCACCCAATAAACTTAAAAACTGATCTTGCCTGCAATTACTTGACCTCAAACATTTTTTCAGTGTAAACCAGCATCTTTAGTTCCTTCCAACTCAAAACTTTATTTCATTTGGTTCGATCAGTCTCAACATTGAAAGTTTTAATGGATCAGCTGTCACTATCTTCTCGTTTGGTAGAGAATTCCAATGTTCATAATGAGCAAAGGGAATGTCTCTCTGCCATCATATTCAATGGCAATGCTCTAATTCCAGATTTCAGGAGAAATATTTACAGTATTAACCATGTTAAGGCTCTTCGGGACCTCAATTGCCTGCTGTCTTTCTAAACTACACAATATATAGCACACAGGGCAACTTCATTATAGGAATTTATTTTGTGAACATTTAGGAGGAATTGTTTGCAAGGCATCTACATCCTTGGATAAGGAGAGCAAAGTGCATGTGTTCCTCCAGATACAGACTGGTAAACGTGTAAGGTTGCAGCAAGGCTTCCTTTCCCTTAACACTGCACCTATTGCAATAAAGGCCAATGTTCCTTTGTCTATGTTAATTATCTGCTGCAACTTCATGATAACTTGATTCTTTGTATGACTAAACTCTGATCTTTATGCATATTATCATTTAAATCATACTCTTCATTTCTGTTCTTCCTACCAAAGTGGATAACCTTCAATGCCCCTTCATTATACTATCATCTGCCCTTGTTTTGGCCCACTCATTTAACCTGTCTATTTTTGCAAGCTCTGCTATTCTCACAATTTATAATCTTTATCATCAGATGTGGTGAGTTTATCTGTGTCCATCTAAATATCTGTAAATGAATAACTAATGTTCTATTGATTGTAACTGGTTAGTGATCCAACTATTTAGAAACTATCAATCAGTGAAGATGTGATGTAACCAATGTTTTAATGATGGTTTATCTTAAGCTAGAATTTTAGCAGCATGATACGGGCTATTTGCATGAACAGATCCATGCCAATGTTTAGATTTCATGCAAGCATCCTCTCCATATCTGCATATCTTAAGTGTTTGGTAGGTGGTTTGTCGGTCTTTTCCATCTGGAGAATAGTTCAACTTATTTTACCAGACTGCAAGTTGTTAGCTCGTGTGTTAACTCTTTGATAGCTGGTTTTGTTTATTTTTCCCACTAAAATTTTCTTTTTGCATAGAATTGTTTATAATATATCTTGCATTCTGTGTCTTAATATTTTTTGCTTTTTGTTCTGTTTGGTTCAGGAACAGGATTGCAAATACCTCCGGCAGCACAACAGGCTTTGCAGATGAGTGGCAACATTTCATTGGGTGCCATGGCAGCAGCAGCAGGTAATGTTAAACCTCGTGGTGTTTTTGTATAACAAACAGATTTGTATGACTGTTTATTCAGAGTTTGGCTATTGCTGGTATAATGATTTATTTGAAGGTAGTGGTGAGCTGCCTGTGAGGCAGGATTTTTTTTAATCCTGTATCTACAATGTGGACAGCTCGATTGTAATCAAGTGTAATCTGTCCGCTGACTGGATAGCAGGCAACAAAAAGCTTTTCACTGTACCTCAGTACATGTGACAATAATAAACTAAACTAAATTATAAACAAAACTAAACTTGGGTGAGAATATTCCCATGCTTCTGAACTGGGGAGTACATTCATAAGATAATTTGTATGACTAGGAAGGGGACTTGCAGGTGATGGTGATCTGCTAGGATCGAATGTTTACACATTTGAGATTTATTTTTGAAACATTCTTCAGTTCCCACAGTGGATCATATAGATAGTAAACCTTCAGCCAATCAAGCAAACTGCTTTGTCCTCTGCCTACCATGTTCAGACTTGGAGTGGCATTCAACCAGACAAGTTTTAAGAGTATTCCATCATGTTCCTTTGACTAATGGAGGGAAAGGGTGATTAGATACTAATATACTAGCAGTGTTCATTGCATGACTTTCTTGTGGCACACAGATATCACGAGCTGCTCAACAGCCCAACCCCTAATGTCCAGGTCTTCTTGCATGTGGACATAGCTGGCTCCATTTTCTGGAACTGAAATTGTGCAATTATCAACACATTCATACTTCTGGCATGATTGAACGAAAGTTACTGATAATGCTACTGGAGAGATTGGCTATTGACCCGAGAGACTCCTACAATGATATCTTGGGGTTGAGGTGATTGGGCCTGGAACCATCAGCAACTTCATACTTTTATGCTATCTATGGCTCAAACACTGGAGAGATTTCCCCTTTGACTTCAATTTTGCTCCAATTCCGTGATGCCACATCTTTTGCCAATTGCTGCCTCTCAGTTCGCCTCTAGAACTGCTCTTTTTGTCCATGTTTAGACCAAGGATGCAATGATGTCTGGAGCAGAGTGGTCCTGGGGGAACCCAAGCTGAACATCAATGAACAGGTTCTTGGTAAGTGTTGCTCGATAACAGTGTCCATCAAATTGAGAGTGGACTGGAATAGTAATTGGCTGGAGTGGTTTTCTGCATTTGATATGGTTTTCCACATTTGGCCAATTACTAATCTGTCTACTTTCAATTTTTAATGTTGGCCTGAATTCTCATGGATTGTTTGTCCATGCTTCTGAATTACTTGTTCAGTACTGTTTTATCTAAACTGAAATGATGATTCAATTTTAGAATTACTGATCCTTCTTAGTTGGTTGTTTTTCCCCCTTTGGCCAAGTTCGATGCATTTAAAAATAGTTTGTTTCTTCATTTTGATTTGAAAATGCTGTTTTTGTCGCAACATTGTACTCTATATATTCAATGTTTGTGGATTGTATTCTCGACCTCTACCCATTATCAACTTCTCACAACCACAAAATTCTTGCTCCGTAGAGCGACTGTGTGATTGTTAATGTAATTTTAAACTGTTCCGAAGCTCCAAGTAATTTCACACTGCCTTTTTTTTAATTGCTAATTAATACTTCAACTGCTGCTTGCTAAATAGGGTGTGGCATTATTTCATCTGGACAATGTGTTGGTGACTTTGCTACTGAGCTGTTGTTTCTTTTAACAGTGAGGTGGGGTTTTGACACAATGGTTTTAATAATTGCTGACTTGAATGTTCAAAGATTTGTTTGTTTATATACATTAATTATTTGAGAGGATTTAATATTTGTTCCTTCTGCTTTGTTAGATTTGCAGACCAGAATTATGCAGCAGACTGAAGGTAAGAAGTTTTATTCTGGTGAATTTCTTTATTTTATTTATTTTTAAAACAGAAGGTTGGGGTGTACAGAGCAATGCTCAATTCCTCAGGACATCCCACAGATACTGAATTAAGTTTGTGGTGTACTCAAAATTATGTACATTTGTCTGAAATTTGCTGGGTTGTCTAAGCAAAAAAGCTTTTTTTTAACCCCAGGGAGCTGGAATTTTATTTTAATATATTTCATGGCCTGTATGTCAATATAATCAGCATTGCTCCATTAATTGTGTTGCGCTGGAATCTAGATGTGAACACTAATATAATGCGCCATACTTTGACGCTATGCAAAGTCGTGAACATAAGGGTTGCTAAATGGTGTGAGCACTTTTTCTTAAGGTTTTGGAAAGTGTTTAGTTTTTAACATCTCTAGCAGAATATTTGAGACTTCACTATATACAAGTAGTTTCTGTATTAATGGTGTTATAATATTGACCATACTTAAGAAGTTGGCTGAAAAGCAGATTGGAGCTTCCTCGGATGGTGTTGGCCACTTCATGGATTTAATATTTTAATGGTATAATTTATACTTCTGGAAGCTTTCCTTGAATATTTGTGACATGAGGAATTTCAAAAGTATGGACCAGTTTAAGGTGGTTGGTGGAAGATTTTGCTGCATCTAAGATAAATTATATATAGTATGATTCCACTGTTTGCGTAATTACACACCAGAATTTAAATTAAGTTCTATGGCACTCGTTAACAAAACATGACAACAATGACGGTAGCACTGCCAATTGCACTTGTACCTTACAATTTAAGGTGATAGCAATAGGAACAGTGTGAACTCATCTTTTGCATTTTCAAGGAGTTCTAATGATAGAGTAAATGTATCAATAATGTTCACAAGACTGGGTATGTCAAATCGTGATAGGAAATATGAGATGTTTTTGTTGCATCTTGTATAGAAAATTAGGTTTCAGTGCAAATGTATTTTTTAAATGATCATTACAATGTAAAGTGACACGTTACATGTTACGGAATGAATGTGCTAATATTATTATTATTATTTCAGCATTGAATCCTCCTATGGCTGTAAATGCCCCACCAATAGCAACACAGTGTTTCCAGCTGTCCAACATGTTTAACCCACAGTCGTAAGTTTTTTCTTTGCTGATCTGCTTTCCTTCCCAATCCTGCCCAAAATATAAGTAGGTAGTATTCACATGCCTTCCACATTCAAGGGAGTCTGTTCTGCACTGGTGTTTGGAATAAAGCTGCTCGATTCAGCCAATAGAAAAGATTAATTGTGTATGTTTGTATTTGAGTAAAGGTAATTAGCCAGTTTGGCATAACTTGAATGAGGATGTGATTAAGCAAACCAACAATGGCTGATTAAGCTGAAATCCAGCTGCGAATGTCTTGGAAGAAACCAGTTTATGCCGTGATAATTATGAATTGTGTAAACATCCCAGAAATGTTAAAAACGTGAATTGCACAACTGTTAGTTGAAATTATTGCTCTCTTGAGAGCATAACACTGGAAATTGTTACCTTGGAACAAGATGCCTTGCCTTAATCAAACCATTTTGCAACATTTCACGAGACTCTGCGGACTGATATCAAACTTCACAGTTAAAGATTAACAGAGTTGCGGCAGAGTTTAAAAACTGAGTTTTTGCAAAAAACTCTGATTTTATTTATTTACTAAACTAAGTGGGACCCGTTGGGTCCCAGTCACATGGGAGGCCTGCTCCCCCAACGCTACCCATTCCCTAACGCAATATTCCACCACTCACCATAGCCCCTAACTGTGCAGGTGCAGCTTATTTCCACTCAGCCACTGATTGGCTCTAGCCCGAGTGGGAGGAGAGTTAGCAGCGAGTCAGAGGGTGAAAACAGTTAAACTGATGAATTTGATTGTAAACTGGTAAATTAGGTAATTTATCAGTCAATATAAGCAAGACAGCTCTGAGGGAGCGGCAGTGCCCTGTGAGAAAAGTGTTAGTCTTCGGCGAGGAGAGGAGGCTACGCAAAACGCTGGGGAGGGAGAGACGGAGATGTCAAGCAAGCTGATTCAGTGCGATGCTTGCAGTATGTGGGAGGTCATGGACACTGCTGGTGCCTCTGGCTGTTACAATTGTGAGAAGTGCATCCAGGTACAGCTGAAGGACCGTGTTGGGGAACTGGAGAAGCAAGTGGATGACCTCGGATTCGTCCGAGAAACGGAGTCGTTTCCCGACAAGTCCTACAGTGAGATTGTTACACCTAAGGTGCTGGAAGAGAGAAAGTGGGTGACGGTGAGAAATTGAGGGAAACTTGGAATGCAAAGGTCCCCGGGTGTTGTACCTCTTGTGAACAGGTTCACCCACTTAGAAGCTGTAGGGACAGAAGACGTTAAAACACTGAGCGGAGGACTGGCTTGCGAAGCAAAAAGGGCTGTTGAGCCAAAACCAAAGAGGCCAACATCGGGCAACGCCATTGTAGTTGGAGACTCCATTGTGAGAGGTACAGACGGGTTTCTGCAGCAACAGACAGGATTCGAGGATGGCGTGCTGCCTTCCTGGTGCCAGGATCCAGGATGTCACGGACAGAGTGCAGAAAAACCTCAAGGGCGAAGGTGAACAGCTGGAAGTGGTAGTGCATGTCAGCACAAATGATGTTGGAAAGAAGGGGATGAATATTCTGCAGAGTGACTTTAGAGAGCTCGGAAAAATGCTGAAAAGCAGGACCTCCAGGGCTGTTATCTCCGGTTTGCTTCCAGTTCCTCGTGCTAGCGAGAGCAGGAACAGGGAGATACGGGATGTAGGGTGTAAGTTGCAACAGGAGTTAAAACTGGCATGTAACGAAGGTAATGCCACTGTGGTGATGGGGGATTTCAATATGCAGGTAGACTGGGAAAATCAGGTTGGTTCTGGACCCCAAGAAAGAGAGTTTGTAGAATGCCTCCGAGATGGATTCTTAGAGCAGCTTGTAATGGAGCCGACCAGAGAAAGGGCAATTCTGGATTTAGTGTTGTACAATGAACCAGATATGATAAGAGAACTCGAGGTAAAGGAACCGCTTGGAGGTAGTAATCATAATATGATTAGTTTTAATCTGCAATTTGAGAAGGATAACGTTAAATCGGAAGTGACAGTGATGCAGTTGAACAAAGGGGACTATGAAGGCATGAGAGGGGAGCTGGCCAAAGTAGACTGGAAAGGGATTCTAGCAGGAATGACGGTGGAACAGCAATGGCAGAAATTTCTGGGCATAATCCGGAAGACGCAGGATCATTTCATTCCAAAAAGGAAGAAAGATTCTAAGAGGAGTAGGAGGCAACCGTGGCTGACGAGAGAAGTTAGGGATAGAATAAAACTAAAAGAAAATATGTATAACACAGCAAAGAGTAGCCGGAAGCCAGAGAATTGGGAAACTTTCATAGGACAACAGAAGGAAACAAAACGGGCAATACGGGCTGAAAAGATGAAGTATGAGGGGAAACTGGCCAGGAATATAAACGACAGTAAACGCTTCTTTAGATATGTTAAGGGAAAAGTAGCAAAGTCAAATGTGGGTCCCTTGAAGGCAGACATTGGGCAACAAGGAAATGGCAGAGTTGAATAGGTACTTCGGATCTGTCTTCACTAAGGAGCACACAAACAATCTCCCAGATGTACTGGAGGACAGAAGATCTAAGGGGGTAGAGGAACTGAAAGAAATTTTCATTAGGCGATAAATAGTATTGGGTAGGCTAATGGGACTGAAGGATGATAAATCCCCTGGGCCTGATGGTCTGCATCCCAGGGTCCTCAAGGAGGTGGCTCTAGAAATAGTGGACGCATTGGTGATCATTTTCCAATGTTCAATAGATTCAGGATCAGTTCCTGTGGATTGGAGGGTAGCTAATGTTATCCCACTTTTCAAGAAAGGAGCGAGAGAGAAAACGGGGAATTACAGACCAGTTAGCCTGACTTCAGTGGTGGGAAAGATGCTGGAGTCAATTATTAAAGAGGTAATAACGCAGCATTTGGATAGCAGTAAAAGGATTAGTCCAAGTCAACATGGATTTATGAAAGGGAAGTCATGCTTGACTAATCTTCTGGAATTATTTGAGGATGTGACAAGTAAAATGGATGAAGGGGTGCCAGTGGATGTAGTGTATCTAGACTTTCAGAGAGCCTTTGATAAGGTCCCGCACAGGAGACTGACTAAAATTAGAGCACATGGTATTGGGGGTAGGGTGTTGACATGGATAGAAAATTGGTTGGCAGACCGGAAGCAAAGAGTAGGAGTGAACGGGTCCTTTTCAGAATGACAGGCAGTGGCGAGTGGAGTGCCGCAAGGCTCGGTGTTGGGGCCGCAACTGTTTACCCCCCCCATATATATTAATGATTTGGAAGAGGGAACAAGGAGCAACACTAGCAAGTTTGCGGATGATACAAAGCTGGGTGGCAGTGTGAACTGTGAAGAGGATGTTAGGAGGTTGCAGGGGGGCCTGGACAGGTTGAGTGAGTGGGCAGATGCGTGGCAGATGCAGTATAATATAGATAAATGTGAGGTTATCCACTTTGGTGGCAAAAACAAGGGGGCAGATTATTATCTCAATGGGGTTGGGTTAGGTTAGGTAAGGGGGAGGTACAGCGAGACCTGGGTGTCCTTGTACACCAGTCACTGAAAGTTGACGTGCAGGTACAGCAGGCAGTGAAGAAAGCTAATGGAATGTTGGCCTTCATAACAAGAGGATTTCAGGACGGGAGTAAAGAGGTTCTTCTGCAGTTGTATAGGGCTCTGGTGAGACCACATCTGGAGTATTGTGTACAGCTTTGGTCTCCTAATTTTAGGAAGGACATCCTTGTGATTGAGGCAGTGCAGCGTAGGTTCACAAGATTGATCTCTGGGATAGCGGGACTGTCTTATGAGGAAAGATTGAAAAGACTAGGCTTGTATTCACTGGAGAGGGGGGATCTTATAGAAACATATAAAATTATAAAAGGACTGGACAAGCTAGATGCAGAAAAAATGTTCCCAATGTTGGGTGTCCAGAACCAGGGGCTACAGCCTTGGAATAAAAGGGGAGGTCATTTAAGACCGAGGTGAAAAAAAAGTTTTTTACCCGGAGAGTTGTGATTTTATGGAATTCCCTGCCACAGAGGGCAGTGGAGGCCAAATCACTGGATGGATTTAAGAGAGAGTTGGATAGAGCTCTAGGGGCTAGTGGAGTCGAGGGATATGGGGAGAAGGCAGGCACGGGTTATTGATAGCGGACGATCAGCCATGAGGAAAGATTGAAAAGACTAGGCTTGTATTCACTGGAGAGAGGGGATCTTATAGAAACATATAAAATTATAAAAGGAATTGGCGATGTGATGGGGACTCACAGTGGGTGCGGGTCATTCTCCGTCGGGATCAGAGTCTCTGCTTTCCGTTTGGCGACGTCTCCGACTCCGGGCTGGGCTGGATCTCCCATGCTGGGCCGGGCTGGGTCTCACGCTGGGCTGCTACTTGCGGCGGGGCTGGGCTGGGCTGCTTAGGAGAACGGTGAGTGAACAGGCGAAAAATCGTAGCACAATCGTGAACTGTTTTTGAGCAGATAGAAAGACCACCAAACAGGCAGATAACAAGATCAGTTTTAGTTATGTTTTGATGGAAATGTGTTGGTTATATCTATTTTTCGTTACGTGGGCTCTGAGGCTGAAATTCTATTAAAATATGGTTGGATCAATGCCTACAACTAGTAAGCTTTTTCCAAATGTTTTTTTACTTGATAGCCATTTATTTAAGTTTGGTGATAGCAGCCGTTACAATGATAAATGGCACGCTTCCTAATGTTGGCATGAAAAGTTTTATTGGTGATATTCAAGTATAATCAGCAGTAAGCTCTGTTCTTTTCTAGAACGGGGATGGGGAGAATATTCTTCTTTTCCAGTTTTTCACTCGCTCCTGCATGTGAACACTACATTTCCATGGACAGCAGGCGTCCATTCTTTAGCCATGACTTCGCAGTTTTTAACGTGATCATTATTTTAAAACTTCCATTACTTTTGCAGATACACCAGTTACATAATGGTGGATAATGACTGCCAACATCAGTTTATTTTCCTTCACCCTAACTTTAGTATTGTTGAACTTGATTGTGTGGTCTGTTACTAGATAAACCTTGTCATCCCAGTTCAACCCAATAAAGTATTAATGTTTTTGGCTGAGAATTTCTTGAATTGACTGATCTTTTGGAATTCATTAATTATTTGCCATAATAGTGGTATATTTGCACGCCTTTTCTCACTTAAGTATAATTTCTTTATGAAGGGAAGATGATCCAGCCTGGGACCAAGAAATCCGAGATGATGTAATTGAAGAATGCAATAAGCATGGAGGAGTAATTCACATATTTGTGGATAAAAATTCACCCCAGGTGAGCAGTCTTTCCTGGCAAGATTTTCTGTAAGAACATAATTTCTGCTGGGATTGCCAACTGGTTCAAAGTGCCAGTGGTGCAGTGATAGTTAGTAAACAGTTGCTGTCTTAACTCGTGTTATGTTGCAAAGAATCAAATAGGGAGCTAAACTCCATTGTTGAAGAAAAGGCCATATTAGTTCTGCCAATAAGCTTTTAGTAAGCACAAGAATGAGCATATAGAACTCCACTGTACATTGCATTGCTGAGAAGCAAGACCTTTCTCATTTCTGTGTCATTCCAGGATTCTATAGTTCATCCTATAAAGTGTTTGCTAATTAAAGAGCTCCTTTATAAGTTGTACTTCCCCACCTTTGCCTTTTTTCCCAGATATTCCAAAGCATTTTTAATTCTTCACATACTGTACTGATTTTCAGGCACCCTTTGTTCCAGAGCCATGCCGTATTATATATTTTGCCATTGGCCATTGTAAATTGTAGGCGAATGGTCGAATCAGCAGGAATAGGTAAAATGGAAATAATGCAATGTTAATGTAATTAGGTGCTTGATGACTGGTATGGAATAAGTGCGCCGAAAGATTTATTTCTGTGCTGCTTGACTAACCTATAATGGATGCTGGTTATTGTGTGAATGCTTTGTCGGCTTATCAAAATGTGTGGTTTGTTTCCTCTTCAGGGAAATGTCTATGTGAAATGTCCCACTATTGCCGCTGCTGCTGCAGCTGTTGGCGCCTTACACGGAAGGTGGTTTGCAGGTAGGTATTTAAAGTCTGCTGAACATGCACACTTGGATATGTTTAGTCGAGCCTCTTTTGATCTTAACTAACCTACATGCACATGTTCAAATTCTACCCAAGTGATACGAAATTTTTAATTGAATTATAAAGTTAGAATTGGTGATGAAATGAATCATTGTCAAAATCCATCTAGCTTGGTTTTGCTCTTTAGCCAGGCTGACGTACAAAACTCCAGGTGCGCCGAACTATCATTATGCACTGCCCAGTGAAATTTCCTAATTGATGACTCTTTTCAAGGGGTCATTAGGATGGGCAATACATTCTAATCTTGTCGTTGCGTACTACATTGGAGGGTGGAAAACCAACCTTGTCAGCAATCATTTATTTTGAGCCAATTATTTTGAAAACATTTAAAGACATTTAAGGTGGTATTGATGGGATGTTGGCTGTATGAAAAATATTTGGAGTTTCAATACTCTGAAATTTATTTTTGTACTTTTTTTCTTCTTCCTCATTGTGGGATGCTGACATGCCAGGAATCTTTGGAAGCAACCTTATTTTATATCTTTGCTAACTTGAATTGTTTTCCTTTGAGCTCCAAGATTGAGTTGGGTTAGCAAGCCACCTTTTTGAAGATTGGAATGTTTTTGTTCAGAAATTTTATCAATGTACAAATTCATATATTTTCCTACTGAGATTCCAGTTAGCATTGAGAATCTGGCACTAAAGCTGAGCGCTGAAGTCCCAAGAGGGGTTCTAGTTTTTACCTAGCTGAGATTAGTTACATGAGAATGAGGATTTATTTCTGTGACTTCTATTTTATCACTTCTTGTTGTGGCCGTGTTTGCAAGTTTAGAATGTAACTGTTTTCTTCTTTTGTAGGAAAAATGATCACCGCTGCCTATGTGCCACTTCCAACCTACCACAACCTCTTTCCAGATTCGATGACAACTGCCCAGCTGCTGACTCCGGCAAGACGATAGGAGCTGCAAGGGAACTGAAATTCCAAATAACTTGGAGGAATGTGGACAATTACATATGGGTTGCCTGTACAAACGATGCAAGTGGAAAGTATCGGGGGGGGAAACTCTTTACAACTCCCAATGGACTTCAGACAAATGTTTCTTTTTCAATCTTGCCAAGCCCTAGTGGAAGAAATAAAATGGCAGAAGTAGATTTACACACAAGCGCCCTAAGGCTGTTTTATTTTGGTGCAGTGTACCACATTTTGACTATAAGTAACGTTGATAACCTGATCAGATAACCTGATTGAAAGATGGTGTGCATCTTTCTGGGGGGGGTTTTGAACTTATCCTTGTGGTTCCTGTGATTAAGACTAAGACTACTGCAGTCGGGTAGACTATAGAGATAGCACTGCACTCGTTACCCATTTTAAGTTACGTTTTGTTGATTTTGCTGCTCTTCTGGTCGAACTTCACAGATGAGCTTTTTTAAATATCAGTTTATAAATTTTGTGAAAATACTTATTGTATTAAAGTGAGTTATTGGAAAAGATAATCTTTGAATAGTAGGCTGCAGCTCTTGTGAATTAAACATCACACAGTAAATCTCTCAGACCTCAGATCATTTACTGCATTTATTCTGCTATGTGGCATTCCAGTTAATTCTGAAAGATTGGGGTTAGTGACCCTGATGAAACTAAGTGAAGGCAAGTTACATGGTGTGTTGAAGCGAGTTTACATACGATTGAGGGTGGGGATGTGGAGTGAGAGAGAAAGGAGCCCAGGTAAACTGCTTTATAATAACTGGAATAGAGACTGGCTACACCAGATTATTTCCTTTAGTTACTGGTGATTTACGTTGCCAACCATTTTTGACTGAGGAATTGATCACTGAAGTTCAAATACGATGGGGCAATGCTGAATTTCTACAGAATTGGATTAGTAGCAATTGTGGATTTGGCTACTTCCCATTCCATGTTCAAATTAAGGAGTGGTGTTCTATATCAGTATAGATCTAGGGCTGTTTAAAGATCACTGTGCCTAGTTCTGAAAAGTGTTAATACTAGGTTTGGCTAGCATTCTTATGACCAAAGTTTGGGATTTTCATTAAATAAAAGGCTAACTGCAAAAGAAATGGAGTTCTAAATAATTTTTGTGTACAGTTGGTCTCTAGGCAACATTTTCAGATTAAAGATTATTGTATATACGGTTTGCCTTATTTGGTCTTTTCAAATGCTAATCTTCACTTCCCACCCACCCCAACCTGATTTAACCATCTTTATGTAAATAATTAATAGTGATGTGCTATCCTTGTGCTTCCATAGGATCTAGGCCAGACAAACTTAATTTTACCATATTTAAAAATATATATATCTGTGCATTTGGATGAATAAAGATAGGGGTATGGGCAAAATATGAAGTCCACAATAGAGCTGAATGAGAACTGATATACTCCATCGAGGAAGTAAGAAGGAAGCTGCTAACAACTACAGACTTGAGTAATGTCCCTCTGACTCCATTCTATTATAACCCAATGTTTAATTGATGGTAAGATCGCGAGGCTGTTGTCACTTCACAATGGTTGACTGCATGGACTGGTGTAAATTGAAGTTCGGAGGTTTTTTCAACTAATTGCATGTTCATTCTTAATTGTTGTCAAATAAGATGAAAGCCAAATATAATCACTCTCAGCGCATCTTCTATTGGATATTAATTACAGGTAAGCAATGTCTTTCTGTAATTTAATTTTATGCATTTAGAACCCTAGGCCAGTTTATAATTGTTTCTCGCTGCCTTTGTTGTAGAAAGTGTTATGCAGGAAAAAAAAAACATTGGAAAGGTTTATTAATAATGATTTTGTTATAAATGCATACTTTAAGAAATTAAGATGAAAAGGGTAACAGTAATTTTGTCTGGCCGTGCGTGGTGTTTCTTGCTGGTTTTTGTTTTTAAGCTCTGTGAGCTCCAGAGTGTAAACATTACCTTTTTTTTTTTCTTCCCCCCCCCCCCCCCCCCCCCTTTTCTGTAGTGTGATTCAAAAGCAGCCTGGTATTTCTATTCAAAAGTAAGGATTTTGTAATTGGTACAAATTTTGTATAAAAAATGCAAAATCATTCAATAAATAAAAGGAAAAAAACCATGGGGGAAATCCTGGATTTTGTTTCTAAGAATATTGGTAGGTGTTTGCAAGTTCAACTCCTCTTGGGCATCTTAATTCAGACCTTTAGGGATTGGACATTTGATATGATCCAGGCTTTCTGTAGTTAGTTTAGTTTAAAGATACAGCGCGGAAACAGGGCGTATGGCCCACTAAGTCCACTCCGACTAACGATCCCCGCACACATTAACGCTATTCTACACCTACACCTGTACAAAAAAGGCCCTTTGTCGATTGCCAACCTAAAAATCATAATTTATGGTGTTCTAAGATTACATGTGCAGCATTAGATTATTTTCCAATGTTAATAAATGCTTCAATGTCATTTTATCTCAAAATGCATAAAGTAACTACATTACCGCTTAAGCTAAATTTGCTTGACGGTTATTTTCAAATGTGCAAAAGCTAACACATGAGAGCCCCTGAATCCACATTTAAGATTGAAATTGAACTGTAATCTAGGAATTACAAGACTACCATTTGCAATCTCATCGCAATACAAAGATCAAAAGGTTGACTAATTGAATCAAACTGAAGCTGACCTACGTGTCGAATAAACTGCTTTAGGAACCATGGAAAACAAGGATCTTTTTCTGCCAATTATGCTATATTTTGCATGTTTTCAATATTCCCCATAAATTGTTACTAATTATATTAGCAGACTATGTTGCTATGATGCATATTTTAGGTTCTACTGATTTCCACCTCAAGATGTATGCAAGTGCACATATCATCCCTTAACAGGAGTGTTCTCGATCACACAAGTATTAGAAAGCAAATTGCAAGGTTGTGGTGGTAGTCATAAAGGGGTGGGGGAGGGACTCTAGAGCACAAACAAAGGGAATTCAAAATCCAGAGCCTGGTCAACCTGTGATAGCAATCAATTCTTCAGCAATGAAAACCAAGATGGTCAGGATGTCAGAGTTGGTAGAATGCTATTATCAGGTTGTAAAATTATGTCTCATGGAAGTTACAGATAGGGGAGAATAGCAAAATAGAAGTTTAAAACTGACATTTTTGGGCCAAAAGCTAGTGGAGGTTAATGAGCAATGAGGTGCTTTAGAAAGGCAATAGTGTTTTAAGGGCACAGAATCAATTGGGGTTAAAGAAATACTTTGTCTATAATTATTAAAAATATTCACGTTGTCAACACCGAGCGAGAAAGTTTAAATTATAGTTTTTTATCAGTCCAGGCCTTGTCTGACTTCAATTAATATGGCTACAGAGTGCATAAAAGATACAAATGTTTGTATAGACCCATTAAACTTCCAGAAGCATTCCTGCTAGTTCTCTATATGGATCTTGATGTTTTGGATACGTTTAGTTTAGAGATGCAGCGTGGAAACGGGCCGTTCTTACCACAGAGTCTACATCTAACCGGCAACCACTCGTTCACTAGTTCTGACACAGTAGGGACAATTTACAGAAGCCAATTAACTTAAACTGCACGCCTTTGGAATGTAGAAGGAAACCAAAGCACCTGGAGAAAACATGCAGTCACTGGGAGAGCGTGCAAACTCCATTCAGAGCACCCGTAGTCAGGATCTGTCTGGCGCTGTAAGGCAGCAATGCTACCACTGTGCCGTTGTGTCGCCTTAAACCTACTTTGGTGGTTGAAGTGCAGTACATCAGATGACGGTGATCTCATTGTACAAATGTTGCTCAATTTACAGATAGGTTGCATTCCTGGAATATCATTGATCAAAACTTTGTCAAATGCTGGCTGCAATGTATTACAGGAATTTGCCCTAATGTATTCCTGTGTTAGAGACATGCTACTCATTCAGAATGTGCCCACAATTTATTCTTCACCATTAAAAGCTGATGTTGCATCGAGAATGAATAAACCATTTGTAAATTCTTATTATCGAAATTTCGTTCAGACCGAAAGGTCTGAATGACAAATAAATAAATTCAATTCTCGAGTCCACATCACAAGATTAGAAATTGTTCAGCCAGAGCTGAACACACTTCTCGGCATCTGCGTAGAATGGCTTCTTGCGCGTAGTGGTGGAAACAGGGCCGCGATGTGAACGCTCTTTCCTTGACCCCATTTGTAAATTGCGGAATATGAAAAGGATCACTGACAGCATCCATTCTTTAGATGCTTCTTCTCTTCCTCACCAATAACTGATTGATCTTCATTTGTCACCCTCACAACTCTTCGATCTTGGGCAGAGTAGTTGCCAAACCAAGTTATAATGTATCCCAATAGCATGCTTTGTAAGGTTGATCTAGAAATTATTACTTGTGGTTGGAAACATGTCAAATTACCTTTGCCTTATGAGGAAGAAGTGGCGTTGGTGTGATATTTAGGCCGCAGCATCAATGAGATTGGACTAGAACAAGTCATTGGTGTTATTTACACTCAGGAACCTGGAACTCAACAATTTGCACTTCAGCATTAATGTTGACTGGGATGTATGTGTACAACACCCTGTTTCCTGAAGTGGATGACTAGCTCTTTCGTCTTGATAACATTGGGGGAGGTTGTTAATACAGTGCTCTGCATAATGTTTGGGACAAAGACCCATCATTTATTTATTTGCTTCTACTCCACAATTTGAGATTTGTAATTTTTAAACAATCACATGTGGTTAAAGTGCACATTGTCAGATTTTAATAAAGGCCATTTTTTTACATTTTGGTTTGACCATGTAGAAATTACAGCAGTGTTTATACATAGACCCCCCCCCCCCCATTTCAGGGCACCATAATGTTTGGAACACAGCAATGTCCTGCAAAATGAAAGTAGTCATGTTTAGCATTTTGTTGCATATCCAGAGATGCCAAGTGTCCCGGATTCGCCGTATTTTGTCCCGGCGAAATAACCTTTTTACGGTGTTCCGGCAGCCAAACATGCTGTTACGGAACACCGCCGCGCCGGTGTTCCTCCCGTGGTGAACGCCAGCGCCATGTGCCCCCGGTTTGCCAGCTCGCAGCCACGCCCGGCCCGCGCGATCAGCGGCACTTTCTTGCCGCCAGCTGGCCGCTCGCGGCAGCCCCATCACCGGGCCTTCCCCCCACCCCCACCCAGTGCGCAGGCGCAGACCCGCCGGCAACCTTGCCAAGTGCGCATGTGCCGCACCCGCCCGCCGGCAGCCCGCTGATCTGCACCAGTGCGCAGGCGCATAGCCGCCGGCAACAACCCCAAGTGAGTATGTTACGGAGAGAAATGCATTTAACCCCATTTGTTACGGACAAATGGGTTGAATGTTACTGTGAACTAAATTTGGGGTTGGCATCTCTGCATATCCATTGCATGCAGTGACTGCTTGAAGTCTGCGATTCATGGACATCACCAGTTGTCGCGTGTCTTCTCTGGTGATGCTCTGCCAGGCCTGTATTTGCAGCCACCTTTAGCTTATGCTTGTTTTGGGGGCTAGTCCCCTTCAATTTATTCATCATGCTCAATTGGGTTCAGATCGGGTGATTGACTTGGCCACTCAAGAATTGACTATTTTTTAGCTTTGAAAAACTCCGTTGTTGCTTTAGCAGTATGTTTGGGATCATTGCCTTGCTGTAGAACAAACTGCCGGCCAATGAGTTTTGAGGCATTTGTTTGAACTTGAGCGGATAGGATGTGTCTATACACTTAAGAATTCATTATGCTACTACCATCAGCAGTTGTATCATCAATGAAGATAAGTGAGCCAGTACCTTCAGCAGCCATACATGCCCAGACCATCACACCCCCACCACTGTTTCACAGATGAGGTGTTATGCTTTGGATCTTGGGCAGTTCCTTTGCTCCTCCATATTTTACTCTAGCCATCACTCTGATATGTCAATCTTCGTCTCATCTGTCCACGAGACCTTTTTCCAGAATTGTGGTTGCTCTTTGAAGTACTTCTTGGCAAACTAAGCTGGCCATCCTATTTTTGCGACTAACCAGTGGTTTGCACTTGCAGTGTAGCCTATATTTCTATTCATTAAGTCTTCTGCGGATAGTGGTCATTGACAAATCCACACCTGGATCATGAAGAGTGTTTCTGATCTGTCAGACAGGTGTTTGGGGATTTTTCATTATCATAAGAGAATTCTTCTGTCATCAGCTGTGGAGGTCTTCATTGGTCTGCCAGTTCCTTTGCGATTAGTAAGCTCACCAGTGCTCTCTTTCTTCTTAATGATCCAAACAGTTGATTTTGGTAAGCCTAAGGTTTGGCTGATGTCTCTATCAGTTTTATACTTGTTTCTCAGTCTCATAATGGCTTCTTTGACTTTCATTGGCACAACTTTGGTCCTCATGTTGATAAACGGCAATAACATTTCCAAAGGTGATGGAAAGACTAGGTGCTATGAGCTCTCTTTTAGCTGCATTAAGGAGGCAATTAAAAACACACCTGGGCAATTACAAACACCTGTGAAGCCATGTGTCCCAAACATTATGGTGCCCTGAAATGGGGGGGGGGGGGAGGGGGGGGAAACTTATGTATAAACAGCTGCAATTTCTACATGGTGGAACCAAAATGTATTAAAAAAATACCCTTTAATAAAATTTGCCCATGTGCACTTTAACCACGTGATTTTTTTCTATTACAAATCTCAAATTGTGTAGTACAGAAGCAAATAAATAAATGATGTGTCTTTGTCCCAAACATTACGGAGGGCACCGTATAACACTATTATCTCTATCTCCTTCCTGTGCTCAGTTTTGTCATTGCTCAAGATCCTGACCACATCTGCTGGTGTCATCTGCAAACTTGTAATTGGAGTTAAAGCAGAATTTGATCAGTTTGGGAGCATTTAAATAATAATGGGATTGAATTCTGATCAATTCCCAGGACTTCATGCATTCCAGGCAGGCACGTGCCGTGAGTAATTAATCAGGGTAGGCACTCAGTCGGCTTAAAAAAAAACCGCGCATGCGCAGATTGTTCTCTCCGTTAAAAAAATAAATTAATTAAAACGGTCATAATTCAATTTGCCCAAGGCTTCCTAGTCTCCTTTATTCTGAATTACTGAAGGTTGATGGCAGACGGAGAGATGGTGGGAAAAACAGGAGCACAGGGAATAGTTGAATCAGTTGTCATCTTATTGTTCAAGGGACCAATTGGGGGAACAGTTCCTTTCCGTGTGGCGAGTCTGCCAGGGGTAAAGTTGTGGGGAGGGCACGAGTGTTGAGAAGGAGGGTGTCGGGGATACTGCCAGTAACTCACCGCTACCGCAGCTCTCCAGGCGCGAAGCCACGCACTGTAGCTGGGGATAGAAGCAGCTCGTGGAGCGGCCACCGGGACCCTACAGCAGAACTGGCCGCCACTTCAGCGCCTTCTGCCGGCCCTTTGGCAGTGCTTTCCGTCGGAACACCTGTCACCTGCCGTTCGCCGACTTCGCTCATTTCAGCGGCTTCTTGCAGATCCTTAATTTCCCACAGCCGAGTAACCTCAATCGCGCTGTCGGAATTTAAGGACATGCGTGAGGCCAGCGAGCGGCAGGAGAGCGGTTTTTAGACGGAGAGCTGCCAGAGGTGAGCGGGGACTGGCAGAATGAGCTAAGGTGGCGGCTGGTTCCGGTGGCTGCTCAGACACCTGAGCTGCTTCTCCCCCCCCCCCCAAATGCGGTGGCATTCCACGCCTCCATGCAAGGAGCGTCGCAAGTGGCATTATCCCAATCCCCTCCTTCATAACAACTTTACCCCGGGCCAGACTCCCCAGACACCCCGGGAAATGCGGTATTTAAAAACATCACCAAGAAATGTACTTACCACATCATTGGTACACGACAAAGCACGTTTGAAAACTCCACCAAGAAACTTGTGCTGCGCATGCGCAGTAGACTGATGCGCATGCGCAGTGCTGCAAAGGCAGAATTTCTGCTGCCTTCAGCCCCGATTGAAATTGACGGCTTCAGGCAGCGCTGACGGCACGTGGGCTGCACAGACCTTCCCGTGTTACAAGCGCTGCGGATGAAAGGCACGGAGAATTATGCCTACCTAAGAGATCGGCGTCTTACATAGGCATAATTCTCCCATGCCTTTACTTTTATATTTGGTCATTACTATGTTATAATTTTAGTCAGGGTAGGCAGTGCCTACCTTGCCTACCCTGACGGCACGTGCCTGATTCCAGGATTCTGAAATAATTAGAAATAGTGAAATGTACAGATTACCATCTTCCACGAGTCAGAGCAAAAAACAAATTGCAGGAGGAACTTAGCGGGGTGTTCACCTGAAATATCGACCATCCCTTTATATCCACAAATGTGGATATATTCCGCAAATTCCCTATAGACGATATTTATGACTTTGCCCTCAACAAACTATTTGGTACTGCTTCGGAAAACTCAAATCAAATCTCCCACATACAAAACCATGCTTACTATCCCCAATCCTGGTCTTCACTCATCTCCATCGTTTCGGGTCGAGACCCTTAAGAAGGATCTTGACCCGAAACGTCGCCTATCTCCTTCGCTCCTTAGATGCTGCTGCACCCGCTGAGTTTCTCCAGCCTTTTGTGTAACCCCCCTTCATATTTACCATGCCTTCCACGATTCGATGTTTCAAAGAGCCCCCCCTCATTCTTTTAGTTCCTCACAGTTTCTATTTAAATGTGACATGAATGAACTAATACCAGTGGTGCCTGGTACTTGGCTTCCCCTATAACCTACCGATTGGACACCCTCGTCTGCACCAATCCCCATTGAAATTGGAGGAACAGCACCTCATATTCCGCTTGGGCAGTCTGCATCCCGGTGGCCTGAACATTGAATTCTCCCAATTCCATTAGCCCTTGCTGTCTCCTCCCCTTCCTAGCACTCCCTCAGCCCTCGGGCTCCTCCTCCTCCTTTTTCTTTTCTTCTTCCCCCATCAGTCTGAAGAAGGGTTTCGGCCCGAAACGTTGCCCATTTCCTTCGCTCCATAGATGCTGCTGCACCCGTTGAGTTTCTCCATCACTTTTGTCCACCTTCGATGTTCCAGCATCTGCAGTTCCTTCCTAAACCTATTGTACCCCTGACGGCTTCCTGCCCTTCGGCCCATCCACCCTAGCCTATTCCCCCCGCAATTTGTATCTCCCGATCTCTCTCTCTCTCTTCCACCCACTGTTCCCGTATTGCAATTCTTAATACGATTGAAAAACATGAATTCCCCTCGGTACCGTCAAAATGTTTGTTCAAGTGAATCAACTCCCAGTTTGTGGCTTTAAATGTCGGCCCACGTGACCGGCGCGGTGCGTCACGTCCGTTGTCAGGGTGAAGGGTCAAGCCTGGTTTCCGGTCGGTGGCGGCCTCTGTCCCTCCGCACCAAAGCTCCTGGATACTAGCGCCGTCTCTGATCTTTGCTCCACCCGGACTTGCGGCTCAGGCAGTGGGCGCACGGCAGCGAGCGACAGATGTGGTTCCTCCGTCCCGCCCGGCTGTTCCCCGCCGCCCGCGGAGCCTGGTGTCGGAGGCTCAGCCTGTCGCAGGCCCGAGGGGCGGCTGCTGAGCGAGGTGGGGGTGAGATGGGGGTTGAGGAGGGATGGGTGGGGAGGAGAATCGAGTGTTGGGGGGGAAGGGTTGAGGAGGAGAATGGAGGGGGGTGGGTGGGGATATGGAGGTGGGGAAAGTGGTAGTGTGGTAGGGAGGGGAGGGGAGTACATGGGATGTTGGAGGGAACAGAGTGAATGGAGGGAAGAACATATTAAGAGAGTTAGTGGGGGGGGGGGGGGGCAAAGAGGGGTGGGGGTGGGGAAGAAAGAGGCAGAGAGCCTGGTCTGCATAATGTATGCAAGGCCCAAAAACTGACTGAACTTCCTTGTTGATCCTTTCCTTGAATTCTTGCATAATTTTCAAACTCTCTAGATGGCAAGGCTTCAGAAAATCAAGAAAATGAACTCCGACCTCTATACTTGGATTTCCAAGCAACAACACCACTGGTACAGAGTTTTGTCAAACATTTATTTTCTGAGGGGACACAAAAGGCTGGAGAAACAGTGGGTGCAGCAGCATCTAAGGAGCGAAGGAGATAGGCGACTTTTCGGGTCGAGACCCTTCTTCAGACTGGTCAGGGATCAGGGAAACAAGAGATATAGACGGTGATGTGGAGAGATAAAGAACAATGAATGAAAGATATGCAAAAAAGTATTGATGATAAAGGGAACAAGCCATTGTAAGCGTTTGTAGTGTGAAAATGAGAAGCTGGTGCGGACTAGGGTGGGGGAGAGAGATGAGAGAGAGGAGAGTGGGAATGCCAGGGGCCCGAGGGCTTGAGGGAGAGGTGGGAAGGGGAGGAGACAGCAAGGGTTAACAGAATTGAGAAAATTCAATGTTCAAGCCCAGAGGATGCAGACTCCCCAAGCGGAATATGAGGTGCTGTTCCTCCAACTTGCCGGTGTTGCTCACTCTGGCCTTGGAGGAGGCCCAGGACCGAGTGGTCGGATACAGAATGGGAGGGGGAGTTGAATGTGCTGAGCCACCGGAGGTCGGCTTGGTTATTGCGGGACCACTACGAGCGGAGGTGTTCAGCGAAACGATTGCCAAGCCTTCTGCTTGGTTCTCACAAGATATAGATCATCTGGCATCTGGAGCAGCGGATGCAGTAGATGAGGTTGGAGGAGGTGCAGGTGAACCTCTGTCGGACCTGGAAGGACTGCTTGGGTCCCTGAAAGGAGTGGAGGGGGGAAGGTGAAGGGACAACTGTAGCATTTCTTGCGGTTGCAAGGGAAAGTGCCCGGGGAAGGGGTAGAGCGGGAGGGAAGGGAAGAATTGACAAGGGAGTTGCGGAGGGAGCGGTCTTTTCTGAGATCTGGTTTTCGTTGACTATGTCAGCATTTTGCTTTAGCAAATATCTTACTCTGTTGTAATCCTTTAAGTAATGTTGGCTCAGTACACTTGACAATAATAAACCTAATCTGATCCTGAGGACATTCATAATTCCTCCCAATTGTCGGAAAGTTTTGGTGACAAGTTTTCTAGGTAAACATAAACACCAGTTTGCATGCTACAATATGTACTGATGCTGTTGAAATAAAGGGTAATTATCCATTAGGAGGCACCTCATTGATATTGCTATGAAGTGTCATCTTCATTGTTATGGTTATTATGCCCTTAAATCCCAAATTCCTGTTCTCTCTTTTAAATGTTTTGGACCTGCTACTGAATTCAAAGAGCTTCTCAGTCCTCTGGTCTACAACATGCCCATGCCACTTTGAAAGCCAATTTTCCAATTTAACATGATAAAATGTTAAAGCCAGCCTTACTCCTGTCCCTACTTTTCTTCAAGCTTTCTCCCCGCCCCCCATCAGTCTGAAAAAGGGTCCTGACCCAAAACATCACCTAGTCATCTTCTCCACTGATGCCTGATCCGCTGGCTTATTCCAGAACTTTGTGTCTTTATTTCCTTAAAGCTGCAGCTGCAGTTCCTAGTATCTCTATTACCTTTTACCTCCTTTGTTAACCATTGATGATGCCACATGGAACCCCTCTTTTTGACTGGGATAAATTATTGTCGAGCATTACAGAGGCAGTTTGAATATCTACCACTGTTCCTTGCCTGTTCTCTTAGCTTGTTTACCCAGCCCACTTTAGCCAAGTCCTGTCTCATAGTATTATTTCAATTGAAGACACTGATATGGCCCTCTGGTCTTGTCCCCAAGTCATGACAGTGCAATGTATGCCACTGTGTTACCAGCGTGCTTAATGTTCCCAATTAACCTCTAGGATCCGCGAGTGTTGGATGCAATGCTCCCTTATCTGGTCAACTATTATGGTAACCCTCATTCAAGAACACATGCATATGGCTGGGAGAGCGAGGCAGCCATGGAGAAAGCGAGAAAGGTAAGCATTTTTCCTCGTAGCTCTGCCAGCTCTCTTCAATTATAATTAGCACACTTGAATTCTGATTTGGTTCTGATTTTGGCTGAGAGTTAATTGCAGTATGCATTTGGACATTTGCTTGATGTTTTTTTAATCTCTTCTTCCTCCATGGGTCTGTAGAAGTCTGTTGTACAGACAGGTGCAACGAAGAAACTTAGTCCACCCAGCAACCTTTGCCTTTTTAATAAAGTGCTGGCAGGTCAGGCAGTCCCTGGGGAGGGAAATGTACTGGCGACATTCACGTTGGGACCCTTCTTATGAAGTTTGCTCAAGATTCTGGCATCTGCAATCTCTTGTGTAAAAGCCATCCTATTTTGCCTTTTTACTAACAGTAGATGGAACAGGCAGCTAGACAGGGACCGAGGAAGATATGTGGATTAAAATGCATTTATTTTAATACAGAAAGCGAGGCTGGAAAGGCAGAAGAACTCGGCATGGTTGATACTTGGGACTCTGATATTATAGCCCAAAGTAAACCATGGCTGAGGGACTGGCAGCTAAATAGCCCAGGGTACATGTTATAGGGGTTATAGAGCTGGAGGTAAGAAAGGAGGAGTGGAATATAGGTATTTTCTTGGAGTAACCTAATGAGTGGCTCTATGGGTGAAACTTAGAAATAAATAGGGGGTGATCATTTGAACACTGTTGTATTATAGTCACAGGAATTCCGCCAGCACTTTGTTTTTTTCTCAATATTCCAGCATCTGCACTCTTGTCTCCTTTTCTCAAAACATTTTTTTCCCTCCATAATAATCAACATGTTGCAAGACTAATCCTTCTTTCCTGCTGCTCGGTGTATTTCTAAGATATTTTCAGACTATTAGAGTGTGAGTTTATGATTTTTTTATTCTTTGAATTGCTCCTGCCCAAATATTGTGTGATTTTCCTGGAGAATTTGGGTGAGATTAAATATGCATCTTTTAGAAGTATTTTTTAGAAACCCAGTATGGAAGTTTTTTACCAACATTCATTTTTGTTTCATGAAATCATTTGTTACTTCAGCAAACAGCTGCTGTGATTGGAGCTGACGAGAGAGAAATTATCTTCACCAGTGGTGCGACAGAATCGAACAATATCGCCGTCAAGGTAAGTTCTGCATTTCGGTGGCTTGGTGTTCAGCCCAATGTAGCATTTATTGACGGTAACTGGTCTCGTTGCCCGTTGGTCTTGTGGGTTAACTTGGTGTTTTTGGGAGGGATGAAAGACCAATATTGTGGTCTATCATCATAATTTTAAACACATTTTTCTGGTATCATGCTGTAAAAATGACAATAATTTGAGGTGAATTAAACTTCTCCCAAGAGTAATTTAGTTTTAGAGATACAGCATGGAAACGGGCCCTGGTCTCTGGCGCCCTAATGCTAACTGATTCTGAAGGATAAAACTAAGCTTGTCTCTTCACCTTTATTTTTATAGGTTACATTCTTGTGCTATAGATCTATTTTTGTTCTGTTATTACCAGGGTGTTGCAAGGTTTTACAAAGCCAAAAAGAAGCACGTCATCACGACTCAGACAGAGCACAAATGTGTACTGGATTCTTGCCGCATGCTTGAGACTGAGGGCTTTGAAGTTACCTATCTACCGGTGAAAACAAATGGCCTTGTTGATTTGGAGGCAAGTCTTTATTTTTGCTATTTCAAGTAGTTATCCTGGTTTTTTTTTTTGCCCAGAATTTAACCCTTTCATTAGGTGTTGATCTCATGCTGCCTCAAAAAAGCAGTAGAAATCATCGAAGACGTATAGTTTCTGGACTGGAGTGTGGAGATTTGGGCTGCTTTCAAAATGGGGAACGTTGACCACAGCCAACTGGATCGCTGCCGCAATTTGGAAGGGGTTGTTTTATTTAAAGCCAAGTTGTTTTCCAACTAACAGATGTATCTATACTTATTAGGAATTGGAGAAAGCAATTAGACCGGATACGAGTGTGGTGTCAATAATGACTGTGAACAATGAAATTGGGGTAAAGCAACCAATTGACGATATAGGTATGTTAACACTCACTTGTTCTTCTAGAATGTGTTCCACCCGGGACCCTGATAATGCCAGGATACTAACTGATCACAGGCATTCTACAGCCAAGTATAATTTTTCTGTAACTGGGTGTTCCTTGTAGAAGAAGGTATTCATTTTCAATGGAGAACAAAAAGTTGGTTTCCTCTTCTTAATTTGGTTGTGAAAGCTATTTTCTCGGTCAAACTTCGGTTGTGTTTGTTTGTGTGGCTCAAGGCACTAGCTTGATTGAATTGATTGTAATATACAGCATGAAACTGGCCCTTCAGCCCACCGAGTACACAGCAACCATCGATTAACCGTTCACGCTAGATCTAAATTATCCCACTTTAGCAGGCACTCCGTGTATACTAGCACAATTTACAGAGAGGCAATTCACCTACAAACCTACACATCTTTAGTATGTAGGAGGAAACTGGAACCCACGTGGTCAAAGGGAGAACGTGCAAACTCCACACATCACCCAAAGTCAGGATCGAACCCAGGTGGTGTGAGTTAGCAACTTTACCAGCTGCTCCACTGCCTTTAAAGGGTGAGAGGGTATTGGTTGAGGGATGATTTTTCTCTTACAAGGCACTTGGAAAGGTACATGGATAGAAAAGGTTCAGAGGGATATGGGGCAAACGCGGGCAAGTGGGACTAGCTTAAATGGGGCATCTTTGTCGGCATGAATGGGCTGGGCCGAAGAGACTGTTTCGGTGATGTATGATTCTATATCCATCTATCAATTAATTTTTGTTATCTGCAGGTCACATTTGTAAAGCTAAGAAGGTATTTTTCCATACGGATGCCGCACAAGCTGTTGGGAAAATTCCTCTTGATGTGAACAAAATGAAAATTGATCTGTTGTCGATCAGCGGTCACAAAATCTATGGACCGAAAGGTATAGAATTCAGTCCCGTTGTCTGTTACCTACAGCTCATCAGAAACACAACAAAATGACTTGAAATTAATATTATATTTAGAAAAAGCTTTCTTATAAATTGTTAAACTGTGCAGGCGTAGTTTTTAATCCAGATTGAATCCAGAGATGTGCTTCAGTGCTTCCCTGAAGAGGGTCACCCATTTTGGGGGAGATTGAAGCTGCTCTACAGGCAAGATGTGCAGGAAGGAACTGCAGGTGCCGGTTTGTACCGAAGATATACACAAAGCACTGGAGTAACTCAGTGGCAACATCTCTGGAGATAAGTATGCGTGACGTTTCGGGTCCGAACCCTTCTTCATATGAGAGGCACTCAGAATTTTCAGTCTGGAGAAGCGTCCCATCCCGATATGTCACCCATCCTTTTTTGCAAGAGATGCTGTCTGACCCCGCTGAGTAATTAAGCACATTTGTCTGCTCTACGGAGAGTTTTACATCTGAGCAACAGATCAAGGGATTCAAAACAGCTGCAGTACCATAGGTAGATACAAGAGACTGCAGATGTATAAATTTACTGATGTGGAATTCTGAATCTGGAGCAAAAAAATTGGTGTAGTAAATATGTATTTATACTTTTGCATTTTCCGGCTGTCCAAACAGTTGACATATTGCTTAATTACAAGCAGTCTAACTTGATAGAAAGTTGTTTTTTATGAGGAATTCTTCAATTTTATTTTGACTAATTGTTTTTATATGTGCAGCATTGGACGTCTGTTATTTTATAGTAGATTTTATAGTAAATTAATTGGAGACGTGGATAGGCGACATTTTTGTTAAAGGTCCTTCTTCGGATGGACTGATTGTGGCGGTGGAAAGAAGAGGGGAGAAAGCATGAGCGCGCGCTCGGGGGGGAATAGAGAGGAGGGCAGGATAAAGCTTTGTGAATAGGTGGATGCAGGGGGCGCGGTGGGGGTTTTCGGAAACGGTGGGGTGGGGGGGGGGGGGGGGGGGGGGTGATGTTTTGATGAGGGTATGGCAGATGGTTGGGCAAAGGCAGAGATAAAAAGACAGAAGGTGTGAGACTAAAAGGGAGTGAAAACGAATTACAAATTGTGAAAGTGAAGCTGGAGGGTGAAGAAGAGGAGAAAGATAAGTGAGAACTCGGAGTGAGAACAAACTCTTGGGGGGGGGGGGGCGGGGGGGGGGGGGGCAGCGTGGGCGGAGGACAGAAAGGAAGGAAGCCCATGTGGTCATGGAAAACGTGTAAGCTCCACACAGACAACCTCTGAGGTCGGGATCGAACCTGGGTCCTTGGCACTGAGGCAGTAGCTCAACCAACGGTGCCACGGTGCTGCTGTGTGATCAGTATATTTTGTCACTGACTGTTATTAACTTTTAACATTGGTGTACAATTGTTTTGTCCTGTCTACCCCACACTCCCACCTTGCTCTGAAACCCCATTAGGAGTTGGCGCGTTGTACGTCCGCCGTCGGCCCCGGGTGCGGCTGGAAGCCTTGCAGAGCGGCGGGGGACAGGAGCGGGGCCTCGCGGTCGGTTGGGGGTTCGTGTTCGGTGGGTTACAGTTCCAACTCCGCTGGTCGTCGGGCTTGGGATGGCCTGTGAAATAGGAATGCAGGAGATGGAGGTGAGTGTACAACAGAGGTTTTTAGTAAAACAAGGAACTGCAGAGGCTGGCTTACAAAAAAAGGAAAAGACCACAAAAGTGCTGGAATAGCGGGTCAGCCAGCATCTCATGAGAACATGGATAGGTGATGTTTCGGGTCGGGACCCTTCTTCAGACCGATGGGGATGGGGAGGAAGAAAGCTGGAAGTGAGGTGGGACAGGACAAAGCCTGGCAAGTGATATGTACAGGAAGGAACTGCAAATGCTGGTTTTCATCGAAGATGGACACAAACTGCGAGAGTAACTCAGCGGGTCAGGCAGCATCTCTAGAGAAACGGAATGGGTGACATTTTGAGTCGAGACCCAACTTCAGACGATCGATACAGGTGAAAGAGGTTTTTGATAGGAAGATGGTTGGACAAAAGTTAGAGATGAAAAGATTATCTGCCGTAAGCAGGGCTGGAAGGCAAGGTGTATGCCCATCGAAGTTGGCTGCAGAGGTTTTGCAGGGCAATCGCTCTACAAAGCCTTGAGTGCACTGGGCATCAACGGAATAGAGAGGAGAAGAGCCATCATGAACACCATAGAGGCAGCGGAGAAGGCCTCAAGATGGCTCTGGATCAGGAGAGAAGGTCCATGGGGAGGAGCGAATGCTACCTGAACACAAGTCGTGGTCTGATCAACCACGGCTGGGTCGCCTGGGCGAGGGTGTCTGATGTTGAGAGACCCGAAACACCCAATGACCCCAGGTTACGTCACTGATGATGTGTTCAGCAACATCAAGAGATGTATTTTATCAAAAAAAAGTATGAGATAAGGATAGAAGAGATGTTAATTAGTGAGCTTTATGCCATTTTACTGGTTTAATAAAAATGTCTCCTAGATCGTACATTATTTGATAATAATGGGTATCGTGGGGAGAACAGAATTTGACCACATCTTTATCCAAAAATGAAGGAATTATCGATATATTATGGGTAGAGGTGGTCAAATTCTGTTGCTCCACCGGATACCCAGATATCCATTATTACTGGATAACATGGAATCTGAGAGAAATATTGTTATTATGTAGAATAAACTCCTGATCTTGTATATGCAACCAAAATGTTAGTTTGGGACCCATCTTCAGACAGATTGGAGTGGGGGGAGAAAGTTAGAAAAGAGTTCTAAAAGATGCAGGACAATACCTGGCATGTGATAGATGGTAGATAGACACAAAATGTTGGAGTAACTCAGTGGGTCAGGCAGCATCTCTGGAGACAAGGAGTAGGTGATTTTTCTGGTCAAGACCCTTCAAACTGGTCTTGATCCAAAACGTTACCTATTCCTTTTCTCCAGAGATGCTGCCTGGCCCGCTGAGTTACTCCAGCTTTTGTGTCTATCTTCGGTGTAACCAGCATCTGCAGTTCCTTCCTTCACAAGTGATGGGTGGATACAGGTGAGGGCGGGGTTGATTGGCAGATGGGTGGATAAGGGCTACATTGAAGAAGAGACAAAATTGTATCTATTGAGAAGGGAAGGGTGAAATGTAGTCAGAGGAAGGGATGTAGGGGGAAGAGGGAAAGAATGGTGGGAGAAAAGGGTGCGTATCAGAGTGGGGTTCGGGGGCATGGGGAAGAGAGGAGGAGTGTGTTATTTAAAGATTTTTAATGGAAAAGTTGTATAGTTGCTAGCTGCTGTCTAGCGTTAGAAAAGGCAGAGAAACTGTTAAGTCTGCAACTGTCTATAGTCCCTTACTATAATATGAACATTGCAATTTTAAGCTGTTCTGTGCTTTTGCATGTTTTAACGTGCCTGAGTGTGTTTCTGCAGCTTGATCACAAGCATGTGTCGAAGATGGCCAAGCGTTTGGTGTCAAAGATAATGGATGTGCTCCCTGATGTGATTCTCAATGGAGATCCTGTGCACCGGTATGCAGGTACGGTGACTGATTCTTCTCTCGCACACCTAAAGGATTTTGGGTTCCTCGCTTGGGGAATGGTCTTGCACTTCAGATTAGTCTCACTTTTTTCTTCACTCCCCACTGGAAGAGAAAAGTGTCCCTGTGCGGCACACTTGTACATCTCCGCTCTGGGTCTCTGCGAGACCCTCTCGGACACTTTCTGTTGGGTTCTTGCCCTTTCAAAAGCCCTTCCAGCTTTCTTCCCCCACCCCACCAACCACAATCCGTGTGAAGGATCCCGACGCCATTAGGCAGTGACTCTACCAGCTGCACCACTGTACCACCCTGTTTTGTTTTGGATATTAATTATCTATGCATATTGTGGGCTTACTTGTTTGTGGTTACTATTGTGTTGGAAAGAATGCCAATGTGTATTTTACCTGGTTCCTGCAGGCTGTATTAACCTCTCATTTGCCTATGTGGAAGGAGAGAGTCTTCTGATGGCTTTGAAGGATATAGCCCTCTCATCTGGAAGGTAGTGTATTAGTCTCACTTGATAATACCATGTTACTGAGTATAATCATGTAAAGGATTATTGCGCAAAAACAGCATGCCAAGCTCCACACAGTAAAGTCAGTAATTGGTTCCATAATGTTTGGGACAAAGACCTATCACTTATTTATTTGCCTCTGTACTCCACAATCTGAGATTTGTAATAGAAAAAAATCACATGTGGTTAAAGTGCTCATTGTCAGATTTTATTATAGGGGATTTTTATACATTTGGTTTGAAAATTACAGCTGTGTTTATAAATAGTCGTTTTCCCCCCCCCCCCCCCCCCCCCCCCCCCCCCCCCCCCCCCCCCCCCCCCCCGCCCCCCCCTCCCCCCCCCCCCCCCCCCCCCCCTCCCCCCCCCCCCCCCACCCCCCCCCCCCCCCCCCCCCCCCCCCCCCCCTCCCCCCCCCTCCACCCCCCACCCCCCCCCCCACCCCCCCCAACCCCCCCCCCCCCCCCCCCCCCCCCCCCCCCCCCCCCCCCCCACCCCGCCAGCCCCCCCCCCCCCCCCCCCCCCCACCCCCCCCCATTTCTGTTGCACCATAATATTTGGGACACATGGCTTCACAGGTGTTTGTAATTGCTCAGGTGTGTTTGATTGCCTCCTTCATGCAGATATAAGAGCACCTAGTCTTTCCTCCAGTCTTTCCATCACCTTTGGAAACTTTTAATGCTGTTTGGCCCAAGGATTTGCCAATGAAAGTCAAATAACCCAGTATGAGACGGAGAAACAAGAATAAAACTGTCGGAGACATCAACCAAACCTTAGGCTTACCAAAATCAACTGTTTGGAAAATTATTAAGAAGAAAGAGAGCACTGGTGAGCTCACTATTCGCAAAGGGGCTGGCAGGCCAAGGAAGACCTCCACTGCTGAAGACAGAAGAATTCTCTCTATAATAAAGAAAAATCCCCAAACACCTGTCCGACAGATCAGAAACACTCTTCAGGAGTCGAGTGTGGATTTGTCAATGACCACTGTCTGCAGAAGACTTCATGATCAGAAATGCAGAGGCTACACTGCAAGATGCAAATCACTGGTTAGCCGCAAAAATAGGATGGCCGGGTTACAGTTTGCCAAGAAGTACTTAAAAGAACAACCACAGTTTCTGGAAAAAGGTTGATCTTGTTGGATGGACAGATTAGACAAAGATTAACTTGTATCAGAGTGATGGCAAAGAGCAAAGTATGGAGGAGAGAAGGAACTGCCCAAGATCCAAACAATACCACCTCATTCTGTGAAACAAACACGGTTCCTTGTATGGGGGGCAGGTGTTATGGCCCCCTGGCATGTATGGCTGCTGAAGGTACTGGCTTTAACTTATCTTCATTAATGATACACCCATGCTGATGGTGGTAGCATAAGGAATTCTGAAGTATATCAGATCCTATCTGCTCAAGTTCAAACAAACGCCTCAAACTCATTGGCGGGTGGTTCATTCTGGTGGTTCATTTCTTACAGCAAGACAATGATCCTAAACATACTACTAAGCAACAAAGGGAATTTTTAAAGCTAAAAAGAAAATTGTAAATTTCTTGAGTGGCTTTAATCAACCAATCTGGAATCCCAATTAAGCTTGTTCTTTTATATGCTGAAGAGAAAAAGTTGAAGGGGACTTAGTCCCCAAAACAAGCATAAGCTGAAGATGGCTGCAATACAGGCCATCTTAGGCAGGAGCATCTATCCAAGAGAAGACACCCAACAACTGGTGATGTGCATGAATCGCAGACATTCCAGCAGTCATTGCATGCAAAGGATATGCAACAAAATACTAAACATGACTACTTTCACTTGCCTTGACAGTTGCTGTTAATGATCCCAAAACATTATGGTGCCCTGAAATTACACTGCTGTAATTTCTACATGGTGAAACCAAAATGTATAAAAATGGCCTTTATTAAAATCTGACAATGTGCACTTTAACCACATGTGATTTTTTTTTTCTATTACATATCTCAAATTGTGTAGTACAGAGGCAAATAAATAAATGATGGGTCTTTGTCCCAAGCATTATGGAGGGCACTGTACCTTCTACAATTGCAGGAGATGAAACGCCTGTCCCTACACCACCTCCCTCGACTATGTCCAGGGACCTGACAGTCATTTCAGGTTATGCAGAGGTTCACTTGCACCTCCTCCAACCTCATCTACTGTATCCGTTGTTTAAGATGTGAACTCTCTTTATCGATCGATCAGCGAGAGAGACCAAACGTTTTAGAGCCTGGGCGGATCCGTTTCACTGAACACCTGCGCTCAGTCTGCCTGGACTTACCTGATCTCCCCGTTGCTAAACACTTTAATTCTCCTTCCCATTCCCACACTGACCTTTCTGTCCTAGGTCTCCTGATTGTAAATTTAACTCCACATTTCTGTCTACCCCTAACTAATCTCTAAAATAAATAAGTTCCAATTCTGCCATGTCTGAGTAAAGAAACTTCTCCAAAAAATCATCATTTATTCTGACTTTGTATATCTGAGAGATTTTGACTTCTCTACTAGGGGAATTTCTTTTCCACATGGTCCTTGTTAAACAGTTTCATTCTCTATGATCATCCAAAAAATCTTGACATCATATGTTATCTTCAGTTTTCAATAGTTTAGTCTGCAGTCATAACATGGAAACAGGCCCTTCAGCCCGCTGAGTCCATGTTGACCATCATGTTCACACTAGTTATATATTATCCCATTTTGCATCATCCCTACTCCCAACATACTCGGGGCAAATTCCAGAGGGCCATACATGATTAACCTACAAAAACCCGCACATCTTTGGGATGTGGGAGGATAAGGAGAACTAGGAAACAGGGGAAAGCTGGGAGCACCCAGAGAAAACTCACGAGGTGACTGGGAGAATGTGCAAAGTCCATACAGACAGTACCTGATGTCAGGATCGAATCCAGGCTTCTGGTGCCGAGAGGCTGAAGGGTCTGTTTCCACCCTGTATCTTTCAATCATTCCAAGTCTTTCCATGATAATATTTACTCTGCATTACCACCTGCCTGCGGCTTAACGAGAATCTTAACAAATAATTTCCAAAAGGTCAAGCTGATGTGAAAGTTGCATTTTACTCAATTAAGATTAACTTCAGCGGTGTGCATTGTGTGTGTGTGTATTTTCAGTGCGTGTACGTCAGCCTCTCTGGAGCCTTCCTACGTCTTGCGAGCGATTGGAGCTGATGAAGATTTGGCACATTCTTCAATCAGGTAGGAGGGTTGGCTCCCCTTTCAGGCTGTTGACTTGGTTTGCTCCAGGTTCAGGAACAGCTTTGTCCCAACAATTATCAGGCTCTTGAACACGACAAACACCAACTAAGCCTCGAACTATGGACTGTCTTGGTTGCACTACGGACGGGGCTTTTATTGTTTTTGCACTTTTTTATAGATTTTTTGTGTATTGCACTATCTTTTGAATACAGTGTTACGGACCTGTCATTCTGTTGTAAGTACATATGCCAATTAAACACTCTTGAATATAACAAAATCCCCAATGTAGCGCAGAACAGTGCTCCTTCCCTCTGCCCCGCTCTCTCCAACTTACCCTCAGTTTTGCTCTAGATTTGATCAATTATCTTCAGCACCTCACTTCTTCATTCAACCTGCCTTTTTATGTTTTTTGCTTTTATTTTTTTTTGGGGAAACCAAATAGCCGCCATCTTGCTGACATTAGCAACTGCAGATGCTGGAATCTCGAGCAGAAAAACAAATTACTGGAGGAACTCAGCAAATCAGGCAGCATCTCTGGAGGAAATGGGCAGATCATTTCCATTTCTCTCCTCAGTTGCTGCACAACCAGCTGAGTTTCTCCAGCAACTTATATTTTGCTCAGGCCCTTTCCTTGTCTCGTTTTAACCCTTTCTTTCTCATTGCCTGATGACATTGGGGTGTTTGATTTCCTTGCCAACCCGGCAAGAATGGACATGGAAATCGACAATAGACAATAGGAGCAGGAGTAGGCTAGTCGGCCCTTCGAGCCAGCACCACCATTCAATGTGATCATGGCTGTGTGAGCTTTGGGTTAAGCTGCACTATTAAGCATGCTGGGCGAGGAGGGAAGAGGGTTTTGTGTCTTTCTTTAATTAAAAGGGCAATAACCCAATAGAAAGTGTAAGAGGGTCCTGCAGAGCTTCTGTGAGAAACTGAACATGTGTGGTGAACAGGGGCCGTCTAACTTTTTCAATGGGTGATGAAGATAAAATAGGACCAATCTGCAGTGCAAAAAAAAAACCCGTCCCGGGCCAGCTAGTATATCGATCACAAGATGACACGATTTGGTTTTCTTTTAGCCTGGATCATCTGATTGATATCATATTAGCTACAGTATTAAATAGATCAATTCCATCGGTCCCTCTTCAAAGCTAGTGGAGAAAACATGGATAGAAATCGTTTCGTGTTCATCAGGACCCTCTTCTCAGCTGAGGGTCTTGCAAAAGGTCACCTATCTTATCGCACAAGAGATCAGTCCTGACCCATTGATTCAGTTTTAGTGGCTGAGGTACAGTGAAAAGCTTTTTTTGTAGCGTTCTATCCAAGTCAGCAAGAAAGAACTATACATGAATACAAACAATCGTCCACAATGTACAGGTAAGAGATAAAGGAATAACATTTAGTGCAAAAGTAAACAAGATCGCCTTGCACTAAATGGTCACTCCAGCCGCTTCATATTTCAACCGCAAGATTCCAGCGCCTGCAGTTTCCTCATGTCTTCATACAGAAGATGGCTGTTCTCCACCTTTCTTTTTCACAGGTTGTGTGTTTTGTTTGTGTCTGGTGGTACCCGTTTGGTGGTTCCTGAAACACTGGTGTTCTTGGTTGCTGGCAGTTTGGCATTGGCGTTTTCACCACTGAGCAAGGAGGTGGAACCACACTGCAAGCGTGCTCCAGCAAGTGCGGAGGTTGAGACATGATGTACGTGGCATAACATAAGTTAAAACTTTTGAGGGATGGCATCTACTTTAAAAATGAAATTTTCAAAGAATGCATGCTTACAGTCCAGAGACCAGGTTCATTCCTGCCTACGGTGCTGCTGTACATTTGTAACGTTCTCACTGTGACTGCGTGAGTTTTCCTCCGCGCCGTGCGCCAGTTTTCTCTCCCCACATACATAAAGACGTACAGGTTTTGTAGATTAATTGGCTTTGGTAAAGATTGTAAATTATCCTAGTGGGTCGGAATATGCAGTGTATTGGGCTGATCATTGGCCGTAAGGTCTCGGTGGGCCATTGGGCGTGTTTCCACTCTGTATCTCCAAACTAAACTAAACTAATCCCACTTTGGCCACAACATGATTCAATGATAATTTATTGTCACATGTACCTAGGTTCAGTGAAATGCTTTGTTTTGCATAGAACCCGGTAAAATCATGTAGCAGACTTCACCTTGGTAGTATACAAGTGTCGTCACATTTTTGGCGCAGACAAAGTTACAAAAGTTAACTGAATAGTGCTGGCCACTGCACGTCCTATTCTCCCCCCCCCCCCCCTACCTCCCCCGGTTCTCGGTGCCAGGCCCCCCTTTCATTCTGTGGCCCCACCAGGTCCCCCATGTGGTGGTGTACCTTCTGCCAACCTGCACCCCCTTCCTCATTCTCGGTGCCCCCCCCCCTTCGTTTTGGCAGGTGGGTTCCCCTTTTGAGCTGTTTCCGGTTTCCTCCCACACACCAAAGACATACAGGTTAGTATTTTAATTGACCTCTGTAATTGCCCCTGGTGTTGGGAGTGTATGAGAAAGGGGGATGACATGAAACTCGTGTGAACGGTGATCGATTGTTGCCTGGACTCACTATATCTCTGAACTAAACTAAAGAGATGTTGAGGTGTAAATGTTTCAACTGAGATGAGACGGGAGCTAGGGAGGATGCCAAACCTAGCCCTGCTCATGAACCTAGATTTATTAGTTTGTAAAGAAAGAAAGTCTGGCTGAAAGATGTGTTGAATCTCTTCCCTCATTTTTGTTTCTGTCTCCCTCTCCACATCTCCTCCCCCCCCCCCCCCCCCCCCCATTCTTCCATTTTATTTTGTAGCCCACTCTGGGAAATGGTTCAGGAAGGCCTGGACTTGAAGAACATTAAATGGTCACAACATTAGAATATTCCAGAAGAAACTGGCCACTGGGAAGGACAATTGTCAAGATGAGCGACTGTAAGATGGGATTCAGCTTGCGTCATTTGCAGAATGGGTAGATTAAAGCAAATGAATCGGTATGCCTCATGAGTCAGTGCTTTTCAGTAAATGTGGTGAATTCTAGCACCTTATCTTGCTATATTGGTAAACTCAAACCTTAATCTATCGGCAACTCTGTCTAATGAAAAAAAAAATCTAATCAGAAATTATTCATGTTTGAAGCAATCTCCCTCGTGGGTATTGAATGAAATGTTGCTTCTTGCTTATCATTGGTACCTTTACATGGTGGCTGTCAGCTAGCCCTGAAGAGGGACGATGCAATCAGTCTATTTAATATAGCAAGTTTGATATCAATCAGGTGATCTAGGATAAAAGAAAACAAAGATGCTGTCATCTTGTGATCTAGATACCTTGCTTGGGGAACGGTCTTGCACTGTAGATTGGTCTCATTTTTATCTTCATCCACTGGACGAGGAAATTAGACAGTACCACTGTGCAGCACACTTGTTCGGTTTCTCTCACGGTCTCTGCGAGACCCTCTCATGCACTTTTGGATGGATTCTTGTCCTTTCAATAAAAGGTGACCCAAAAAAAGACAAACTTCCAGCTCTCTCCCTCCCCCCTCCCCACCACAATCAGTGAGGAAGGGTTCCGACCCGAAACGTCACCTATTCAGGTTTCAGTTTGAGCAGGACAGAACAGGGAAGATGAGAAAAGGAGCGTGAGAAATTGAAAACACAAGGAACTGCAGAGGCTGGCTTTAAAAAAAAAAAAAAAAATGTTTTTAAAAGACACCACTGCTGGAATAATTCAGCGTTCAATCAGCTCCTCTAGAGGACATGAATAGGCGACGTATCCGGTCGGGAAAAGACACAAATTGCTGGAGTAACTCAGCGGGTCGGCAGCATCTCTGGAGAACATGGATAGGTGACATTTTGGGTCGGGACCCTTCTTCAGATTGATTGCAAGACATGGTACATTTGGCCTTGGTACATTGCCCCTAGTGTGCAGGAAGTGGATGTAACAGAACTAGTAAGAATGGGTAATCGATGGCGTGGTTGAAAGGCCTGTTTCCATGCTGTTTCTCTAAACTAAACTTGTGTCTCTGCTTTAAACACTGTTTATCGTCTAAGACAAACTTTAGGGATTCTGTGCTACGAAGCTGCCGGGCTTTAAGAGCAGATAAAATGGGATCTGTTCTCGAGCCTGCCTCTTAAAGGACATGCCCAAGTATAGAATGCATGAGTGATGTTTATTTTGCTATGCCGTTTAATGGGTGAACTCTGATCTGTTTTCTGATTCACAATGATTAACAAGGGTAACCCTCTGGCACACTTGAAATGATGAAGGACAAACATATTTACTGCTACATTTATGGAATTAATTTCCTTTTTAAATTGTTCTATTTTGACGGTGACACAAGGAACTGCAGATGCCGGATTGTGCATAGAACACAAAGTGCTGGAATAACTCAGCTGGTCAGGCAGCATCTCTGGAGGACAAGAGTCCGATCAAGTCCGATCCAAAACGTCGCCTATCCATGTCCTTCAGGGATACTGCCTGACCTGCTGAGTTACTCAAGCAATATGTGTTCTATTTTGAAGGTGAGGATTTCTACACAAGGTTTGGAGATGACCTTGTCTAAATGGGTTATTCTTATTCAACTATAATAGTGTGTGAAAGGTAGTATGGTGTTTGGAGCCTCTTCCCACAATAATGATGATGAAAAGGGAATCTTAGCATTGTGTGCACAATACCAATTGATCCAAACTGCCCATATTTGTCCATTACTAATTATCTTTGCTATTCAGTAGATCTATTTCTATTTTCGATATTATGTCTTAGACTGGATGGGTTGAAATTACTTCCTTGTATGGCAGCTCACAGAGCAATACCATCTCCTCACTCATTTTCCCTGCAATCTATCCTTGCCATTCCCTGTGGCCAAGGAACTGACCAGGGCACTGGTCACGTTCGATCAGAATTGACTGTTGGGAGATCCTTGCCTTCACATTTAGCACAGTAACTTCACTCTCAAAAGGACATAAAGCGCTGGATTAACTCAGCGGGTCAGGCAGCATCTTTGGAGAGCATGGATTGAAGAAGGGTCTCGACCCAAAACATTACCTATCCATGTTCTCCAGAGATGCTGCCTGACCCACTGAGTTACTCCAGCACCTTGTGTCATTGTATGTATTAACCTGTATCTACAGTTCCTTATTTCTACAATTTCCTATTCTCTGGTTTTGCTTACCTTTGTTCATTTGCTTCCGACGTGGAACTGAAATATGTTCCCATTAAAGCCACTCATAACAGCAGTGGCTGGCACTATGAAAATAAATCAGCCGGGCCATGTGCTTTGCCTCAGTACACGCTAAGAGGTGAATCCTCTTGTTTAGCTGCCAATACTGAGATCTCTGTTCTCTTCAGCTCATGTTTCATCCGTGATGATCTCAACGGCTCTTCAGACCACCAATTTAGGGGAGGGAATGAGGATGTAATAAATCAGGCAAAGGTTTTGCACATCTTTAGGTGTCAACAATGAGGGCTGTCAGGAAGTCGACTGTCTACGAATCACATCGGTGAAACTACACACGCACAATTTATGCTTTGTTTCATATCTAAAGCTGTTTTGGTGATCCCATGGACCCATAATATGTATTGATGTGTTCCTTTGTATCTTTTACGTTGGTAAAGTTTGTTAACATAAATGTATAAGACCCGTCATATTAAAGGAGTTATATAGCCTTGTGGAATGGTTGTTTTTTCAAGCAGATGAACTCGTGCAGGTTGCAGGGGAGAGTGATGGTAATGGAGGTGGTGGGATGGAAAAGTGAACAAAGGGAGAAGGGACCTAGGTGGATAGATATGTAGGCGATGGGACCAGAGTGGATAGATATGTAGGCAAAACTGTTCGCACAATTGGGTTGTAGACTACCTAACTGGAGTTTGAGATGTTGGTCTTCTAGTTTGCAATGAGCTTCACCGGGGCAATGAAGGCGGATGGATCGGCATGGGAAGGAGAGTAAAAATACCAGCTTGGAGGATCAGGGTGGCCATTATGAACAGAATGCAGGTGCTCAGCAAAGCGATTTTGCCAGTATGGTGGAGGCCATATTGCAAGCATTGATTGCATTAGCAGAGTTTGGAGGAGATGCACGTGATTCTTTGGATGGCAGTGAAGGGATGGGTGTAGCACCAGGAAAGTGTCTAGGGATGAAGAGGGGTGAGCAGTCAGGGAGTCAAGGAAAGAAAGAGTGGTCCCTGCAGAATGCAGAGAATGAGAGAGAAGATGTGAGAGGTGGAAATGAAGGATGTGCTGGATGCAGATAGTGGGTGAAAGATGGGGAGGAAGGGGACTTCACCTCGATTGGGTGGGGTTTAGAACAGATGTGCATGAAACGATTGCGAGGCTACCATCAACTAATATAATTAATATGTTCCAGGAGCAGAATCAGGCCATTCGGCCCATCAAGTCTACACCATTCAATCATGGCTGATATATCTTTCCCTCACAACCCCATTCTCCTGCCTTCTCCCCACAACCACCCGTACTAATTAAGAATCTATCAACCACCACCTTAAAAATACCCATTAACTTGACCTCGTCAGCCTTCAATGGCAATTAATTCCCCATGATTCACCACCCTCTGACTAAAGAAATTCCTCCTCATCTCCTTTCTAAAGATATGTACTTTTATTTTGAGGCTAGAGTCTCCCACTGGTGGAAACACCCGCTCCCCCTCCACTCTATCCAGGCCTTTCACTATTCCGTAGCTTTCAATGAGGTCCCTTTGCATCCTTCTAAAGAATGTAGATGAAATTGAATATGTAAAGGATATCAGAAGAGAAGCCATGGTTCCTGATGAAATCATAGATCCTGGAAAGAAGCCTGCTAGACATGGAGATTGAGGAACTGGGAGAGAATGAGGGCATCCTTACAGGAGGCCCATTGAGCTCTCCGGCACTTTGTTTTTTGCTCAAGCCCAACCCTTGACTCGCTTTAACCCTTTCCTTCCCATTGCCTGAAGACAGTGACCCACATCGGGGTGTTTGATTACCTAGCTGACCTGGCAAGAGTGGACATTAAATTGTGAGAACTTTGGGTTAAGCTGTATTATTAAGCACCCTGGGAGAGGAGGGTGTGGCGCCACCTAGTGGTCAAGCCATTTATTGATCAAACCCTCGTCATCAGAACGGTCATGTGACTGCGTTTGGCAGGAAGAGAACATCATCAGTAGAGCGAGGATTTTGTTATAAATGCCATGTGCCTTTCCATGCCTTTTTTGATGATTTCACCAGGATAATGCCTTTTTCACAATCGAGTGCCTAAATCAATCTTTTTTTTGCTATTTTGCTAAAAGGTCGTACTATTTTCTCTAGTTGTACCGTGATTACAATGATGTTTTCTATGTTAACAAGTTAATATTAATGTTCTTATTGACGTGTTAACATAGTATAACTTACAAGAAAACTTCCACCACCGGGACGAAACTGGGGGGGCCACCGTCAGTTATTCATTCGTTCGTGCCGCAGGTTCAGTCTTCTCCAAGATCTATTTAAGAAAAAACTGCAGATGCTGGAAAAATCGAAGGTGGACAAAAAATGCTGGAGAAACTCAGCGGGTGAGGCAGCATCTATGGAGAGTAGGAATAGGCAACGTTTCGGGTTAAGACCCTTCGGACTGATGTGGGCGGGGAAAAAGAAAGGAAGAGGAAGAGACAGTAGGACTAGAAGGAGAGCTGGGGAGGAGGGAGAAGACAAGGGCTATCTAAAATTAGAGAAGTCACTGTTACAGCTGGGGTGTAGACTACCCAAGCGAAATACCCAAGCTTGTCTCCTCACTACATTTACTGCTGGCTCCAGTCGCAAATCTGAGTTTTCGAGTGATCTGTGCAAGGCATTCATTGATGCTGGAATTCCACGGTGGAAATTGGAATACCAAGTATGTTCTTAATAAAAACAACGTTTGAACACGACAAGGGGGGAAGGGTTTTCCATTACAACAAAATTGAATCTGGTCCTGTGTTCATTTTGGGATTCCATGGAATAACAAATCTCTGAGGTTTTTTTAGAGAAATACACAGAGGAACATATACCAAGCGAGTCATCATTACGGAAAAAATATAATGACAGCAACTTCAACATTGTTGTGCAGATAATTTGAGATGAAGTTGCATGCGACAAAATATGGATCTCAATAGATGAGACAACCGATGCTGTGGGGAAATATGTTGCCAATGTGGTCATCAGTACACTGGAGGCAGGTCAACCATCAAAGGAGTATCTGTTCACATCGGAAGTATTGGAGGACAAACAGCTCAACTATTGCTCAGTTGTTTACATCTTCACTTGCTGTACTTTGGCCAGAAGGTATAAAACACAAGAATGTTCTTCTGTTTGTGACAAAGTTCTATTCCCCAAAATGTTGCATTTGACATTTTCTCAAGGACTTTGCTCAAGGAATTCATAGAATTGCCAAGCACATACGTAGCTTGTTTCCAAATGTCGATTGCCTAGTTTCCAATGTCAAGAAAATTTTCCTTAAAGCACCGTCACGTGTGCAGTTGTTCAAGGAAATGGCACCCGAAATTCTGCTACCTACGCAGCCCGCTGTGACTAGTAGGGGTCCATGGGTCTCTGCTGTACTCTACTATGCTGCAAATTTTGAAAAGATAAAATAAATCGTCAACTGTTTTGAAGAAGAATCTGCTGCAGTCAGTGAAATCATGCAGAAAATGTCCCTCCACCACGATCTTGTGTTTATTGCTTCCAATTTTGCAAACCTCCCACAAGCTATCACTTCCTTTGAGAAACGTGGCAAACATTAGTGTATAACTTGCAGGTTTTCAACAAACTAACTGACGATATTTGTAAAGTTCCTGGCGATGTAGGTAAAGACATACAAGGAAAATGTGAGGAGTGATTTTGGCTAACAAAGATCTTGAAGAAATACAAAACATAGCTAAAGTTCTTCAAGGTAGTTGTAATGCACAAGATATTGACCTGAATATAGAATCGGGATCTTGTTTTGGGTATGCACCAGTGACCTCAGCTGACATAGAAAGAAGTTTTTCACAACTCAAGCATATTTTGTCTGACAGACGGCATAGTTTAACGCCAGATAATTTGAAAAAATGCAAGTAATTATGTGCAACCAGGCAACTTTGGTCATTTACTGTAGTATACCTTTATATTATCATTTTAAACCATATTTTGGAGGTGGAAATAAATGCCTTTTTCATGCCTTTTTTGTAATTTTATTATGCTTTTTTGTCTGCCTATTTCAGTGTTTTTTAGTGCCTAGACGTCCCGGCTCTAGTCGTCAGTTTATCGATGTGTCCTACAGCAACAGCAGAGACTTAGCTTGGGATCGCGAGTCAACAACCGCGCTCAACTTTATGTTAGAGTGTACCAAACTCGCCTGTATGCCAAACCTGTAATGTCTTAATAAAAACAACGTTTGAACACGACAAGGGGGAAGGGTTTTCCATTACAACAAAATTGAATCTGGTCCCTGTGTTCATTTTGGGATGATTTGGAAGCATTTCGCCATGTTAAAGGTCATACATAAAGATGTGGTTCGCAAATTGCTGGAGTAACTCAGCGGGTCAGGCAGCATCTCTGGAGAACATAGATAGGTGATGTTTAGGGTCATGACTCTTCTACAAACTGTTCATTCTGAAGGTGAGTTACTTCGCATCCCCTTTTACATTACCTGTTGTACTCATGTATGGTATGATTTGCCTGGCTATCACACCACCGAATCTTGGTAAGCATACCAGTTTAAATGCTTTTTTTGAGGAATTGTAGCGGCAGGATCCTCCCGCGATCGGCAAATACGAGGGCCTCAAGGCGCTGCTGCTGCCGCACGTTCGGGCTCAGCCCGCCTGCTTCATATGGACGGCTCGGCGATCGAAAGCCGTCCGCGCTCATGAGCGAGATGGTCGCCTTAATGGACGGCCATCGACCCCCACCTGTTGTTCAAGCAGGCCTTCCTGAAGCAGATGCCCGACGACAACCGCCTGCTCCTCGCGGGTTCGAACTTCGCTGATCCCCTGCAGCTCACCGAACGGGCCGGCGAACTGTGGCTCGCCAAACAGCAGGACGGCGGGTCCATCAACCGGGTGCCCGCGCCCGAGCCCCAGCAGCCTCGCAGCGGTGTCCGCCCGGGGACTGTGGCAAGCGCCAGTGGTGCTCCCACCACCAAGGCGGGGGTGCCGAGGCCCGCCGGTGCCGCTCCCCTTGCTCGTTTGCAGGGAATGCCTCGGCCGATCATCAGTACAGGTTATCGCGATCGGCCAGAATCACCGCCTCTACGATCGGGATCGCTGTTCCGGACTTCGCTTCCTCGTGGACTCCGGGGCCGTTGTGAGCATCCTCCCCCCCGACTGGACGGGACACCCGTGCCGGTTAGCGAGCCCGTCCTGACTGCCGTCAACAGCAGCCCCATCCGCCACGCGGACTCTCTCCGCATCATCTTCGACTCCCGCCCATATTCATGGACTTCCACCGACGCAGATGTTTCCCAGCCGTTGCTGGCGCCGATTTCCTTCGGGCCTTTTCGCTGCTGGTGGACGTGCGGGGCCGACACCTCGTCCCTCTGGAGTTCCCCAAGCCGGCGACCCTCAGACCCTCCCGATCCGCAGCTTGGCGCAGTAGCTGATGGGGACGTCCCGTATACATCCCTGCTCGCTGATTTCCCGGAGCCCCTGGACACCCGTTTTTAAGCAACCGCCCTTAAGCACGGGGTGTTGCACCACATCCCCAACCGCGCCCCACTGCATGCACGGGCTCGTAGGCTCCCACCCGACAAGCTGCTGATCGCGAAGGAGGATGTCCGCCAAATGAAGGACATGTGAATTGTACGGCGCTCTGACAGCCTGTGGGCATCCTCTTCGCACATGGTCCCTAAATCATCTGCGGGCTGGAGACCATGCGGGGATTATCGGCACTTGAACGCCGTTACGACCACGGTCCGCTACCCGGTCCCTCATATCCAAGATTTCACGGCCCACCTGGAGGGTGCCTCCTTCTTTTCCAAGGTGGACCTGGTGCGCGGGTACCACCAGATTCCCGTCCACCCCGATAATGTGCCTAAGACCGCCACCTTCACCCCATTTGGTCTTTTTGAATGGCTGCGAATGCATTAGGTTTAGGTTAAAAAATGCCGCGCAGGCTTTCCAACGGCTCATGGACATGGCTGGACTTCGTCTTTATATATTCGGACGACATCCTGGTCGCTAGCCGCTCCCACCAGGAACACTGCACGCAACTGTGGGCACTGTTCCAGCGGCTCCGGGATCACGGGCTGGTCATCAACCCTGCAAAGTGCCAGTTCGGCCTGCGCTCCATTTCCTTCCTGGGGCACCATGTCACCTTGCAGGGCGCGGCCCCGCTGCCCGCTAAGGCGGAGGTCATTCGCCAATTCCCGCGGCCGCTCACCGCCAAGGGGGCTGCAAGAGTTCGTGGGCATGGTGAACTTTATTCATCGATTCGTGCCAGTGGCTGCCCAGATCATGCGGCGTTTGTTTCGGTCCCTCGCCGGTAAGCCACAGGACCTTGTGTGGACTGACGAGGCCATAGCTGCATTGGATGGTGCGAAGGAGGCGTTGGGCAAGGCCGCCATGCTTGTACGCCCGCGGGCTGATGCCCCGACCGCCCTAAATGTGGACGCCTCTGACACGGCTGTTGGAGGGGTACTCAAGCAACCTATTGATGGCGCTGGCAGCCGCTGGCATTTTTTAGCCGTCATCTGCGACCCCCAGAGCGGAGCTACGGTGCCTTCAACTGGGAGCTCCAAGTCCTTCATTTGGCTGTCCGTCACTTCCGATACTTTTTAGACGGCAGGCTCTTCACGGCCTTCACTGACCATAAACCCCTGACGTTTGCCTTCGCCAAGGTATCCGACCCCTGGTCCGCCTGTCAGCAACGGCACCTGGCTTCTGTGTCTGAATTCACGACTGACATCCAACATGTGGCTGGCAAACTGAAACTGGTCACGGATGCGTTGTCTCGTACCGCGGTCCCGGCCGTGGCGGCTGTTGACCTCGGTGTGGATTATGCGGAGCTCGCCGCAGGCATCGTGAGAGCGGTGACGTGGACGGTTACCGGACCGCTGCCTGCAGGTTGCAGTTGGCCGACATCCCGTTCGGTCCGGCAGGGGTGTCGGTCCTCTGAGACGTGTCAACCGGGAGACCATGCCCTATTGTCCCTGGCAGTGACGGGTTTTTGATGTTGTCCATGGTCTGGTGCACCTTTCCATCCGAGCGATCTCTGCGCTGGTGGCGAACACGTTTGTCTGGCAGGGCCTCCGTTAGCTGGTCGCGGCTTGGGCCAGGGCCTGTATTCCCTGCCAGACATCGAAGGTTCAGCGACATGTGCGGGCGCCGGTGCAGGATTTTGTGGTTCCCTCTGGCCGTTTCCTACACGTCCACGTCGATTTGGTGGCCCCACAACCGCCGTCTCGTGGCGCCACGCACCCGCTGACCATCGTAGATCGCTTCACGATGTGGCCAGAAGCAATTCCGCTTACTGACACCTCCGCCGCGTCTTGTGCTCGGGCCCTTGCGGCTCACTGGGTTGCCCGTTTTGGCGTGCAGCGAGATCTCCACCGACCGGGGGGGGCTCAATTTACTGCCGCTGGATGGTCGGCTTTGGCGCAGCTGTATGGGGCGCAGTTGCAACGTACCACTGCTTATCACCCTCAGGCCAACGGGTTGGTGGAGCGTTTCCACCGCCATTTGAAGTCGGCACTGAAGTCCCGGCTCACGGGCCCGGACTGGGTCGACCAGTTGCCTTGGGTGCTGTTGGGCATCTGCACGGCTCCAAAGGTGGATCTGGATACATTGTCCGCCGAGCTTGTGTATGGCTCCCCGCTGCGGATACCCGGGGATTTCCTTCCCGCGGCTCGTGGGCTCTGTTCCGCCAGTCCCACTTGTACCGCCCGTCGTGCCCCTCGTTTTCACTCGGTCCGGTCACCTAATTCGGCCTCCCGCTGGGTTCTGCACCTCAGGTTCTGGGGTTGGGTCCTGTAGCGGCACCTAGTGGTGGCTTGGGGCTATTGGCTGGCGGGATCATGGGTTTTTGGATTGTTTATCAGTCGAGCTCCACCCATGTAGAAGGAGCTTAGTTGTATTTGGCCGACTCAGAACGCGGTTGAGGAGAAACGCTTTGTTTATCATTCTAAATAAATAATTCATTTTCACTCAACTGTGTCGTCTCGCCAAAGAGTTATCCCCAGTATCTCACCACCTTTGTTCCCCAGTCGCCCTCAGGCAGCATCAGCATTCAGAGACACACTGGCACAAGGTGTGGAAACAAAGCTTTACATAAAAGGGCACAAATTGCTGGAGTCTTCTTCTTCTTCGAGTCCGTTGCAATCTCAGATGTCGTTCTGCCAGTATCTGGCGCAGGTCACAGCTGGTCGGGTCAGTTCAGCCAGGTCCTGGGGGCTGCACTGGGGGGCGTCGTCACACTCTAGTAGGTGGGACATTGTCTGTACTGCTCCACAGCTGCATGTGTCTTCTGCCTGGTAGTTCCATGCTTTCATAACTGCTTTGCACTTCCTCTGCTCCACTCGTAATCTGTTGAGGGTCTTCCAGGTTGGCCATGGGAGGTTGTGTCCGCTGGCGAGGCATTCAGTCGGAGTGATTTCTCTCTCCATCCAGTCGTGGGCTCGTGTGTTGAGCTGGTTCCATTCATCTTTCCAGATGTTGGTCCTTGCTGTTTCTTTGGTTGTCTGGAGAGGTGGGACTGTCTGCAAAAAACTGGCTCTGGATTTCAGTCGGGGTGGAGGTCCTGTGTGTCCGTGCAGGGGGTGCCTGGTATCGATCTCCTGTGCTCTCCGCTCATCTTGGGCGATGATGGATTGTCTGATATGGGGGGGGGGGGGCAATACCAGCTAGGGCGTAGAGGCACGGGACTGGTGTTGTCTTTATGCATCCCGTGATAATGCGGCAGGTGTCGTTGAGGGCTGTGTCAACCAGTTTGGTGTGGTGGGAGCGGCTCTAGCTTGAGCACGCGTATTCAGCTGTGGAGAAGCAGAGGGCTAGGGCAGTTGCACGGATGGTTGGTGGATCAGAGCCCCACTTTGAGTACCGGTTTGCGCAGGATGTTGTTGCGAGTGTTGACCTTGGCTTTGGTGTTCTGAAGGTGGGTTTTGAAAGAGAGTGTCCTGTCGAGTGTGACTCCGAGGTACACGGGGTGGAAGTGGTTGGAGAGTTTGTGGCCATCCCATGAGACGCTCAGTTGTTTTCCTGCATCTCGATTTTTAAGGTGGAAGCTGCATAGTTGGGTTTTTGATGGGCTGGGTTTCAGGTGGTTGTCATTGTAGTAGGTTGTCATCTCTTGGAGGGCGCTTTCCAGGAGTAACTCAGCGGGTCATCTCTGGAGAGCAATTTTTTCCCTCTTTTTCAGATGCAGAATTGTCGGTCCTCAACAGAACTTCACTTCCTCTGTGTTAAAGAAGAAGGGTCTGAAACGTCGCCTATCTCCTTCGCTCCTTAAATGCTGCTGCACCCGCTGAGTTTCTCCAGCCTTTTGTGTACCCTTCACTTCCTCTGTACCCTGTAGGTGGTGCTGGAGGCATTTGGAATCACTTCAATGCCTCTCTTCAGTCCAGTAAAAAGAGTTGCTGCAATTTCAACAACGTTTGACAAAAATAAGCATATAAAATGTCACTGCTGGAAATCTAAAACAAAAATGTCCTTGCAGACGAATGATTGAATGCCAATATAGTTTAGTTTATTACTGTCACAATGAAGAGCTTTTCGCCTGTCATCGAGTCAAAGAAAAGATTATACATTAATTCAAACAAGCCGTCCACAGTGCACAGATAAGCGATACGTTTAGTGCAAAGATATAACATTGAAGTCCGATTAAAGAGTTCAGAGGTCTCCAATGAGGAAGATGGGCAGTCAGAACCGCATTCTAGCTGATGAGAGGCCTGATATTAACTGCTGCGAAGAATTCAACAAGCAATTCGGAATGTATTTGGTATGTTAACTTTGATTTCAAGAGGAACTCTCACTGCATTTGTGTAGAGCCTTGGTGAGACTACACATCTGGAATATTGTGTACTGTTCTGGGCACATTTAACAAAGGGTATGTTTTCCACAGAGGGGGTGCTGCGAATGGTTTCAGGTACATTGAGAGGACTCGACCTGTGTTCTCCAGATACACACAAAATGCTGGAGTAACTCAGCGGGACAGGCAGCATCTCTGGAGAGAATGAATGGGTGACGTTTCGGGTCGAGACCCTTCTTTAGACCAAAGATCACAGCTACCAAAAACCAAAGATACTAGAGCGGAGCCAAAACCCACCTCGTCTTGTGCTTCACATCCGCACCGCTGCCAGGTCGGCGTCCTCATTTCCGCCCCGCTGCCAGGTCGGCGTCCTCATTTCCGCCCCGCTGCCAGGTCGGCGTCCTCATTTCCGCCCCGCTGCCAGGTCGGCGTCCTCATTTCCGCCCCGCTGCCAGGTCGGCGTCCTCATTTCCGCCCCGCTGATGACGTCGCACGGCGACGGACGCACGGAAGGGAGCAAAGCTCCTTTGGCAGGGGGTTTCCGGTGGGGGGCGGAAGTCGGCGAGAGGAGCCGGAGCCGGAGCCGGAGGCTGAAGAGAGGGAGCGACGCCAGCCATGGAGGAGGTTCAGCGGCGGCAGCATCCGCGCCGGTAGGAGCCGTAGCTGGGGGAGAGGAGCGTAGGCGAGGGCGGACGTGGCGGCGGCGGCGGCTGGGCCCCGGGGTCGGAAGCGACGGGGCAAAGGGCCGGGGAGCGGCGCAGTCCGGGACCGCCATCTCCGCTTACTCCTGCACACCGGGAATCCCCCCCCCCATCCGGGGATCTATTCCATCCCCCCCCCCCCCCCCCCATCCCGGGGATCTATTCCATCCCCCCCCCCCCCCCCCCCCCCCACCCGGGGATCTGTCCCGTCTACCACACGATTTTGGGGTCTCTATCCCTTTAGAGGGGCCTTTATCCCTCCCCCCCCCCCTTCATTCCCGGACCTCTCTCCCCCTCCCACCTCCACCCTGAGACCTCTTCCCCCCCCCCCCCCCCCCCCCCCCCACCTCCACCCTGAGATCTCCCCCACTTCCTTTACTCCGGGATCCCTCTCCCCCCTTCACACCACGATCCTTCTCTTCACCCGGGATCTTCCCCGGATCGGCTCCACCACCCTTAACCCCCTCCTCTTGAATCACCCCCTCCTCTCCCCTCCTTTAAGATTGCCTCCTCCTTCTCCCTTCCACAGGATTGCCCCACTCCTCCCTTTGCTTGGATCTCTGTATCGTTGCACCCCTCGTGATGTACCCTCGTCTGTCTTGGCATCGAAGTTCGTCCTTTTCTCTACTCTCTTCCACCCCTCCCCCCCCACCCCCACCCCCAAATCGTGTCAACACGGTTTCCTCTATCCAATTTCATGGTCTGAAACTGGTTTTCTACGGCTTCAAATGAACAGGCAATTTTCAATGTTTCCCCTAATGTTAGCGTGTCACCTTTCTCCAACAACTTGTGTCTCAAATCATTTGATTTGCAATTTTGTACAACCTGATCCCTGGTTTGATTCTCCAACTCAGCTCCACAACTGCAGCCCTCAGAATCTTGCCGTAATCTTGTGACAAACTGAGCAATGCCTTCCCCTTCTCTCTGTGTCGATTGCCGGAATACATGTTGTGGAAATGTACCATTTGTTTGCACCCCATATTGCTTCTTCAAAGCAGCAACAGCCATCGCATAATCTGCTTTCCTCTGAGATTTCCAACCTACTGCGCCACCCCCTCCCCTGTGCCCTAGGCTGGGGGATTCCAATCTGACCAAATTCCAGAAATGGCGTTCAATGTGTATTGTTGCACAAATAATAGTTGGACTTCTGCCCTGACATTTTTACCGAAACTTCCATGTTTAATTTGTCATGTTGCAAATGCTCTTAACTTCCTTTTCTTCAGAAAGAGGAACTAGCATAACTGTTGCCTTTGCTTTAGGCACTGGTGTGACTGTGGCAAGGTGCACTGAGTATATGAGGCACTTGTAATTGCAGTGTCTGTACAAAAGCCCATCGAGAGGTGGAAATTTGCATCGCACAATTCTATGATACAGATACCAATTTTCCGGCAACTGATAGTCTGGCAGCTCCTTTAATCCAGACATCATTACAAGAGCATTGTGTGTGGCACACTGGCTTTCGGGACGTGTGCCTCCGCCCAGAAAGAGTTACTTGTTTGTTAATTGTTAAGTCTATAGTTTAGGTTCCAGCCGTCCATAGTGCTTTAGAGATGGGGGAGGGGTATAATTAGTGGGTCAAAGGCATACTGTTAAATTATTATTATGTGACCTCTGTTGGTCTGGAAAAATGGATAATCCGGCAAGGCTCTGGAACTAAGGGTGCTGGAAAATCGATGGTGTGCCTGAACAACCATTGGGCACTGATGGACAAGGCTAAGCAGGTGAACCCACTTTCCAGTTCTCTCCAACTCTTGGAACCTTTCAGTGCTCAAAGTGGATATCTAGTGTTTTCTCTTAAATTATACTGGGGTATTCTTTCCCCTCCCTCCATCTCAGACAATAAAATCCAGGATCCCACTGTCTAAACAATAGTGCAGCCGGTTGAGCTGCTGCCTCACAACATCAGAGACTCGGGTTGACCCTGACCTGTGTGTGTGGAGTTTGCGTTTTTGTGGAGGGGGCTGTTTTTATGTATTTAACCGGGGATTGTACTTGTGTATGGCCATAAACTTACTGATCTATATGCAAGAAAAGAATCTCACAGTACCTTGGTACACGTGATAATAGGGGAACCATTGAGCTGCGTGGATTTGCTCCGGTTTCCTTCCCCATCCCAAAGATGTGCAGGATTGTAGGATAATTGGCCCCTAATACAAAAGGAGTGGATGAGAAAGTTAGAAAACATTGAACTAGTGTGAAGATTGACACAAAAAGCTGGAGTGGCTGAAAAAGGGTCTCAACCTGAAATGTCACCTATTTCTTTTCTCCAGAGATGCTGTCCAGCTTACTCCAGTTTTTTGTGTTCTATCTTAAACCAGCAACTGCTGTTCCTTTCTACACATTGATCTAATGTGAATGGTCGGAGTGGACTCGATGGGCCTGTTTCTGCGCTGCATCTTTCAATCAATCTCTCTTGTCTTTTCTAACCAATTATTTTAAAGATATGGCACTTTATCTGACTCCTTCGATTTATACACCTCAATTAAATCGCTATATGGCCTTCATTGGTGCAAAGTAAATAACTCCAGCCTGGGCAGCCTCGCTTTATAGGCAATCTTTTTCCAGCACAAATATTGTTCAGCAAATCTACCCTGAAGCCCCTGTAGTGCAGCAACATCATTTCTGTAACCAGAACCGTATGCAATAATCTCAATGTAGATTAACTTGTGTTTTATACAGTTTTGATATGACTGTTGTTGGAGACACAATGAACAGCAGATGTTGGTACCTTACATGGATTGCAACGTGCTGGAGTAACTCAGCAGGTCAGGCAGCATATCTGGAGGACGTGGAAAGGTGGTGGTTCAGCTCGGGACCCTTCTTCAGACTGTCCTGACCCGATACGTCGCCTATCCTTTTTCTCTAGAGATGTGGCCTGACCCGCTTAGTTACTCCAGCATTTTGTGGTTGTATTATTTGGCCTGCATTTGGGGCAAAGTTTATGGACAGACTAGGCATCACATTGCTTTTTATGACTTCAGACTGCTGCAACGTTGTCCACAACCAGCAGGTTTTTGGAATTTAACGTTGTGATGTGGAGAAATGCAGCTGCTAGTTTTCCATCCTCAAAGCTATCTCAAACAGCAATGAGTGCTGGAAGGAACTGCAGGTTCTGGAGTAACTCAGTGGGTCAGGCGGCATCTTCCTTTTCTCCTGAGATGCTGCCTGACCTGTTGAGTTACACCAGCATTTTGTGTCTTTCAAACAGCAATGAGATTTATCATCCAGTTTAGGCTTTGCTTAAAAGATATAATTGGCTCGGACATGGATGAACTATCCTTCTGCTTGGATAATAGTTTAGGAACTTTTACTTCCAACTGGACATTATCTATTTGCATTTTGAGAGGCAAGGTTTGATTAGGGATATCTCTGTGTGAGAATGGATGAGGCTTTTGTTTAATATATTGACCAAAGATTGTACCTCCAATAGTGCAACATGACTTTGGTCTGAAGACCTGAAATGTTACCTGTCCATTCCCTCCCTAGATGTTGCCTGACCCACTGAGTTCTACCAGAACTTTTTGGTTAGCTCCAGATTCCAGTATCTGCAGTTCCTTGTGTCCACATGGCTTTGGTATTCATGAGGTGTACAGGACAAGATTTTGTACGGCTATCTTTGCAGTGGCACTCAAACCTACACCGTACGATTTAGACATGACTTGCTTAGTAATGACAACCACTGGGATGTTGCTCTGGAGGGTTTGTCGCCGTGTGGCTCCAGCCATAAATAAAATGGTCCTTGTTACAGCTCGAGACAGGCCAGCTTTGCAAATATGTTGGCTTTCCTTTTGTGCAATGGACGAATTTGCAGCTTGTAATTTGTCTGATGATGAGTTTAGTGGTCTGATGATACAGTAAACCCTTGTTATTACGGACCTCTATATAGCGGATTTTAGTTACAGTGGACTGGCTCTTTAGGAATACACGCTGCTAGTTACACGTTGGTGGGCATTGAAATTGACAGGGCATTGAAATTGACAAGGAAACTCAGATCGGCACGTAAGTCTATAAACAAACAGCGTTTAGTATTTTTAGCTTGCAGTGACAAGAAAACAGTTTTAGCTCTTTGTAGATCTTTGTGCAGTCAGCAGGATAATGTATTTGGACGGGGAAACGGAGTTAACGTTTAAGATCAATGTGCTTTTACCCTGAACAGGCGAGCAGTTGGTTGAGGGACTCACACTTGGAGCGGGGCAGGATTTTCTCATCCCGCCACACCAACGCCCCAGACCACCCATTTTGCACTCAATCTCTGAATGTGGGAATCACAGCAGGGGCAGCGGTTATTGCCGTTCCTCAGCTGCACTGGACAGGATGGTCTGGGCTGCTGCCCTCCATGTGGTGAGGGAGGTCCCATTGGGCTCTCAGTGACGGGGCTCCAGGATTCTGACCCGGCGCCGGGGCAGCCATGTCAGTGGGGGGCATACCCTTAATTGGTTATAGTGGACAATTGGCAATAACAGACAACATTCCCCCTCTCCCTCTTTGGTCCGTTATAATGAGGGTTTACTGTAATCACCCATTGCCAGTCAATAATGATGGACATTTTACACACCAGGTGGAGAAACCTCAGCAGGACCGATGACATGGGAAATTTAACAGGGCATGACAGTGCACAACTATTGTACACAAAAAAGGTCAGAAAGTGTTAGTCAGTAGTGAAGGTTGTGAGAAACAGGTTCATGTTTGGTGCAGAGTTTATCTATTGTGTTTTTAATATATAATTGGCCTGATGATTATATGATGTAAACTATCATAGCACTTATCCAAAATAATGCACTGTTTTTATAATGTTAAATAAGGAGAACTGATTTCTGGTGACAAGCCGTTTGTGAGACGTTTTGAGGCCCATATCTGAGGAGGGATGTGCGGGCATTGGAGAGGGTCCAGAGGAAGTTTACGAGAATAATCCCAGGGATGGTTGGGTTAACATATGATGAGTGTTTGACGGCACTGGGCCTGTACTCTGAAGTTTAGAAGGATGAGGGGGGAGCCTCATTGAAACGTACTGAATAATGAAAGGCTTGGATAGAGTGGATGTGGACAGGATGTTTCCACTAGTGGGAGAGTCTAGGACCAGAGGCACAGCCTCGGTATAAAAGGAAGTCCCTTTGGAAAGAAGATGAAAAGAAATTGCTTTAGTCAGAGGGTGGTGAATCTGTGGAATTCATTCTCACAGACGGCTGTGGAGGCCAAGACATTGGGTATTTTTAAAGTGGAGATTGACAGGTTCTTGGTGAGCAAAGGTGTCGAAGACTACAGGATACGGCAGGAGAATGGGGTTGAGAGGGAAAGATAGACCAGCCATGATCGAATGGCGCAGTAGACTCTGGCCTAATTCTTCTCCTATGACTTGTGAGACCAGAGCACCTGGAGGAAACCCATGTTTTCACAGGCAGAACGTGCAAACACCACACAGACAGCACCCGAGGTCAGGATTGAATCTGGCTCTCTGATACTATGAGGCAGCAGCTCTACCCGCTGCGCCACATTGCCGCCCAATGAGCAAATAGTCCCATGAGGAGGGAATAATATCCAACTGTATTCAATTTAGCATTGAAGGACAGTAGAAGAAGATTCAATTGTAACTTTCAAAAACAAGTTATAGTAGAATCGGAAGATCTGTGGGGAGATATGGTGAGGGTAATTAGATAGCTTCTTCAAAGCCATCATAACATTAGTTCCAAATGCCCATCTGCTTTGATATATAATTCTTTGATTCAATGTAATTTGTGTTCTATTAATCCTATTGCGTATCCTATTCACTGGTTCTGATGGATTGGAGCCTTGTGCTGATGGAGTGCAGCTGTACTTGGACAATGGAGTATAGAACTGATCTAGATTATTCCGAAGGTTTTCAAAAATTTTCCTTGAAGAATCAGATTCATAAATTCTTGTGGTCTGTCCCCCAACTCTTCAAAGCCCATTCCTTCCCTCAGGCAGCTTGCTCATTAGACAAGATGTATATACTCACAATGCCCTCCATAATGTTTGGGACAAAGACCCATCATTTATTTATTTGCCTCTGTACTCCACAATATGAGATTTGTAATAAAATAAAATCACATGTGGTTAAAGTGCACATTGTCAGATTTTATTAAAGGGTATTTTTATACATTTTGGTTTCACCATGAAAAAATTATAGCTGTGTTTATACATAGTCCTCCCATTTCAAGGTACCATAATGTTTTGGACACATGGCTTTCTAGGTGTATGTAATTGCTCAGGTGTGTTTAATTGCTTGATTAATGCAGGTATAAGAGAGCTCTCAGCACCTAGTCTTTTCCCCCAGTCCTTCCATCACCTTTGGGAACTTTTATTGCTGTTTATCAACATGAGGACCAAAGTTGTGCCAATGAAAGTCAAATAAGCCATTATGAGACTGAGAAACAAGAATAAAACTGTTAGAGACATCAGCCAAACCTTAGGCTTACCAAAATCAACTGTTTGGAACATCATTACCAAGAAAGGGAGCACTGGTGAGCTTACTAATTGCAAAGGGACTGGCAGGCCAAGGAAGACCTCTACAGCTGATGACAGAAGAATTCTCTGTATAATAAAGAAAAACGCCCAAACACCTGTCCGACAGATCAGAAACACTCTTCAGGAGTCAGGAGTGAATTTGTCAATGACCACTCTCCACAGAAGACTTCATGAACAGAAATACAGAGGCTACACTGCAAGATGCAAACCACTGGTTAACCGCAAATATAGGATGGCCGGGTTACAGTTGGCCAAGAAGTACTTAAAAGAACAACCACAGTACTGGATAACGGTCTTGTGGAGAGATGAGACGAAGATTAACTTGTGTCAGAGTGATGGCAAGAGCAAAGTATGGAGGAGAGAAGGAACTGCCCAAGATCCAAAGCAAACCACCTCATCTGTGAAACACGATGGTGGGGGTGTCATGGCCTGGGCATGTATGGCTGCTGAAGGTACTGGCTCACTTATCTTCATTGATGATACAACTGCTGATGGTAGTGGCATAATGAATTCTGAAGTGTATAGACAAATCCTATCTGCTCAAGTTCAAACAAATGCCTCAAAACTCCTTGGCTGGCGGTTCATTCTACAGCAAGACAATGATCCCAAACATACTGCTAAAGCAACAACAGGGTTTTTCAAAGCTAAAAAATTGTAAATTCTTGAGTGGCCAAGTCAATCACTCGATCTGAACCCAATTGAGCATGCCTTTTATATGCTGGAGAAAACTGAAGGGGACTAGCACCCAAAACAAGCATAAGCTAAAGATGGCTGCAAATACAGGCCTGGCAGAGCATCACCAGAGAAGACACCCAGCAACTGGTGTGTCCATGAATCGCAGACTTCAAGCAGTCATTGCATGCAAAGGAAATGCAACAAAATATTAAACATGACTACTTTTATGTACATTACATTGCTGTGTCCCAAACATTATGGTGCCCTGAAATGGGGAAACAGTATAAACACTGCTGTATACATGGTGAAACCAAAATGTTTAAAAATACCCTTTAATAAAATAAAGTGACAATGTGCACTTTAACCACATGTGATTTTTTTTTCTATTACAAATCTCATATTGTGGAGTGCAGAGGCAAATAAATAACTGATGGTTCTTTATCCCAAACATTATGGAGGGTGCTGTAATTCATATGGAAGACGAGAGCATCCCTATCGAAATATGTTCTTGAGATTAAGATGGCAAAATGCCAGGAACATCCGTTTATCAACATGAGATGCCACCGTCCTGTTAGCTGGCAAGACCCAAAATATTTATCTGGTGGTGCTGAGAGAATGGCAATGATTGACGGCGCAGTGGTATAGTTGCTGTCTTACAGTGCCAGAGACCCCGGTTTAATGCTGACTATGGATGTTGTCTGTTGGAGTTTGTACGTTCTCCCCGTGACGTGCATGGGTTTTCTCCGAGTGCTCCAGTTTCCTCCCGCACTCCAAAGACCTGCAGAGTTGTAGGTTAATTGGGTGAGTAAAATTGTAAATTGTCGCCAGTGTGTGTAGGATAGTGCAAGAATATGGGGGTTGCAGGTCGGCACTGACCCTGTGGGCTGTAGGGCCTGTTTCCGCACTGTATCTCTAAGCTAAACTAAAATGTCTGCGCCAGGAGGGTATGAGACGTAGGCATGTAGTTTGCACTCCCATGCCCCCCTGTTGCATTGTACTTCAAGGTATCAAGTTGGTGGGTAGACACAAAATGCTGGAGTAACTCAGCAGGTCAGGCAGCATTTCTGGAGGACAAGGATGGGTGACGCATTTCTGGTTTGGGTGGATATGAAAGATTCTTTTGAATCAAAAGGTACAGCATGGAAGCATGGTCCTTCAGACCACTCCGACCATCGATAGCATCCACCTATCACTTGAAAGGATTCAAAGTGCTGGAGTAACCTATCAGGACAGGCAGCATTTCTGGAGTACATGGACAGGTGACGTTTCAGGTCGGGATCCTTCAGCCTTGTATCTCTACCTATCACTTGCCAGGCTTTGTCCCACCCTCACCTCTCTTCCAGCTTTCTCCTCCCTGTCTCCAACCACTGAAGACGGGTTGTATGCACCCCCACCACCATTCCCCCATGTCTTGCGTCCCGTGTGCCCCACCTGGAGTCTCACCTGCCCCTCCTCTCTTCCATCTCTGCCTCTCCCCCCCATAACATTTGTCTGAAGAAGGGTCACAGCATGAAACGTCACCTCTCCATGTTCTCCAGAGATGTACCCGAACCTGCTGAGTTGCTCCAGCACTCTGTATCATTTCTTGTAACTGCATTGCCAGAAATCATGGTCATAAATCTCTTCTAGGCTCTCTAACTCCTCCACGTCTTTCCTATAGTAAGGCAACCAGAAAAGAACATAATACTTTGCTTGAGGCCAGCTGGGGTTTATGTAGGTTCCGCATGACATCTCTGCTTTCATACTCTCTGCTTCATTCAAAAAACGCAATGGGTTTAGCAGTAATCCCTGGAGAAGGTCATTATTCACCTTCCTCCATTCAACACCACACTCTTGCATGTTTTCCATCCAACTTTGTATGCATGATTTCAATGTGCCTTAATGCCAGATGCTTTATTTTTTGCTGATAAATCTGTAATATAGAGCCCCTTGGAAAGCCATTGTTTAGGTTTATTATTGTCACGTGTACCGAATTACAAGTGAAAAGCTTTGTTTTTGTCCAATCATGTCAAATTGAACTATACATATCCAATGGTTTAATGTTTTCTTTATTATTACCTTTACTAAGGTACAGTGCAACACTTTTTTGCATACATACATCAGCACAATCCCCCAGTTAGTACAGAATGTACAGAACAGCCCACTGAGTCTATGCAAGAGGCGACTTTTTACAATCCCAGCTGCAGCTGGCCACAAAATCCTCTTCTGACTGTCGCAACCATTCCCATCGTGCCGTGAACCGTTGCCTTCCCCTTGCACGGCCCCCTTCAGCCCTTGTTCCCTGGGGGCTCCTCCCGCAGCTGACCCAGAGGGCTCAGAAGGTGAGACACCACCCCCAGATTCAGAGCCTTTTGTCCACCGTGGCTACCAATAGCGCTCCCATCTGAGTTTTTGGCACATTGTTGTTATAGAAATACTATTCAATTTGTGGAAGTTTTGTGGTCCCTTTTTTACACTGCTGTATGCACATATTTTTCAAAAAAATATATTTTTGGGTTGTAAACTATTAATAACGATACTAATCTCAAATTAATCTATGCATATTATCAGACAAAATTGACACTAAGAAATGGAGATCGCAGCAGAATTGGCTAGAGTATGGTTGACTGCATAGGTTTTAATGGGAGTCTTAAAATTGGAAAGCGGGGCTAAGAAGTTTGTTCTTGTGTGAAGGAATTTCTCGAGCTTAGGGGCCCGGCAGCTGATGGACAGCTGATGTTCATGGGATCCATGGAATGGGGAATCTATAACATGGGAGAAATGTAGACTTCTCAGGCAGTTTATGGAGTTAAGAAGGTGTGAGCCCATTGTGGAATTTGAGCAAGTACGAGAAAATAAAGTCAAGACAACAATGAGTTTTGCTGAATCTTTAGGTCATTTCTTTTCTGCATGGGGGGAAAAAAAAACTAAAGGTGCCAGAAATTTGAAAAAAGAAAATGAGCATAGCTTTTAGGTGAAAGGTGCAAGTTGTTTTATATACAGAGAGTGTTCGATGCTTGGAATGTGTTGCCAGGGGTGGTGGTGGAGATAGGTATGTTAGTGACGTTTAAGAGGCTTTTAGATAGGCAGGGAATGGAGGGGTACGGATCACATGTAGGCAGGGGAGATTTGTTTATCTTCGCAACTACTTGGCACAGAGATTGTGGGCTGAAGGGCCTGTTCTTGTGCTGTTCTATGTAAAATGACGGCATTGTTCAACAGGTCGGGCAGCATCTGTGATGTAAATCATGATGAATTCATGTTTCAGGTCAACAAGCTTTCATCAAAACTGGAAGAAACTATGTTTCTATCTTCACCGATGCTGCCCAAGTACTTCCAGCATTTTCTGCTTTTATTTCTTCTGGAAATGGCTTAAAGCAATTGACAGGATTCTGTAATATTTGGATGCTATTGCTTCCTGCTTAAGTTCAAATAGAGTCCAAGCGTCAGATACAGCGGACACTTTCTTTTGACTGTCATTTCCTATAAGTACTGTAAATGAAAACGGATCTATAATTCTGACAAAGGGCAGCACAGTGTCAATTGTAACATTGTTCCAGGCACGTGCCATCAGAGTAGGCAAGGTAGGCACTGCCTACCCCCACTAAAATTATTAAATGGTAATTATTAAATATAAATAGTAAAGGCACGGGAGAATTATGCCCATCTAAGAGATCGATCTCTTAGGTAGGCATAATTCTCCCGTGCCTTTCATCCGCAGTGCATGTAATACGCAAAACTGTGCAGCTCACATGCCGTCGCCGCTGCTTCAAGCCTTCAATGACAAGGGGAGCTGAAGGCAGCTGAAATTCTGCCCTTGCACCGTGGACTGCGGACTGCGCATGCACAGCGCAAGTTTCTTGGTGGGGTTTTCACACATGGATTGTCATTATCTTAAGAAACAAAGAGAGAAGAATGGAGTTTGTGTACAAGTAATGTGGTAAGTAGATTAGGTTGTTATCCAAGGAAGATAGATTTGGCTATCCCTCAGTACAGCAACATTAAGGACAATGTTGCTGTGCTGAGGAATAGCCAAGTCTATCCCTCATTGCTGGCAGCTGATGGGAAGCGGCTGTAAAAGGACAGTGTAGACCAGACAGTGAGGGGACCAGCTCAAGAGCGGGTCAGCGGGCAATGGTTAACAGAACAACGGGCGGTGTAGCTTACTCCTGTGTCAGCGCGAATAACCTCTATTAGTCCCTTGTTCACGCTGACACAGGAGTAAGCTCCATCGCCCGCTGTCCTGTTATCCATCGCCCGCTCCGCACTATGATCTTTGCTCTTGAGCTGGTCCCCTCACTGTCTGGTCTACATTGCAAGGCATGGACCGGGCAATGAATGGCGTACAGTGTCACCCAGTGCAGCAAGTGCGGCCATGTCCTGCTCCCGGCAGCAGTCGGAATTTAAGGATTTGCAGGAAGCTGCTGACATGAGCAAGGCCGGTGAGCGGCAGGACAGAGGTGTTCAGACGGAGAGCACTGCCAGAGGTGAGTGGGCCGGCAGAAGGCGCTGAGGTTCCAGCGGCTGCTTGCAGCCACCCCTGCTACTTCCCGGCAACAATGCGGTGGCTCCGCGTCAGCGTTGAGTGAATGGGTTACTGGCATGATCTCCAACCCCCCTCCTTCTCAACGCTCCTGCTTTCCCCGCAACTTTACCCCTGGCCAGACTCCCCACACTGTGTGAAAGGAACTCTCCCCCCAATTGGTCCCTTGAACTAGTATAGTCATTTTATAAGATGACATCCGATTCATGTTGTCCCGGTGTGCTCCCGTTTTCCCCACAATCTCTCCACCTGCCGTCACCCTCCACCCATTCAGTCATTCAGAATGGAGGAGATTTGGATGTTTGGGCAAATTAAATTGTTAGTTTATTTTTATTTTTTTGAGCGTGAGAAATTCTATGTCCCGCCAGCCTTCTTTCAAAAGTTAGCAACTCAAAATGAGGGTACTTCTTCATTGCCGGGAAAAACGGTAGTTTATTAAGAAGTCTGGCTTTTGAAGGCTTCTTAAAGTCGACAGAGCTTATGGAGAGGAGAAACAATCTGCGCATGCTTGGTTTAAGATTTTTAAAAAGCCGACTGGCTGCCTACCCCAATTATTTAATGGCATTACTTGATTGTCCGGTTCCCCATATCTCTGTATAGAAAGCACAGTTTATGTAGACAGTGTTATTCTGACTTTTAATTGTGAAACTGAATCCATTCAAACTCTGTTTCTGACTGTGTTCCAGTCAAAGAACGAGACTGATAAAGCATTCTGTTTAAGATAACCTGTAATTAAGTCTTGTTTGATAGTCCTTGGGGATTGGGAGGTTTAGGGATATTTCTGATCTCGCTGTGGCTTTGCCTGTGTGCTATCACCATGCAAGACTGATGCACAGGAAGCTCTCCGTGATGGCCACCCAGTTGTGCACCAGGCAGAATAGCTCATTTGGGAGTGTGCAATGTTGATAGTGTTCTGCAAATGTCAATTCCAGCTAAATTACAAGCAATGTTCCTAGTCCATTGGTGTTTGAGGCTAATTGTTTCACTGATAAGCAGCCAATTACATTTCCCTCGCGTCTTTCCTGCGTCCTCAGAGAAAGTTGCAGTCATCGCACTCGCCAGCTGCTTGCATCTTCGGGTGGTTGATAAGATAAGCACCATTAAAGAGAGATTGCGCTGCCAGAGACCTGCTTCCCTGCCCCCCCAAATGCAGACATGTCACACTGCTATTTCTAAGTAATAACTTCTTCTGTAGCTAATAGTTTCATGCAGGCTGTGAGGCAAAGCTCTTAAACCAATCATCCACTGATTATTTCCCAGATGAGTTAAAGGGTCATCATCACTTTGTGTTAAAGTGTAGATCGTTGAATGAGGTCGAGCGACAGTGATTCAATGGTGCAGCGATACTTTATTATAATATTGCGTACTACCCGGTAAAATCATACAGCAGATCTCACCGCGCTGACAAAGTTACAAAGGTTCACCAAACAATCATATCTTCTGCCTGCAGCCGCACGTGGCAACAGGCGCACCCCCGCTGCATCCCCTTCCTTCGTTCTTGGCAGCCCCTTGCTGGGTCCCCCCCCCCCCATTGTTCTCAATGATGGGTCATCCCCCCCACCCTGTTCTCAATGGCCTCACTGTCCACCTCACTGTCCAGAAATTTCTCCAGAGCGCTGAGGAAATATAAAATGAACTCTTTTTTACTGCTCTGGTCACTGCTGACTGCAGGATTCAAGAGCATAAACTTAATTTTATAATGCCTTTGCATCTGAGGGATGCCCAGTGTAGCTTCAAAGCCGTAAAACTATTGTTGAGCTGTAATCCGTTCTTGATTCTCAGTGCTCCACCACATGGCAGCAAGTTAGGTGTATACCTTGGACTTTAGTGATACAGCGTGGGAACAGGCCCTTCGGCCCACCCAGTCTGCGCCGACCAGTGGTCCCCATACATCAGCACTGTCCTACCCACTAGGGACAACTTGCTGAAGCCAATTAACCTGCAAACCAGTACATCTTTGGAGTGTGGGAAGAAACCGGAGCACCCGGAGAGAACCCACAGGGAGAATGTAAAAACTCCACACAAATAGCACCGTAGTCAGGATCAAACCCAGGTCTCTAGCACCATAAGGTTACACCTCTACTGCTGCGCCACTGCCACCCCAACATACAAGGATCTGAAGATGCTGCTTTCCGAAAAGGACACAAAGTGCTGGAATAACTTATTGGGTCAGGCAACATCACTGCAGCACATGGATTTTTGACATTTTGAGTTGGGATCCTTCTTCAGACTTCGGACCCTTCTTCTAAACCAGTGATAAGTGTTCACGTGCTGTTGACAGCAAATGGAGCACAGCGGATATCCAGAAATAAAGTTACAACTAATGACCATGTCGTATTTTTGTTAGATATTGACTGGAGGGGTGAGGTGGTGGGAGGGGGGGGGGGGGGGGGCGGGTGGGGTGTGGAGAGGCGTAGAGTGGTTAGCAAATATTGATTAGGAGTCGGGGCAGAAGGAGAGGGTGCATGGGGAGAGGGTGGGGCGAGTGGGGTTGCTGTGTGAAAGTGAGGAGAGAAATGTGAGTGTGAGAAACAATATCCACCTCTGAACTGGGCCCCGAGCTACCGGGGTCGATGGACACGGGGGCACCACGGGCGATTGCCAAACCCCGGCCGACAGGCAGCCGCCGCGGAACCTGCCTGGAATGGGTCCGAGGCTCGTCTCCCGCTCGCCCCCAAAGAACGAGAAGCTGAAAGAGGAGATAGTCGGCGATTCCAGTGGAGTCTAACCTGCACTTTCCAGGTCGGCTGCGGGAGACACCACCCCAGGAAACAATGGATAAAGCAACGGACTACAGAAGGACAGCTCACTGGTGATCTGTACAAGGGGGAGAGCTGGTCAGGCCGAGGACGAGATGCAAAGAGGGACCCGGCGGGAAGGGTGTGGGACCGGGAACAAAGAGGGACCATAATGAATACCTTGTTGGCAACAGATGTACGTGACAGCACTTTGCGTATTTTGAGTATTGTATACAAAAAACAGAATTTCACTGTACCGAGATACATTGACAATAAGGTATTATATTCCTTGAGTATATCTGTGAAGATAAAGTGGATAATCAAACATCTCCAAGAATTGCCCATCATCTGGTGTGTGCATTGGACCTCTTTATGCACTAACTGTAAGAACACAATTTTTGGTTGCACATAATGTCAGATCTATTCATAGTCTCAATTTCTCAAGAGATACCAGATGGTTTAGAGTCTGTTTGTTGTAGGTTAATTGGATGATCAAAATAGAAGGCAGCAGAAACCAGCCAGAAACAGTGCAGCAGGCCTGCGCTCCATAACTTTGGAATGTGTCTGGCTCTTTTTGAGAGTCCTGAGTGAGGGATGGGCACGTAAAAAGAAAAAAAAACACGCACACGATGCAGGTAAGCTCTTGAACAGCACTCGCATTTATGCCCTATCCCTTTCTCCCTAGCTTCCTCGTGAAAAGCATTCATTTTTCTTATTTCATTTACTACTGTGGTAGCTATCCTGATGGTCTACACAATTAAGACATATTTAAGATATGCAAGTATTTAAGATAGCGCAGCACAGTGGCGCAGCTGGTTGATTTGCTGCATACAATGTCAGAGACCTGGGTTCAATCCGGACTGCGGATGCTGTTTGCAAGTTCTCCCTGAGACCGCGTGAGATTTCCCCGGATGCTCATATTTCATCCCCAGTCCCAAAGATCTCCAGGTTTGTAGGATTAGACTTCTGTAAATTGTCACTTCTCTGTAGGATTGTAATAGTGTATGGGCACATCACTGGTCGGCATGGACTCGGAGGGCTGAAGGGCCTGTTTTCACCCTGTATATCTACACCTAAAAACAAACTAAAGATACTGAAAATGAAAGAATCAAAGTTCTAAAGTGCACCATCCAAGATCCTGCAAAACGCTTTTGAAGTATACCTATGGTGGTGCTGTATGAAACTAGTCAGTTTATGAGCAGCACGGTCCTACAAATAATAAAATTATAATTACAAAGTAATCTTTCGGCGATGATGAGCAAGAGATAAATGGCGACAAAGACAGCAGAGAAAACTGCACTGCTCTTTAGACTTTAGAGATACAGTGCGGGAACAGGCCCTTTGAGTCCACCCGACCAGTGATCACCCCGTACACTAACCCACGCACACGAAGGGCAATTTTACAACTTACCAAAGCCAATTAACCTGCAAACCTGTAGGCCTTTGTAATGTCGGAGAACCTGGAGAAAGCCCACACGGTCACAGGGAGAATGTACAAACTCCGTACAGACAGCACCCGTAGCGAGGATCAAACCCGGGCCTCTGGCATTGTGCCGCCTTATAAATATTTCATCAAAAAAGTCCTATATTTCTCACTGCGAGATCAGATGGAACCTTGGTTAACGGGACACCGTAAAGGTGGACTTCTGACTACATCACTTGATTGCTGCTGTATTGCAAGATGGGTTTAGATTTGTAAGTTAACATATCTTCTGACTTGGAAATCTCAAATTGTAAAATGTTTTGATAGGGAACACAGCTCAAAGGAATACCAGTGGGTGAAACATTTTTATAGCCTTCCCAGTGTTATGACAGTGTTTTCAATGCAATTTTTCCTCTTCCACCCAATAACAGATCTCTGAAGAAACTTAGTGAGGACAGTTTGACGAAACAGCCTGAAGAAGTCTTTGACGTGTTAGAGAAACTTGGCGAAGGGTGAGTGTTGAATATTTGCAGAGAAAAAATTTGTCAAAATCATGTTGAAGGTTTTCTATTTTAAAGGACAATGATATTATGATAGTTTTGTAGCCTTGATTATCTTCAGTCCAGCAATCCCCTCCAGTCCTGCAATCCCCAATTCTGGCATCTTGGACTTGCCAAAAGTAATTTAGTTTTATAGATACAGTGTGGAAACCGGCCCTTCAGCCCATCGGGTCCACACCAACCAGCGAACCCCGTACACTAGCACTATCCTACACACTAGGGATAATTTACAATTGTTACCGAAGCCAATTGACCTACAAACCCGTTCGTCTTTGGAGTGTGGGAGGAAACCCATGCGGTCACTGGTAGAATGTACAAACACCGTACAGACATCACCCGTGTTCAGGATCAAAGGCTAGTCTCTGGCATTGTGATGCAGCAACTCTACCGCTGTGCCACAGTGCCGATCCTTAACTCTATTTCTCCACCATTGGTAGCCATGTATTGTAATTTGACCACTTTCTTGACATCACGTTCGACACAATCAATGCGGGCCGAAGGGCCTGTTCCTATGCTGAACTGTTCTATGCTTCTTCCCCCCCCCCCCCCCCCCCCCCCCCCAAAAAAAATTCCTTGCTGTCTCTTTACCAACCATTCTTATTTTAAGGAGCTTCATTAAAACCTTATCTGTCTTTAGGTCACACGACCAAACATCTTTTTGTGGCTTTGTGCCAAGGTTTGTTTATAGTGATCTTTTGAGCTATATTGTGCTTTATCAAAGGCACGATAACAATATTATTAATGATGCATTAGGCAGCAAAGATTTTCATTCCATTGCAGAGATTGTGACCTTGTGTGCTGTACTGTTTCCCCAGCTGTGTTCTAAATCTTTCAGTTAGTGCATTCCATGCTTTCTTATTTTTAGCATGTCTGAACCTTTGTGGCTTCTTCGTCACCATCCTCAGCATCTTCACCGCATTCCTATCCCATCTCTAATTAAAAACATCTAGTCTGCAGCCCATCAGTAACTACGGCCGGTGAAACTGAAGAAGTTGATTGTTGGAATGGTTGACAGTCAAACATACCACTTTAGTTAGAGATACAGCGTGGAAACAGCAGGCCCTTCGGCCCACTGAGCCCATGCTAACCAACAATCATCCCTACACTAGTTCTACCCTATACACTTGAGACAATTTACAGAAGCCAACTAACCTGCAAACCTGCATGTCTTTGGAATGTGGGAGGAAACCGGAGCACCCGGCAGAAACACACTTGGTCACAGGGAGAACGTGTAAACTCCATACAGACCGCACCCTTGGTCGGGATCGACCCCAGGTCTCTGGCGCTACTGCTGTGCCGCCCTAGCCTCGGTACAATTTGAAGCAATGGGATTGGATGGACATCCAAGTATCCTGGAGTCTTGGCTAACAGAAATAAGAAAATCTGAAATATAATCAGAAAAGGCCAGAAATACTTACAGGTCTGTTGGTAGATAAATGGTTAATGTTTTGGTCCTGTCTTTTGGCCCAACTCATCCATGTCGACCAAGTTGCCTTTCTCAGGTTGATCCCACTTGCCAACATTTAGCCAGTAGCCCTGTAAACCGTTCCAATCCATATCCCTATCTAACGATTTTTAAATGTTGCAATTATACCTGTTTCAACTACTTGTGTTGCCTTGGGAGGCACAACGACACAGCGGTAGAGTTGCTGCTTTACCGCGCCAGAGACCAAGCTTTAGTCCTGACTACAGGTCCTGTCTGTACGGGGTTTTCACCAGGTGCTCCAGTTTCCTCCCACACTCCAAAGAGGTTTATAGGTCAATTGGCTTTGGTAAAGATTGCAAATTGTCCCTAGTGTGGCGGACAGTGTTGGTGTACGGGGATCACTGGTCAGCGCAGACTCTGAAAAGGGCCTGTTTCTGTGCTGTATCTCCAAACTAAACTAAACTACTTCCTCTGGCAACTTTCAGGAATTATATACTATTTTTTTTTGTTTGGCACAGTGGTAGAGTTGCTGCCTTATAGAGCCAGAGACCCAGGTTTGATCCCGACCAAGGGTGCGGTCTGTATGGAGTCTGCACGTTCTTCCTGTGACCGTGTGGGTTTTCACCGGGTGCTCCGGTTTCCTCCCACATTCCAAAGACTTGGATAATTGGTAGGTTAATTGGCTTCTGTAAATTGTCTCAAGTGTGTAGGATAGAATAAACAAGTGTGTGGTTAGCATGGACTCGGTGGGCCGAAAGGCCCGTTTACATGCTGTATCTCGAAACTATGCTAAAGTGGTATGTTTGTCTGTCAACCATTCCAGCATCAACTTCTTCAGTTTCACCATCGCCAGTTACTGATGTGCTGCCGGCTAGATGTTGTTAATTAGAGATGGGGTAGGAAGGCGGTGAAGATGCTGCGGGTGGTGGCGAAGATACCACAGAAGTTCAGACGTGCTATAAAATAGTATATAATTCCTTAAAGTTCTCTGCTTTTCAACACTCCCCAGTGCCCTGCTGTTTATTGCACGACCTAACCTAGTTTAACTTACCAAAGTGCAACAGTCCACACTTGTCCAAGTTAAATTCTATCTGCCAGCCCTTGGATCTCTTTCCCAGTTGATATATGTCCTGTTGTAGCCTTGAATAACCTTCTTCCTAACCTTCAAACTCTACCGCTGTGCCATCCTATCTATTTTATCTTTTCTTTATCCCTCAACATTCACCTGATATTTGGCCCTTAGTTTCTTTGCTCCACCATTGGTGTCCATGCATTATCCATGGAGTTCTTTCACTAGTTCTCTCTGCCTCACTACTTCCTTTCTTTCCTATAAGTCTGCTTGAAGCCTACATCTTTGTATTCTTTATGCGGCATGGGTATCGCTGGAAATGGTGGCATTTGCTGCACATCCATGATTGTCCTGAGATGGTCAGAGAGTCTTACAGCGTGGAAACAGGCCCTCGGCCCAACACCAATGGTGTTGGTGGACTTTTAATCACCTGTCCTAATGTGTTCTTAAAATACCTCTGTGAGCCACAAAGCGGTTAAACTAAACTTAAACTAATTAGAGGCAGACCATGGCGCATGTTGTTTCTATTTTTGAAATAGTGAAAACCAGTAAAAGGTATAAACAGGGAACCAGATGAATAACTTTATGTACTTTTGAGCCTTATTCAGCTCACTGACCCAATTGTGTCTGTGGTGAGCTATGTAACTGGCCACATTTTCCTCTTAACTGGCAGGCCAGCATAAACATGTTCAACTGTCTCGCTGCATTGATCAAATAAATATCTTCACAATAGTGCCACAGGATTGTTTGCAGCCCATGAGGAGGCAGAGCCGATAGTGGCACTTCAATGGGACACAAAGTGCTGGAGTAACTTAGCGGGTCAGCCAGTATCTCTGGAGAAGATGGATAGGTGGCGTTTCGGGTCAGGTTAGGTGACGTTTGATCAGAATTGACTGTCGGGGATGTCTTTTTGTGGTGAATAGAAACATAGAAATTAGGTGCAGGAGTAGGCCATTAGGCCCTTCGAGCCTGCACCACCATTCAATATGATCATGGCTGATCATCCAACTCAGTATCCCGTACCTGCCTTCTCTCCATACCCTCTGCTCCCCCTAGCCACAAGGGCCACATCTAACTCCCTCTTAAATATAGCCAATGAACTGGCCTCCACTGCCCTGTGGCAGAGAGTTCCAGAGACTCACCACTCTCTGTGTGAAAAAAGTCCTTCTCATCTCGGTCCTAAAGGATTTCCCTCTTATCCTTAAGCTGTGACCCCTTGTCCTGGACCTCCCCAACATCGGGAACAATCTTCCTGCATCTAGCCTGTCCAACCCCTTAAGAATTTTGTAAGTTTCTATAAGATCCCCTCTCAATCTCCTAAATTCTAGAGAGTATAAATCGAGTCTATCCAGTCTTTCTTCATAAGACAGTCCTGACATCCCAGGAATCAGTCTGGTGAACCTTCTTTGCACTCCCTCTATGGCAATAATGTCCTTCCTCAGATTTGGAGACCAGAACTGTACGCAATACACCAGGTGTGGTCTCACCAAGACCCTATACAACTGAAGTAGAACCTCCCTGCTCCTATACTCAAATTCTTTTGCTATGAAAGCTAACATACCATTTGCTTTCTTCATTGCCTGCTGCACCTGCATGCCTACTTTCAATGACTGGTGTACCATGACACCCAGGTCTCGTTGCACCTCCCCTTTTCCTAATCGGGCACCATTTAGATAATAGTCTGCTTTCCTGTTTTTGCCACCAAAGTGGATAACCTCACATTTATCCACATTATACTGCATCTGCCAAACATTTGCCCATTCACCCAGCCTATCCAAGTCACCTTGCAGTCTCCTAGCATCCTCCTCACAGCTAACATTGCCCCCCAGCTTAGTGTCATCCGCAAACTTGGAGATATTGCCTTCAATTCCCTCATCCAGATCATTAATGTATATTGTAAATAACTGGGGTCCCAGCACTGAGCCTTGCGGTACCCCACTAGTCACTGCCTGCCATTGTGAAAAGGACCCGTTTACTCCTACTGTTTGCCAGCCAGTTCTCTATCCACATCAATACTGAACCCCCAATGACGTATGCTTTAAGTTTGTATACTAATCTCTTATGTGGAACCTTGTCGAAAGCCTTCTGGAAGTCCAGGTACACCACATCTACTGGTTTTCCCCTATCCACGCTACTAGTTACATCCTCGTAAAATTCCACAAGATTCGTCAAAATCCATGCTGACTTTGTCCAATGAATTCACCACATTCCAAATGTGCTGCTATCCCTTCTTTAATAACTGACTCTAACAGTTTCCCCACTACCGATGTTAGACTAACTGGTCTGTAATTCCCCGTTTTCTCCCTCCCTCCCTTCTTAAAAAGAGGGGTTACATTTGCTACCCGCCAATCCTCAGGAACTACTCCAGAATCTAAAGAGTTTTGAAAGATTATCACTAATGCATCCGCTATTTCCGGAGCTACTTCCTTAAGTACTCTGATGCAGCCTATCTGGCCCTGAGGATTTATCGGCCTTTAATCCATTCAATTTACCCAACACCACTTCCCGACTAACCTGGATTTCACTCAATTCCTCCTTTGACCCGCGGTCCCCTGCTATTTCCGGCAGATTATTTATGTCTTCCTTTGTGAAGACGGAACCAAAGTAGTTAATCAATTGGTCCGCCATATCCTTGTTCCCCATGATCAACTCACCTGTTTCTGACTGCAAGGGACCTACATTTGTTTTAACTACTCTTTCTCTTCACATATCTATAAAATCTTTTGTAGTCAGTTTTTATGTTCCCTGCTAGTTTTCTTTCATAATCTATTTTTCCTTTCCTAATTAAGCCCTTTGTCCTCCTCTGCTGATCTCTGAATTTTTCCCAGTCCTCTGGTATGCTGCTTTTTCTGGCTACTTTGTACGCATTATCTTTTGCTTTGATACTATCCCTGATTTCCCTTGTTATCCACGGATGCACTACCTTCCCTGATTTATTCTTTTGTCAAAACTGGGATGAACAATTTTTGTAGTTCATCCATGCAGTCTTTAAATTTCTTCCATTGCGTATCCACCGTCAACCCTTTTAGAATTGATTGCCAGTCAATCTTGGCCAATTCACGCCTCATACCCTCAAAGTTACCTTTCTTACCACGTCTTCACGTTTTGCACACGTTACTTCCTACTATCACAAGAACACAAAGTGCTGGAGTAACTCAGCAGGTCAGGCAACATCTCTGAAGAACATGGATCGAAGAAGGATCTCGACCCAAAACTTCAACAATGCATGTTCTCCAGGGATGCCTGACCCGCGGTTACTCCAGCACTTTGTGCCCTTTTTTGTAAACCCACATCTGCAGTTCCTTGTTTCGACACTTTAATGGGATTGGACTGAGTTTGTCATCCTAAATTTTACACTCATGTCTGTAGAGTTTTTTTTTAAACGATGGCTTTCTGACTCATGCATAATTCTCTAAATCGAAAAGGGAGAGGATGCTTGTAGTCATTGTACATGATGATGTAAAATGGGTTGGACAAACTTCCTCTTTCATGGTTATCTAGCTTGGACATTACTCCAGCAACAAAACTGGGTGGGTGCCTTTTTGGAGTTTCTGAGATAAAGGATAAACTGACAAGTACCCACAATAATTCTGTGACTGCACCCCATCAATTGAAATTTCTCACTGAAATCTAGAGCACTTGAGCTGGGTGAAATGGTTAGATTGTTTTCTTTTGGAAGTTTAAAGAAAAACTAGCTTCTTAATCAAAAAATCTTGGACTTAACGTTGAAGAACACAGAGACCATTAGACATAGGAACGGATAAGGCCATTTGGTCCATCAAGTTTGGTCCAACTTGATCTATCTTTCCCTCACAACCACATTCTCCTGCCTTTTCCCCATAATCATTGCCCTTACTAATCAAGAACCTATCAATCTATGCTTTAAAAATACCCATAGACTTGGCCTCCACCGCCGTCTGTGACAGCAAATTCCACAAATTCATGCTCTGGCTAAAGAAATTCCTCCCCATCTCCATTTTCAATGTACATCCTTTTATTCTGAGGCTCTGCCCCAGGTCCTAGACTCCCACTAGTGGAAACTTGATGAAATAGACAGTGCATAGCAGACCATATTGAACCTGTAATAGGAGTCACCCCGGGGGCATTAAGGCTGAAGGTGTCAGCACGAGGAGAGGGACGATGGTTCGGTTAGAGACGACAGCTGCAATGGCCTCTTACGGCCAGCGACGGCTGGCACTGTAAAATGGCGCCACAACATGGCGCCTCCTGCATGTAGACTCAGTGGACTGTTTTTGTACGTTATACCATCGGGAATTGTACTTATGTAGGGCAATAATCTTACTGATCTGTGTGCACAACAAATAATTTCACTGTACCGTGGTATAGAACATATAAAAGAACCATTGAACCATTGGGATACTTTTTACGAAGGTTATTTTGCAGTAGGATGTTGAGGTTGCCTGAGACTGGGGACTGTTCTTGTTTCTATTTTGACGTGTGTTGCCTGGTACAATCGGAGAACATGCAGGCGGACTGCTTCCCCACAATTAGTTTCGGTTTGTGGGTTTCCTGTTGCAGAGGAAAGATTAGAGGCCTGCGCAGAATGGCTGTGCGCATGTACCCAACACTGGACACCCACACTTGTCAGTGAGTGTGTTTCGCAGCCATCTTCTGACCTTGGCTTTACAGTTGCATTGTGATTGCCGCCCACAATTTAGCAGCTTCTTGTATGGAAACATATTTCCATAAGAGAGTTGAGTGAACATAGAACATAGTACCGAATGGAAGAGTATTGGAAACAAACGCAAGGCATCAATGTGGGCTTTGTGTATTTTTGCAGTCATTGGGATCCCTGTTGAAAAGCATTGCTTAAAATACAGCAAATTGGAAGCAAATTAAATTGCAGTTTTCAAAAGGAAAGTGAATATGCAATGCAAAAGGGGAGGGACTGTAGATCGAAAACTCTGATGCCTTTCAGCGCCAGAGACCCGAGTTTCTTCCTGACTACAGGTGCTGCCTGTGGGGAGTTTGTCCGTTCTCCCCATGGGTTTTCTCCGGGTGCTCCGGTTTCCTCTTGCATTCTAAAGATGCGCAGGTTTATGGGTTATCACCTCTTCCTCTGCCAACAATGGGCCATTATGGGCTCCACTCTTCCTTGGTCATCTGTTGCCGGCTCTGATTTGTTCTGGCCTTTTCCTACCTTCACGTTACTTTCAGTCTGAAGAAGGGTTCCAACCCAAAATGTCACCCATCCATTTTCCCCAGGGATTCTGTCTGACCTGCTGAAATACTCCAGCACTTTATGTCTATCTCAGATTTATAGGTTATAATTGGCTTCAGTCTATTGCCCCTAGTGTGTAGGATGCAAACGTGGATTAACATACAACCAGTGTATGGGTGATTGTTGGTTGCCGCAGAGTCACTGGGCCGAAGGGCCAGTTTCCATGCTGTATCTCTAAACTTTGATACATGCTTTAAAATGAAAACGGGTGAAACTTGTACTGCAATGCTCAAGGAGTAAGCGATATGGTTTAAGAAATCGTACTGGATTTGGCTGAAGTTGCTGGTTAAGGCGGCCTTGAATAAATTGGATCCATCTGGGTGGTTGTAAATTGTTGAAGCAGGAAACGTGATGACTAATTTGCCCACAAAAAACATCCAAGTTGTGTGGATCAGATAATCTATTTTAAAATATGAGAGACTTTTAGACCGGGGTCACAGTATCTTGAAATCTTTATGCACAGGCCCTTGGTTAATGTCTTCATTAGTAAGGGCATCAAAGGCTACTGGGAGAAGGCAGGTCAATTGTGTTGGCAAGGAAAATTAGATCAGCCGTAATTGAATGGTGCAACAGACTTGATGGGCCGAATGGCCTAATTCTGCTCCTGCTCCCGCTCCCATGTCTTATGATCTCATGTCCTATTCAAAAAGCTGACTGTGCAAATCTATCAGGCCTGCAGTAGATTGGCAACCTAGATTTCTTCACCCTCAGTCAAGGTGGAATATAAATCCTCATCCCTCTGAGATGAGAGAGAAAGCAGATGAACGGTTCTATGGTTACTTTATTGTCATGTGTGCAGAGGGCCAGTAACAAGCTTGTTCTGTATACTATCCGTAAAATCATACCGTACATGAGTAAATTAGAGAAACAAGGAACTGCAGATGCTGGTTTCCAAAAAAAGACAAAATGCTGGAGGAACTCAGCAGGTTGGGCAACATCTCTGGAGAACGGATAAATGACACTTAGGATCAGGACCCTTCTTCAGTCCGATCCGAAACGTCACCTATCTATATCATGTTGCCTGAAGCACTGTGTTATTCCAGCACTCTCTGTCCTTTTGAGTAGAATAGATCTCATTTGGAGTAGCACTCTGTGAGTTGCCACATTCTGGCCCTCTACTTGCAACTTCCAAATCTCTGAAAAGTCTGATCAAGGCCTCAGGAAATATGCAGTGACTTAGCATTTCTCACTTTAAGGCCTGGTGACCTGCCAACATTAGGCCAATGGAAGGGCCTGGCCCAGAATAATGCAGCTTGCTCCTTCATCCGCCACTCCATGCAGCTGCCACAGGCTGCGCTCGATCCACCTGCTCCTTTTTCTCTGTGAATCTTTATCCCGTTCCTTCTTACTTCCTACCCAATGTATTTTGGACTCAAGTTCTCAACTCCAAGCCTGTGTGACATTCCTCTCCTATATTTGACCTTGCTGTACTGTACTATTTGGTAGTTTTCTATACTATACTTTTACTGGATTATTTGTGGTCCATAATCTCTGGAACTTTGTACTGAAGACAAAGTTGTCAATGCTTTGCTGTATTGCGATGCAAAAGTGTTAGCAACGTCTACCGTATGCTTAAACACACTTGTGTACTGAAATGAAGTTCCTGTAAGTCATTTCCTGCTCCTTCACAAGTTCACTGTTGTGGTTATCAAAGGTGCAGTGAATCAGTGAATTGCCCTGTGCTTTAACATATAACATGTTCCTGTTTACAAAATCCTTTGTGAATAATATGCCTTGATGAATTGGGTATAACTATTTTGTTATAAGCAGTACACCAAATTCATAATTACTCTGAACCAGAGGACATAGGTTTAAGGTGAGAGGGGAAAGATTGAATAGGATCGTGAGTGACAACTTTTTCACACAAAGGGTGGCAGCTATATGGAGCGAGGAGATAGTTGATGCATGTGCTATCACAACATTTAAAAAACATTTGGACAGGTACATGGATAGGATATGTTTAAAGGGAGGTGGGACTAGTGTAGCTGGGGCATGTTCGGCCTGTTTCCACGCTGTATGACTCTGAGTTTAGGGATACAGCATGGAAACAGGCCCTTCGACCCACCCAGTCCGCACCAACAATCAGTCACCCCGTTCACGTAGTTCTATGTTATCCCACTTTCTCATCCACTCCCTGCACACGAGAGGCAATTTTACAGCGGGCCAAATAACCTCCAAACCTGCATGTGTTTGCGATGTGTGTTGAAACCGGAGCACCCGGAAGAAACCCATGTCGTTACAGGGAGAGCGTGTTCACTCCACACAGACAGCACCCAAGGTCGGGAACGAACCCAGGTCTCTGGCGCTGTGAGACAGCAGCTGTACCTGCTGTGCCACCCAGTTGGCTGGATGGCTTTTTATCCCAGAGAAAGTAATTTTATTTTCAGAACTTCATCCCCCAGAATAACATTTAAAAAATGAAGTGACTTTAAAGCTGAAGGTAATTTTTTTTTTGTTTAGCTTTGGTATTCTTTTGAAATAAATCACTTTCACTTCCTGTAGACATAAGGAACTACAGATGGTTGTTTACCATAAAAGACACAAGGTGCTGGACTACCTCAGCAGGTCAGTCAGCATCTCTGGAAAACATGGATAGTGACCTAGAGGCCGGGAATCTTCTTCAGACTGTATGAAGAAGGTATGATCCAACAGGCCGCATATCCACGTTCTCCAGAGAGGGTGCCTGACGCGCTGAGTTACTCCTGAACTTTGCGTCACTTTCACTTCCTGATACATTTATGTGAGCATTTCTTTGATCTAATCAGACAAATAAATTTGTCGCTGTAACACCCCCACAGTTGGCACCAGATACAAAGTCTTGTCAGAATCGAGACAATCACCATTCTATGTCCCACGTAGAAACAAGGAACTGCAGATGCTCGTTTACTAAAGGAGATACAATGTGCTGGCGTAACTCAGTGGGTCAGGCAGCGTCTTTAGACTTACAGCGAGATATTGCGCAGAAACAGGCCCTTAGGCCCACCGCCACAGGCCCTTATGCCCACCGAGTCCGCCATACACAAGCACTATCCTGCACACTAAGGACAATTTACAATATTTTACTGAAGCCAATTAACCTACAAATCTGTACGTCTTTGGGGTGTGGGAGAAAAATGGAGAAACCCTATGCTGTCAGACAGCACCCGTAGTCAGGACTGAACCTGAGTCACTGGCACTGAGAGACAGGAAGTCTACAGCTGCGCCACCATGCCGCCCACCAGGGGAAGGAAATGGAAAGCAATTGACCTATATCATAGACAGAGACTCATCATCTGTTCAGCTGGCCAGGAAGTAAGACGAGGAGTGTGAAAAATCTAAATAAAACATTTATGAAACATTATATCAAAGGGAAATTTCTATAATTATTGTTCTCCCATACGTTAGAAGTTATGTGCAGAATTCAATCATGGCTGATCTATCTTTCCCTCTCATCCCCATTCTCCTGCCTTCTCCCCATAACCTTTGACACCCTCAATAATCAAGAATTTGTCAATCTGCGTGATTAAAATCAGCCAATGACTTTGGCCTCCACAAAGTCTGAGGCAATGAATTCCACAAATTCACCACCCACTGGCTAAAGAAATTCCTCCTCAGTTCACTGTCATCTGGAACGTGCTGCTTTAGTGTGTAACACTTAATGAATGTTAATGATGTGTGCTTCCTCTGACAGATCCTATGGCAGTGTGTTCAAAGCTATTCATAAAGAATCCGGCCAAGTGGTGGCAATCAAACAGGTCCCGGTGGAATCTGACCTGCAGGAGATTATCAAAGAAATCTCGATTATGCAGCAATGCGACAGGTGAGGCTTCACGATTTTTTTTGTTGGTGGCTACCGATCTTGACTTTGTTTTTTAAGCTCTTTGGATTTGATATCACAAGATACCTTGGAGCTTCATGATACCACAAGATTCGCACTAATTTGGGTGTGGAAATTGGGTGAATAAGAACACAGACTTTCTTTGACAAACATCTGGACCAAATTATCTGGGAAGGAATTCAAAGCAGAAAGAAAATTGTTTATGAAAATAAATTTAATTAACTGACATGACCCATGTGTAGAGTTTCATTTTGATATTAAATATGCTTTAGTTTAGCTTACAGTATGGAGACAGGCCCTTCAGCCCACCGTCCACGCCGACCATCGATCACCCGTTCACACTAATTCTATGTTATCCCATTTTCGCATCCTACACACTAGGGTCATTTACAGAAGCCAATTAACCTATAGATTTGCACATCTATGGGATGTGGGAGGAAACCGGAGCACCCGGAGAAAACTCACACAGTCACAGGGAGAGAACATACAAACTCTGTGCAGACAGCACTCGAGGTCAGGATGGAACCCGGGTCTCTGGCGCTGTAAGGCAGCAACTCTACCTTTGCTCCACTCTGCTGTCCTGTGGCATGATTCAAAGAAGAACTGCCGACATGAACATTAATTAGTTCATCACCAGATTATCTGTTCATTCACCTTGCTTCCATTTGTGGTACATTGTTGATCCACATTGGGTGTCCCGTTTACCTCGTTTAAAGGGAATGCAAGAACCAAGGCTTTGTGAGTTTAAAAACAGCGCAGGATTCGGCGGTCTCGTGAGTTTAAGGGGGAGGTGCGCGAGATGAAGCTGTGGAATTCTTTGCCACAGATGGCTGCGGAGGCCAAAGTCAATGGATATTTTTAAGGCGGAGATTGACAGATTCATGATTAGTTAGGGTGTCAAGGAATATGGGGAGAAGGCAGGGGAATAGGGTTGAGAGGGAAAGATAGATCAGCCTTGAGTGAATGGTGGAGTAGACATGATGAGCTGAATGGCTTAATTCTGCTCCTTGAACTTACGAGGCAGACCTCCCCAAGTAGAGGGAGGGTGAAGTTGTAGATTCGTGGGAGACTGCAGCCTGTTGAAGTCGGGCAGCTAAAGTTTCTACTGACATTTTGGAGAGCAGATGGGTGGCTGGGTATTTTGGAGCTGGGCCAAAGGCTTTGGCTGAGGGAAAAGGGTATGGGCAAGATCTTGCATCAGGGGCTTAAGCTAGCTTGATCCTGCGCATGCTCTTGTGGGCCACAAGATCAGAGGATGGGAGCAGGGGACATGAGACTGCAGATGCTGGAATCTTGAGCTAAAAAAAACTGCTTGAGGAATTTGGCAGGTCAGGCAGCATCTGTGGAGGAAAATGGACTGGTAGCATTTTGGGTTGGGACCCTTTTTCATTAGCCACCTTGCCCCTCAAGCCTGCACCACCATTCAATATGACCGTGACTGATCTGTGCAGTCCTCAACTCCTATTCTGTGCCAGTTCCCCACAGCATATTCAATTCAAATATTTATCCATCTCCACATTTATCCATCCATCTAATGATCTGGCCTCCACCGCCCTCTGCGGTGAAGAATTCCAGAGATATATTACCCTCTGAGAATTCACCATGAGTTGAGCTAGTACAACAGTGCCGTGTCACTATTTGTCCCGGACCTCCTTGCTATTGGACCAAGACGATTCTACAGACAGTCCCAGGTTACTCACATTGACCAGAAAGTCACATTTCAGCCATTCAGCAAATTGTCTTTGGTAAACTACATCTCTTTTTGCCCTGTCAAGGGCTGTGTGGTAGATAATACACAACACTCATAATATTCACACACTGGCATATTCCACTCCATAGAGTCTGAGTGACTTGCCTAAGAAAATGTAAAAACCACTTAAAAACTAATTGATTAAAGACATTGTACATGGATTGGGAAGGTTTAGATATGGGCCAAATGCAGGCAGGTGGGACCAGTGCATGTTTAAGGTGGGGGGGGGGGGGGGGAGAAGAGAAATATTTAATGGGAATCTGAGGGGTAACATTTTTACACAAAGTGTGTGTGCTTGGTGTATGGAATGAGCTGCCGGAGAAGGTACTTGAGGAAGGGACTATTGCAATGTTTAAGAAACATTTAGACAGATACATGGATAGGACAGGTTTAGGGGGATATGGCCAAAAGCGGGCAGGGTGGGACTAGTGTAGATGGGGCATGTTGTTAGGTGTGGGCAAGTCGGGCTGAAGGGCCTGTTTCCACGCGGTATGACCCAATGGAAATTTGCGTAAATTGAGGTAACTATGACAATTGTTCTCGTCGATGGGTATAACAAACGTTACATTTTCAACCACTCATTTATACTTTCTAAGAAAATATTTTAATTTTCCTTCCCTTTCTCCGCAGTCCTCATGTGGTTAAGTACTATGGAAGCTATTTTAAGAATACAGACCTGTGGATAGTCATGGAATACTGTGGCGCTGGCTCGGTGTCAGACCTTATTCGAATAAGGAATAAAACGGTAATTCAGTCCTTTTGCTTTTTTTCCCAGAAAGTCAGCATTTTCTGCCAACAGTATGTGAGTGCAAGTTTAGAAGCTGATATCATAGGACAAAGCAGCAGTGGAGCTGCTGTCTTACAGCGCCAGAAACCCAGGTTTGACCCTGACTACGGTCTGTGCAGAGTTTGTACGTTCTCGCTGTGACTGCATGGATTTTCTCCGGGTGCTTCATTTTTCTCCCACACGCCAAAGATGTGCGGGTTTGTAGGTTAATTGCCTTCTGTAAATTGTCCCAAGTGTGTAGGATAGAACGGGTGATCGTGGTTGGTATGCATCTGTGGGCCAAAGGGCCTGTTCCCACACTGTATCTCTAAACTAAACTGAAGTGGAATTATCTAAAGTCAGAGACTCACACAGCATGGAAATAGAGACAAACTGTGTGGAAATAGACCCTTTGCCCCAATTTGTCCATGCTGACCAAGATGCTCCATTTGCATTCATCTCGCCTGCCTCCATTTGGCCCAAACCTCTAAACCTTATTACTCTATGTTCCTGTCCAAATGAGGAATGAGATAACAAGTGTTAGTTAAATGGAAAATGTACACTGAGACCTATTTGAAGAAATTCAATTGCCTTGCTTTTGCTTGTTCCCTATAACGGTTTGAAGGAGATATCAAGATAATATTTTATCTGCTGTGCTTAGACTTGTAATCACTTGCAATGCAATTTGTGCAAACTGATAAGATCCCCCAAAGCAGCACCTGTGTTTTCCCTTAATTATAGTGACGGTGCTTCAAAGCACTTCACTAAGAATGCTCTGGGCTGTACAGTGGCCATGAGAGGTACTATAGAAATGCAAGTTCTTTGCATCTTTGAAAGGGGAGCAGACGTGAGTGGGGAACATACCTTGGAGACGATATGCAGTCATTTGTGCACAACAGCATTCATTCAGGTGTTGGGGCATCTTCCACATCACAGATGGTACAGTTAGAACGGAAATGTAGGTATCTATCTCTGATGGTGGGATACTTTACATTGTTATTATGTCATTAAACCGGAAAGAGTGCGGAGAAGATTTGAGAATGTTGCCATGACTCAAGGGCCTGAGCTATAGGGAAAGGATGGGCAGGCTAGGACTTTATTCCTTGGAGCGCAGCAGACTGAGGGGTGATATAGAGACGTATTAATTCACGAGGAGAATAGATATGGTGAATGCACAGTCTTTTATCCAGGGTAGGAAAATCAAGAAGGCATAGGTTTAAGGTGAGAGGTGGAAAGATTTAATAGGAATCTGAGGGGCAATTTTTCACACAGAAGGTGGTGGGTATATGGAACGAGCTGCCAGAGGAGGCAGTTGAGGTAGGTACTACACCAAGATTTAAAAGACATTTGGATGGGTACATGGTAGGAACGTTTTAGAGGGATATGGGCCAAATGTGGGCAAATATGATTGGCAAAGAAGGGGTATCTTAGCCGACATGGGCATGTTGTGCCAAAGGGCCTGTTTCTGTGCTGTATGGCTCATTGGTAGATGAATAGTAATGCACTGTGCTTAGCCTTTACAAAAACGTTTCCGAGAATCTGCATTGTAAATCAGATCTCTTTCCCTTTCTGCAGCTAACAGAGGACGAGATTGCCACAATCTTCCAATCCACGCTAAAAGGACTGGAATATCTGCACTTCATGAGAAAAATCCACAGGGATATCAAAGCTGGAAACATTTTGCTTAACAATGAAGGGCATGCAAAACTGGCAGACTTTGGAGTTGCGGGTCAGCTTACTGTAAGTCACCCTGAAGAATAATGGCCCACACAGCCAAAGACTGTTGTCATGAAGTTATCTGAACTGAACCCTTTTCTATTTGATGAGAGAAATATATCGACAAAAATCTATTGACAAAGTATTGAATAGGATCTGACGCGAGCAATATTTTTATACATATTATAATACATTTATAATATATTTTGCCTACTCTTATATATTGGTACAACCCATTTCCAGAGGCTTTAAACAAGACATCAGAACATGGGATATGTTCAGAATGAAGAAGGGTCTCGACCCGAAACGTCACCCATTCCTTCTCTCCAGAGATGCTGTCTGTCCCGCTGAGTTACTCCAGCTTTTTGTGTCTATCTTCGGTTTAAACCAGCATCTGTAGTTCCTTCCTACACATCAGAACATGAGAACTGTCCCTTCTTCCCAATTCACCGTTCATTAAAAATATTGGGTCTTATTTTACGATATGATCACTGCCAAATGTTAACTCCACAAGTTAACATGTTATAATATCATCAGTGTTTCAATCTGAGGTTCAAAATTATAATTTGAGGTAGCAGCGATTGCTAGAAACAAGGAACTGCTGATGCTAGTTTAAGGACAAAAAGACACAAACTGCTGGAGTAAATCAGCAGGTCAGGCATTATCTCTGGAGAACATAGGTGACATATTGAGTCAGGATCTCTTCAGACTGAAGAAGTGCTGAAGTAACTCAGCGGGGTTAAGCAGCATCTCTGGAGAACATGGATAGGTGACATTTTGGCCCAGGACCCTTATTCAGACTGAAGAAGGGTCCTGACTCAAAACATCTGCTACCTATGTTCTCCAGAGATGCTACCTGACCTGCTGAGTTACTCCAGCATTGTGTGTCCTTTTGTGTACACCAACATCTGCCGTTCCTTGTTTCTGTATCTTATCTGTAGGCTTGCAGTGTAATCCCACGGTGATGTTAGATATGCAAGACAATGGAGTTTTGGCTGGGCAGTCCGCATTGTTCAATTCTAAGAATATTTTGACGTAGGTAACATTGATACAACTGAGAGGCGTGTTGGTTAGAGTCAGCAACCTTTATTGTGGCTCACATTTAGCTCCAATGAGGTAAGCACAGCAAATTTCCTCCCCTTTAGATATTAGTTAACCAGAGGAAAAACATCCAGTAACTTTGCCATTTCATGTACAGATGCTATTTCAAATTCAGTTCTCGATGATTTAATTAACTGAATTAAGATCCCCAGCTGTAGCGATGAGATTTTCATCTGTGTGTCTGCGTTATTCGTCCACATTTCTCAGCCTATTTAATTAGGTGAGCTACTTCTATGCCTTCACATAAAAGCTTATTATGCATCCACTGGCATCCGTTTCCCTCTTCCCTCCCCCTTGTCCCATCTTCCAATTATATTGTGGAACAAGGTATCTTTGAGTGAATGATAATTAGATAAATACTTGAAGCATAGATGAATCAAAGATTACAATGATGTGCGTAGATTGAGTCAAGTCAGGGCAGGCTTTGAGAGGCAGAAGCGCTGTCTGGAGCAGCTGAGCTGAATGGCCTTTCTTCTTAAGTCACTTCTTATGCAACAATCAATAGACACAACGTACTGGAGTAACTCAGCGGGTCAGGCAGCATCACTGGCGAACATGGATAGGTCAGTCATTGACCCATCCTTTATCTCCACATCTGACACGCTGAGTTCCTCCAGCACTTTGTGTCCATCTTTGGTATAAACCAGCATCTGCAGTTCACAGTAAATTGTTATGCAACTGTGGCTCTGCATTCACTCTTCTGCATAAATTCACTGACTGGTAGGAGTCACTGGTTCGCAATTGGGTGTTGAAACAGACTTGCATCCACTGTCAGTGGCAAAGTTACTGGTTATCCTTTATTATAGTTACAACTGTACCACTGGTGGTTGTAATGGTCAGTAAATGGTTAGCTTGCGGGTTTGTTATTGTCACATGTACCAAGGTACAGTGAAAAGCTTTTGTTTGAGTGCTGTCCAATCAAACCAGATAATACAATACATGAAAATAGACACAAAATGCTGCAGTAACTCAGCGGGAGAGGCAGCATCCCTGGAGAGAAGGAATGGGTGATGGTTCGGATCAAGACTCTTCTTCAGACCTTCTTCAGACAATACATGAATACAATCAAACCACGCACAAAGAGTAGAGCAAAGAGGAAGATATTAGAGTTTAGAATATAGTTCTCGGCATTACAGCTTAATGTTTGTTCATTTTTCCAATTGTGGGTAAAACAGAAATAATGTACACTGACCTCTACTCCTGCCTAATAAAACCAGAAGACAAAAGAGCAGAATTAGGCCATTCGGCCCATTGAGTCTACTCTGCATTCAACACAACTCCATTCTCCTGCCTTCTTCCCGTAACCTTTGACAACCGTACTAATCAAGAATCTATCAATCTCTGATTTTAAAATGCCCAATGACGTGGCCTCCACAGACATTTGTGGCAAAGAATTCCCTAGACTCACCGTCCTCTGGCTGAAGAAATTCCTCCTCATCTCCCTTGTAAAGAAAGCTATGCCCTTTTATTCTAAGGGTGTGCCATCTGGTTCTGGACTCGATTTTTTGTAAACATACTTTTCCTGTCTACTCTAATCCTTTCATTATTCAGCAGGTTTAAATGAGATTTCCTTGTCCTTCTAAATTCCAGCAAGTAGAGGTCCAAAGCCATCAGACACTCCTCATATGTTAACCCCATCATCCCTGGGATCATTCTCGTAAACCTGTGGACACTCTCCAATGACAGCACATCCTTCCTCCGATATGGGACCCAAAACCTCTCAATATTCCACATGCAGCCTCACCAGCACCATATAAAGTCACAGCATTACGTCCTTGCTTTAATATTCTAGTCCCCTCAAAATGAATGGTAGCATTGCATTTGTCTTCCTTACTGCTGACTCAATATGCAAATTAACCTTTTAGGAATCGTGGACCAGCACTCCCAAACTCTGTACAAGTTTAATGCAATGCCTGTCGGGACAGAGTCAGTAGATTTAATGGTATCCTTCAAAAGTGAACTTGATGTAGCTTTGAAAAGAGCAGGAAAAATGGAACTCATTGGGTGAATGCCAGCACAGCTTGAGGGTCTGATATATACTGACCTACATTCTGACGGCATAGCTCCATCCAAGACCACAAGAAATTGCAAAGAATTTTGGACGCAGCCCAGACCATCTCGCAAATCAGCCTCCCTTCCATTGACTCCCATCTACACTTGATGCTGCCTCGTCAAGACCACCAGCATAATCAAGGACCAGTCTCACCCTAGTCATTCCCTCTTCTCCCCTCTCCCATCAGGCAAGAGGTACAGATGTGAGAAAACGCACACCTCCAGATTAATGGACGGTTCCTTCCCAGCTGTTATCCTATTACCAACTAGAGAGTGGTCCTGAGCTACCATCTACCTCATTGGAGGCCCACAGACTGACTATCTTTAATCGGGCTTTACTGGACTGTATATGGCACTAAACATTATTCCATTATTATGCATCTGTACCCTGTGGACTGCTTGATTGTAGTCTTTCCGCTGACTGGATACCATGCAACATAAAGATTTAACTCTGATTTCATTCTGTCGTGTGTTCTACTTCGGTGTGTTGAAGCCTTGGCCCAGTTGGAAATTTCTTTCAGTGACGTGTGTGTGTGTCTACTCAGGATACAATGGCCAAGAGAAACACGGTGATTGGAACTCCATTCTGGATGGCTCCTGAAGTGATCCAAGAAATAGGTTACAATTGCGTCGCAGATATCTGGTCCTTGGGGATTTCGGCAATCGAGATGGCAGAAGGAAAGCCACCTTATGCGGACATTCATCCCATGAGGGTAAGGAGAAAATAAGGTATACCAAGTCCGCTGGGCTTTTCATAGCCCCTTGCACAGTCATGGTCAAAACATTCTTGTCTCTTTCTGTGCCTTCGAGATTGCAATGCCACCCACACATTTGTAATAATATTGTTCCCCAAAAAAAAGGAAAAACCTGCGACTTTAAATCTGAGAACATTTAAAGTAGGAGGGGAATGCTCAGCACATCAAGCCTGTTCATCTTTTAATTCTAGTTTGGTTTGCAAACCAGTCAGACAAGGAGCTGCAGATGCTGCCTTACAAAAAAGAAACACTGTGCTGAAAAAAAGTAATGGCTGGAGTATTTCAGCAGTTCAGGCTCTGGAGAACATGCATAGTTGAACTTTCAGATTGGGACCGATGTTTGAAAAGCTTGCCTAAACCATTTTTTAAAAAGCCTAATGTACAACTTCCCACCACACTGAAGTTATAGTGCATGTGTCAAGCCTCAGAATGTAGTTTCATGTTCCTTGACTTTAGTTTTTTTTCCCCAGTTGTGGTGCTATCAACGAAACAGGAGTTTCTTTTCTCCACAATTAAGGTGCCATGTAGCACTTGGATGCTATAAGGTGCTACATAGCACCACATCTAGTCACCTATATAGCTGCAGCTGGGACTTTGGAAACGGTGCCAAAACCTGGCGACTCTTACATGTGGATTTGGTCGGCTGTTTCTTTGTTTCCTGTACTTAACTGGGGATTGTACTTATGTATGGCAATAACCTTACTGATTCTACGCAAAAGAAGAATTTCACTGTACCTTGGTGCATGTGATAATAAAGAGCCATTGAACCATTGAGGAGTCTTGCCCTTTAGAAAATTACACCATAAATTTTCAGATTGTTAGGAGTTTCGGTTGACTTTATTAAATTGCAATTTTTAAGTGCTAGATTGGCGATCTTTTAATGTGTTTTTATTCACACAAGGTCAACCTTTTTATATTTAACCATTCATCCGAAAGATTTAGAAAATCACACTATAAATTTCCAGAGTGTTGGGAGTTTCAATTTACTTTATTAGAAAACATTTTTGAAGTGTTCGAATGGAGAGCTGACTCTTACGACCTTTTACTGTGTTTTTATTCAAGCCAGGTCAACATTTTTATATTTGAGCATTCATCGGGAAGATTTAGAATATCACACCATAAATTTCCAGAGAGTTGGGAGATACAGTTGACTTTTTTAAAATGTCATTTTTTTGAAGTTAGGGTGCTGAGTTGATTCATAACATCGTTTACGAAGCCTTTTTATATTCAAGCAAGGTCAACATTTTATGCTTTAACCATTTGTCTGAAAGTGATTTAAAAATGTTTTATTCCCCCCCCCCCTGTTATTCTACAGGCTATTTTCATGATTCCCACCAATCCACCACCAACATTCCGGAAACCAGAACTCTGGTCGGATGAATTTACAGATTTTGTAAAGCAATGTTTAGTTAAAAACCCAGAGCAAAGAGCTGCTGCAACACAGCTTCTACAGGTACGTGCAAACATAATGTGATAGTCCAAAGAAAGGCATGGTCTCGCGGTTAGATGTGCATGTTTCTAATGCCAGTCAGTACTTAAGAAGGTCAATTTAACCGATACTGGAAATGTTATGCCTAGAAGCATGATATACAACCAAATGTTGTAGTGGAATATGGTAACACTAACAGGAAATGTAATATTGAGTTAAATACCAATAACACTGCAATCGGAAAGATGATGTAATAAAATCCATAACACTGGCATTTTTTGAAGTGTTGAGATGCTGAGTTGATTCTTAACATTGTTTACTAAGACTATTTATATTCAAGCAAGGTCAACATTTTACGGGGTCTTTGGTGTTGGATGGGCGCATTTTCCAGATTGTCGGATGTCATTCTATTTTTTTTTTCAGATGTTACACAGTAGAATAATATATTTCCCAGTGAATCCTGTAAGTTTAACGAGCGCTCCAAAGACATAAAGGTTTGTAGGTTAATTGACTTCTGTAAATTGCCTCTAGTGTGTAGGCTAGTGCCAGTGTACAGAGTAATCGCTGGTCGATGCGAACTTGGTGGGCAGAAGGGACCTGTTTCTGCACTATATCTCCAAAGTCTGCAGGTGCTGGATTACACAAAAGGACACAAATGTTACCTAAAATTGGAGAATTGAACATTCATACAGTTGTGGGTTGTAAGCTACCCAAGTGGAATATGAGGCAGTGTTCTCCCAGTTCACGTGTGGCCTCACTCTGGCAATGGAGGAGGCCCAGCATAGAAATGTCAGTTTGGGAATGGGAAGGGGCATTAAAATGGTTTGTAACCGGGAGATCCTGCAGGGGTTGGCGGATCAAGGACGTATGTTCAGCGAAATGGTCGGCGAGTCATTTTTGCCTATGTTGCCAAATACACAAAATCACTCTACGGTATCCAGACCTCCACAATATTGTAATAACGTGTTTCATAAGTACATAAGAAAGAACAATTGCTGAAAAGTGGGAGAGAGAGTGAGGGAAGAAACTCTTCTGCTGTTCATAGGAACGAATGTATGTCGGACCTGAATTTAATAATATTCCAGGAGCTCATTTGTAGGGGTGTCTAAGTTGGTCTGTAGATTTTTGCTGAAGGAACACTGGTTACAAGCAGGATTTTTACCTGCAAGAAAACTTTAAGGTAAAGTGAAGTTGTAGAGTAACATAACTGCTGTAGATTTGGAGGAGCACTGGGTGACTGGAAGAAATGAGAACCGGGGTTAGGTGGTAACTAGGAAGGTGGTCTGAATATGAGGAAGGAACTGCAGATGGTGGTTTACACACAAAGTGCTGGAGTAACTCAGCGGGTCAGGCAGCATCTCTGGAGAGAAAGGATAGGTGATGTTGGAACTCTTCTGATGATAATGTTGGGATTGTTGCTAAGTGCTTCTGGAGGGGTGAGGTTAGAGTAGGTAAGGGGGGTAGAAACGTTAAGACAGTTGATATTCTGCTGGCAGTTAGAAATGTAAAGGCCCAAAGAGTTCCAACCCGAAACGTCATACATCCTTTTTCTCCAAAGGCGGTTTGATTGTTTGCGGCTCATTATCATTGATTATCACGCCAGCGACAAGTTTCATTGTCCAAATGCAAAGTGGCGGAGATATCCAGTAGGTCAGGCCCCATTTGTGGAAGGAAATGGACAGGTGTTTTGGATCGGAGCCCTTCTTCAAACTGATGGAATGGGGGTGGGGAGGAGAAAGCCAGAAAAAAGAAGAGCCCCAATCCGAAACGTCGTCTCTCCATTCCCTGCAAGATGCAAAATTCCAGCATCTGCAGTCTCTTGTGACGCCATCAATTTCATTGGGCTAGTTTGTCATTGGGAAAAGTTTGAAGATTTGCACCCGTCATTGCAACAAGACTGGATGTATGGGTCCCGTACATAAAATATCAGGCAATCTGTTTCACTGTCTCAAGGTTTTTTTTAATAAAATGAATTCTTTGTTGTGTCTGCTGATTCCAGGAAGAAGCAAGCACGGTGTGCGGGGCATAGATTAGGTCCATAAACAGTGTAGACCATAGTGACCATGCTTCTTGTCCAAGTAATTTGGCACCCAACAGCATCCCATGTGCCCACAAAAGGACAACTGAAATATTATTTTGGAGCAACCAATATAGGGCCTGACTTGGAAGAGTGTGGAGGAGTCAAAGGTCCCCATGGATGAAAAGGATCAATGGTAACGGAGTGCCCCCCCCCCCCCCCCCCCGCTGTGTAAGGGAAGAGACACAATGTGCTCCCGCACCCTCCCTCCCCATGTGCTGCCCACCTACTGGTTCTTGAACCAGGTGGTCATGGTTTTCAGACTCCTATATCTATACTCCTATATATAAGGAATTTCATTTCCCCCTGGTGTATATGACAATAAACTAGCCATCCCTCCCTCCTTGTACCCCTGTTAAAAAAAATTGTGGCACAGGCATTATCCTTATGGAGTGAAAACAAGTCATCCTTGTTTCCAATGTACCAGCTGAGAGGGGCAGCATAGTGGCACAGCACTAGAATTGCTGCCTTACAGCGCCAGAGACCCGGGTTCCATCCTGACTGGCGGTGCCGCACGGAGCTTGTACGTTCTCCCTGTGACCGCAAGGGTTTCCCCCGGGTGTTCAGGATTCCTCCCACCCTCCAAAGACGCGCAGGTGTGTGTAGGATAGTGTTAGTGTGCAGGGTGACTGCTGGTCGATGCGCACTCGGTGGGCCGAAGGGTCTGTTTCCGTGTATCTCTCTAAAGTTTCAATGGTTTCTTTATTATCACGTGTACCAAGGTACAGAGGTGCCAAGTGTCCCGGATTCGCCGTATTTTGCCCCGGCGAAATAACCATATTACGGTGTTCCGGCAGCCAAACATGTTGTTACGGAACACCGCCGCGCCGGTGTTCCTCCCGTGGTGAACGCCGGCGCCATGTGCCCCCGGTTTGCCAGCCCGGCAGCTCGCAGCCACGCCCGGCCCAGAGCCCGGGCAGCGCCAGCCCGCGCGATCAGCGACACGGCGACGTTTCTTGCCGCCAGCCGGCCGCTCGCGGCAGCCCCATCACCGGGCCTCCCCCCCACCCCCACCCCCACCGAGTGCGCAGGCGCAGACCCGCCGGCAACCTTGCCAAGTGCGCATGTGCCGCACCCGCCCGTCGGCAGCCCGCTGATCTGCACCAGTGCGCAGGCGCATAGCCGCCGGCAACAACCCCAAGTGAGTAGTATGTTACTGAGAGAAATGCATTTACCCCCATTTGTGAACTAAATTTAGGGTTGGCATCTCTGCAAGGTACAGTGAAATACTTCCAAAGTAAAGGAGGAGGGAATGAAATTCACACTCCAATTCTCCCAGCCTCACTGGAAAGTGCTGCTAATAGTTTAATTACATGATCCTTTCATGATACTACAAAGCATCATGCCTTGCCAGACATTATGATGTATTTTGTCTTGCTATGGTTTCATTATGTAACTGGTGGCCAGAATTATAATCAAGTACTTGAGGGACTTAATCTGCTAAACAAGGTTCTAACCACCAGAGATGAATCGGCTGAGATGCTCGAGATGGCAATGGGTTAGACAAGTTTAAACGCATCGTTATGGAGCAACCTGCAGAGTTGGCTAATGCAATATCGATCTGAAATGGAATAAAAACAAGTCTGCCTTTGATAATCTGATCTGACAACCTGTGCACTGTTGGAAATAATCACTGTGAACTGAAGAGCTAAATGGGTTTCCTTAGTTCTACTGGTGTATTTTCATCCCATGGATCACTGTGTACTTAGTGCTGAGCCTGGCACCTTAGATGAGCTACAAAAGAGAATAAAAGACTTGGAGACATACAGTATAGAAAAGCGCCACCTGAGTCCATGCCTTTTACACCAATCCGACATTAATCAGAGAGTCATACGGCATGGAAACAGGCCCTTCAACCCTACTTGCCCACACTGAGCAACAAACCCCATCTACACTAGTTCCACCTGCCTGTTTGGCCCATGTCCGTTTATGCCTGCCCTATCCCATGCTAACCACTAAGCATTCATAATTCTAAATGTCTCGATCAAATCACTCCTTGGGCTTCTCTCTTCCAGCAAAAAAGACTATCTAAGCACTGAATTGCTCCCAGTTTTGGTGCAGAGAGACTGACTATATTCTTGGGTTAGCCTGAATTGTTAGCTTGGTTTGTTAATTGATGGTGCATGCTCCTTATACACGTCATAGTTTTGACCAGCTAATGGTGTTAACATTGATTGATGTAGTTTTACAATTATAGAAGATAGAAGAGTATAGCACAAGAACAGGCCCTTCTACCAGCGATGTTTGTGCCAAACCTGATGCCTAGTTAAATGAATCGCATCTGCCTGCACATGATCCTTATCCCTTCATTGCTTGCAAATCTATGTGCCTGTTTTAAAACTTCCTAAATGAGATGTGATAAATGCCTCCATCATCCCTGGCCGTGCATTCCAGGTACACAACGCTGTCTGTGTAAAAAACAAACTTGCCCCACACATCTTCTTTAAATGTTGCCCCTCTCACCATAAAGCTATACCCTCCTGTTTTTGATGTTTCTACCTGGCGGGGGGGGGGGGGGGGGGGGGGGTGAATGTTCTGCCTGACTATCCTATCTATGTGTCCATAATTTCAGAAAAGCTTTTGTTGCGTGCTAGCTAACCAGTCAGCGGAAAGAGAATACATGATTACAATCGAGCTATCTACAGTGTACAGATACAGGATAAAGGGAATAACATGAAGGACGTTTAGTGTATGGTAAAGTCCGATCGCTGATAGTCCAAGGGCCTGCAATGAGGTAGATGGTAGGTCAGGACAGCTCTCTAGTTGTTGGTAGGATGGTTCAGTTGCATGATAACAGCTGGGAAGAAACTATTCCAGAATCTGGAGGTGTTTGTTTTCACACTTCTGTACCTCTTGCCTGATGGGAGGGGGAAAAAGAGGGAATGGCCACGCTGAGACTGGTCCTTGATTATGCTGATGGCCTTACTGAGGCAGTGTGAAGTGTGGATGGAGTCAACGGAAGGGAGGTTGGTTTGTGTGATGGTCTGGGCTACGTCCACAATTCTCTGCAATTTCTTGCGGCCTGGATGGAGCGGTTTCTAAACCTTGCTGTGATGCATCCCGATAAAATGCTTTCTGCGGTGCATCTATAAAAGTTGGTGAGAATTGTCGGGGACATGCCGAACATCCCAAGTCTTCTAAGTATCTCATGCAGCACTACATTGTATGGAATCGTTGTCTGTTTCGGAAGAGAGCTGCTTGGTATACCTCCAGTGGAATAAGGAGGATAAAAGTTCAGATGGAATAAACAATGTCTCCCACAAAAAAAAAGAATAAAAGTGGGCATATTATATGCTATAATATCATTATTTTTCAATCTTGAGGCCTGGACCAGTTTTGTGGGGCGTATGTATCAGTGGTTTGTAGCATTAGAGGAGATTATTTTGAGGGAAAAGCAAAGCCCCAGTGGGATTTGAAAGCAATGATGAGTGCAAACTCTCTTAACTACTATCCACGCATGAACATGAAACCTTTACATTTTATGTAAGTGACATTTAGCTCAGCTTCAATATCTCTTATGTGGCTTTTAGGAGCTAGGGACCAAAGTAGGACATTAAAGCTTCAAAAGCTAACTTACTGAACGACAACAAAATACATTTTTACGCAATTAATTTAAAAATAAAAGGCATTTTTCAGAATTGTTATCAAACAACGGTTGGCACCAAACCACATAAAAGATATTGAACCTGAGCTAAATGCCACTTACGTAAAATTTAAAGGTTGCGTATTCATGATTAGGTAGTATTGAAGAGTGTTTGCTTCCCAACTTTTCAGATCTGAATTGGTAATCGGATCTTGCATTGAGTTCGAAACTGAAGTCAGTTCCAGAGCAGCATCTTCGCAACAACTATTGAACACAACAAACAGAAACTAAACTTCAGACTATCAACTGACGACACAGAGTGCTGGAGTAACTCAGTGGGTCAGGCAGCATCCCTTCTTCAGGGTCCTGACCCAAAACTTCATCTCCACTGTCATGGGGCGATCAGAACCTCCGAATTACTCCAGCACTTTGTGTCTTCTTTTGTAAACCAGCATCTGCAGTTCCTTGGATTTACTTTCAAACTACGAACTGCCGTGGTTGCACTATGGACTTTGGGCTATTGTTTTGATTTGCACTAATATTCAGGCCTTTTTTGCTCATTGGACTGTTTTCTTTTTTTTATGATGTTATCTATTGAGTTACAGGCTGTTACAGGTATTGTTTACAGGCTGTTCAAGCAATCAGTACAAATGACAATTAAGCACTCCCTACACTTGAAGCAAAAAGGTAGATTTAGGTTTTGTATTGCATGAGCATGGTCAGCCAGTCCCACTGCTAATTGATGGATTATCAGTTTGATTAAGAAGTATTTATTTCAAACACATTTCAAGCAATTTCTTTTTCACCTTGCAGCATCCCTTCATTAAAAGTGCCAAACCTGTGTCGATCTTGCGGGACCTGATCAACGATATGATGGAAATAAAACTAAAGCGGCAAGAGGAACAACAGCGAGACTTGGATCAGGATGACGAGGAGAACTCGGTGGGTCTCTGCTTCTGTGTTTCTGTTTCAATTATCTCTCTTGCTCAAGAGCAGCACAGTGGCTGACATAGTGGTGCAGCGGTAGAGTTGCCCCCTCACGGTGCCAGAGACCCGGGTTCGATCCTGACTACGGGTGCTGTCTGTACGGAGTTTGTACATTCTCCCCGTAACCGCGTGGGTTTCCTCCGAGTTTTAGGTTGTAGGTTAATGGCTTTCATTAAAAAATTGTAAATTGTCCATGGTGTGTTGGATGGTGCTAGAGTTTGTAGTAGTGAGTGGGATAGTGTTAGAATACAAGGACGTACCTTTGGAAAGGAGATGAGGAGGAATTTCTTTAGTCTGAGGGAGGTGAATCTGTGGAATTCATTGCCACATAAGGCTGTGAAGACCAAGTCGAGGGGTATTTTTAAGGTGGGGACAGATTCTTGATTAGTACGGGCGTCAGGGGATGCGGGGAAGAGGCAGGAGAATGGGGTTGAGAGGGAGAGATAGATCAGCCATGATTGAATGGCGGAGTGGACGATGGGGGAATGGTCTAATTAGGCTCCTACAACTTATGAAGTAGGGGGTGATCGCCGGTCGGCACGGATGGGCTGAAGGGCCAGTTTCTGCACTGTATATCTAAAGTCTGAAGCAGCAGCACTAGGAAGGTCATCTTGACTTTGAGCAGTCACTGTTGCATCTGGGTTAGAAGAATTTGGGCTTGGGTCATACATCAGGACTTCAGACTGCCTCTCCTGGAGGCTCAGGTTAATTGATTTTATAATCACAATTAGCATTTGTCAGCGGCAGAACACAAACCCTCAAGGACACAATGTAAGTAGGATTTGATTTTTTTTAATTGCCATTGATCTGCCATGAACTTGGACAGCTTTATTCTGTGTCATCAGGGATGTTCACTGCTGTAGTATTCTTTGCCCATCTTTCAAAAGCATACAAACATTCGTTTTAGAGCTACAGCATGAAAACAGGCCTTCCGTCCCACCGAGTCCAGCCGACTGTCGATCACCTGTTCACACTGGTTCTGTGCTATCCCACTTTCGTCTCCACTCCCAACACGGGACGGGCAACTTACAGAAACCAATTAATCTATACACTTGTGCTCCTTTGGGATATGGGAAGAAGCAGGACCCTGTGAAACCCCACACGATAACTGGGAAAACGTGCAAACTCCACAGAGACGCCCGTAGCCCGGATGGAACCGGGTTTTTGCCGCTATGAGGCAACAGATCTACCACTGCGTCACTGTGCCGCCCTGAATAGTTTTAGCCTGGTTGCGCAACATACATGTTGAGAGGGAATCGAGTGCAGGCCAACCACAAGTCTGGCAAGCGGAATGGTCTCTTCCTTATCCAATATAATTATCATCTTCTGAAAAGCTTCCTGACTCAAAACGTTGCCTATCCATTCCCTCGAGATGCTGCCTGACCAGCTGAGTTACTCCAGTACTTTGTGCTTTACTCAAGATTCTAGCATTTGTAGTTCCTATATTTATGTTCCCTTCTATGCCTATGAGAGGAAATGATTTGTACTTGTACAGTCAAACCCGTGAATTAGATCACTGTTAGCACTTCAGTATTCCAGGAAATGCATGCTCTCTGTACAAATTGGACTTAATTTAACTCTTTATGCTTATTTTGTATTCTGCATCTTCTCCAAAACCAATGCAGACTTCTGTGCTGCTGTATCCAGAGCTGCAGCCATTCCACCAGAGATCTGTAGAAGGGTTCAGACCCGAAACGTCACCTGTACCTTTTCTCCAGAGATGCTGCCTGACCCGCTGAGTTACTCCAGCATTTTATGTCTATCTTTGGTATAAACCAGCATTTGCAGTTCCACGCTACCAATTCCATCAGATGTGGTCCAACCACACCTTTATGGTTTACTCAGATTGTTGTTCGATAATCTGGGCAGCACAGTGGTGCAGCGGTAGAGTCTCTCCTTTACAGAGCCAGAGATCAGGGTTCGATCCTGACTACGGGTGCTGTCTGTACGGAGTTTGCATGTTCTCCGTGTGACTGCATGGGTTTTCACCAGATCCTTCCACATCCCAAAGAGATGCAGGTTTGTAGGTTAATTCACATGTGTAAATCGTCCCTAAAGTGTAGGATCGAACTAGTGAACGGGTGATTGTTGGTCGGCGTGGACTTGGTGAGCCGAAGAACCCGTTTCTACTCTTCTATCAAGTAAACTAAACTATGCTGATCCTTTTCACCATCTATCACTTTTACCTCTTCTAGCTACAGTTTCTGATTGGGCTTGTAATCCATTTTATTTTGTCTAGAAACCCGTTTATAGAAAGTTTGTCTTACTGAATAGGAATAGACATAAGATGGAGGTGAGGTGTGTGTGTGTGTGTGTTTGAGGAGTGTGGTTTTGAGGTTTTGCATGGGACTTTAGTCTTTAAATACAAAAAAATGCATGCTAGTTTTGTTGAAATCAGGAAGTGGCCTACAAAATCTTTGTGCCTTTATATAGTAATTTATTGTCAAAACAGTAAACATTTCCATAGTTAATTTCTTTTTGCAGTAGAGTGACTGCTACAGAGGTGGATACAGTAGTTCGGCTGTGTTAAGGTTGTAGTTTTTAGGTTTGACTTGGAGGTGTGTGTGCATGCATTCTCAGACATGGATATAGCGTGTTTCACATGCTCGCACAAGTGCGTGATCATTTTACTATACATGTGTTTGTCTATTGCTAACATGCATATGGTCTACTTTCACATGCATGCAACTGCGTGCATGTGTCATAGAGTCCTAGAGTCATTCAACGTGGGAACAGGCCCTTTGGCCCAACTTGCCCACACTGGCCAACATGTCCCATCTACACTAGTCCCACCTGCCTGTGTTTGGCTCAAATCCATCAACCTATCCTATCCATGTGTCTAAATGTTTCTTAAACATCGTGATCGTATTTGACTCGGCTACCTCCGGCAGCTCCGTATGCCCACCACCCTTTGTGTACAAAATGTTACTCCTCGGGTTCCTATTAAATGTTTCCCCCCTCACTTTAAACATATGTCCTGTGTTGGCACAAACACCTGCATGTTTACATACACTTGCAGGAAACTCATGCGGTCACAGGGAGAACATACAAACTCTGTACAGACAGCACCCCTAATCATGATTAAACCTGGGTCTCTGGAGCTGCAAGGCAGCAACTCTACCGCTGTGCCACTGTGCTGCCCCGTTATGTTTGCCGATTAATGTAACGTCACCAAACCTGACACTTGGGTGCATTTCACAGTTTGCAGACCCTTTCCATTTCTGAGAGAATGTCAATGCTTGAGACTTGTACCCCCATAGATGTGAGCACTTCCCCTCTTTAATGCTGCTTTATTAATGTAATTTTCAAACATCAAACTGACAAATTATTCAACATTATTCATTTCCATATTTGTCAATGTAAAAATATATTAAGCCTAAAACAAGTGAGAATCATTTGGAGGCATTAATGGAGCTGAGGTTATCATAAATGGATTCACTGTATTTATTGTAATCTTTTTCAAATGTGGATGTTAATTTACTTCCCTGACACTCTGAATAATCTCGTTGCCCTTGTTCCTTAATACTATTAGTTGTATTCACTGCAACATCAAAATAAAAGTCACATTTAGTTTAGTTTAGAGGTTCAGCACGTAAATAGGCCCTTCAGCCCACTGTCCACGCCGACTATCATTCATTTGTTTACACTAGTTCTATGTCATCCCACTTTCTCAACCACTCCCTACACGATAGGGGAAATTTGCAGAGGGCCAATTACCCTACAAACTAACACCTCTTTTGGGTAAGGGAAGAAACTGGCGCACGCAGAGAAAACCAACACGGTCACATGGAGAACGTGCAAACTCCACACATACAGAACGCAATATTTATATCGAACCCGGGTCTCTTACGCTTCGAGGCCCAGAGGCAGTTGAGCCAAGGGGCCTGTTTTCACACTGTATGACTCTACTATTTTTATTTGGCTGTTGTCCAGTTAAAGAAAACACTATATACATGGATACAGTCAAGCTGTCCACAGGGGACAGATAAAGAATAACGGGTACGATGTTTATTGCAAAATCTACACTCTGCATTAGGCCCACTCTCGAGCGGGTCAGGGTTGCTATCTATTCACTATTTTTGTTGCTGTTGAACAATTGGAACAGGAGGAAGATGACAGTGACTCGGGCACCATGGTAAGAGCGAGTGCAGACGACACGGGGACCATGAGAGCAGCCAGCACGATGAGTGAGGGCGCGCGGACGATGATCGAGCACGACAGCGCTACGCTGGACTCGCAGATGGGGACCATGGTGATCAACAGCGGGGACGATGAGGCGGACGGAACAATGAAAAGTAAGACCTCCGATATTTTAGTTTAATTTAGAGATATAAGGCGGAAACAGGAAATCAAGATCGAAAAACACCCATTGACAGCCTCCACAGCCATCTGTGGCAATGAATTCCAGGGATTCACCACTCTCTGGCTAAAGAAATTCCTCCTCATCTCCATTCCTGAGGTACGTTCTTTTATTCTGAGGCTGTGAACTCTGGTTCTAGACTCTCCCACTGCTGGAAACATCCTCTCCTCGTCCACTCTATCTGGCCGTTTCATTATCCAGTAGGTTTCAATGAGATTCCCCTCTTCCTTGGGATACTGGGAATCATCTTTGTGTTTCTTTTCATGAATGTGTCATGGGGTTGTTTCTAAGAGCAGATTGTTTAACATTTAACAGCACCTCTAACAGCGCAGCACTCCCTCACTGCTGGAGTACTGATGGAGCACTGTGTTCATTTGTCTGCATGCAGTATGATTTCAGGCCTAACCCTTTGGCTCAGAAGTGAGAGTGATACCTTCAGCATCGTGGCTGTTGAGAATGAGTTAATGTAGGAAATGATGTTATGTGGTTTGACGTGACCAATCTTTGTCTCTTCCTAAACTGTGACTAATAACATGGCCTGGTTGATATTGCTGTAGATTCATCTTGTTGGAGGTTAGTTTGTGTTCCTTTGAGATCAGATAAATATTTAATGAGTCATCAGTGCGGCATTCCTTTCTGATTTCTCACAGGCTATGCTTCACTGTTAAATATATGTTTTATATAAGAAGATAAAAGCGTAGGAGCTGAAGATTGGAGTCTTCACTTTCATATTATCTAAATATCACGATGAACTGTGGGAACAAAATTTATAAAACACCCTTTTAATAAAGTAAAAGGCATTTTACAAGTACTTATCAAGCGAATTTTAACTTAATATTGTATGAACGTCATTTAATTTTATCCCATGCCCACAGAATATAACATTAGTGTCTTGTGGTGAGTATAAATGTTTGATAATTTCTGGTCTAACTTTAGACTTAGACTTTAGAGATAGTGTGGAAACGGGCCCTTCGGCCCATCGAGTAGGCGCCGACCAGTGATCACCCCGTACACTAGCTATATCCTACAAACTAGGGACAATTTACAGATGCCAATTAACCTACAATCCTGTACATCTTTGGAGTGTGGGAGGAAACCAAAGCACCCGTAGAAAACCCAAGCAGTCACTGGAAGAATGTACAAACTCTATACAGATAGCACTTCTAATCAGGATCGAACCCTGGTCTCTGGCGCTGTAAGGCAGCAACTCTGTCACTACGCCACTGTGCGGACTCTTATCACAAGTCAACAGTAGATCCGATGGTAGAAGGTGGGAATGGGCGGCTCACAAAAAGGATGTAGGGACTAGATAAGCACTGCCCATTAAACTTTAGACTTTAGAGATTCAGCGAGGAAACAGACTCTTTGGCCCACAGAGTCTGTGCCGACCATTTACAATTTTACTGAAACCAATTAAAGTTTAATGTACGTTACTGGAGTGTAGAAGGAAACCAGAGCATCCGGAGAAAACCCACGCGGTCACAGGGAGAATGTACAAACTCCGTACAGACAGCGCCAGTAGTCAGAATCAAACCTGTAAGGCTTGCAACTGTGCCGCACCATTGTCCACGTGCAGCAGGGATCCAGAACTGAGAGATTAAGTGCATCAATTTGTATGGAATGCAAAGTGCTGGAATAACTCAGCAGGTCAGGTAGCATCTCTGGAGGACATGATCTGTAGTTCGTTGCTCTTCATGTGCACCCTTTCATGCAGTGAATTTTAGTTTGGGGAGAACGTACAAACACCGTACACACAGCACCTTGGTCAGGATCGATCCTGGTTCTAGCGCCGTAAGGCAGCAGCTCAACCACTGCGCTACTGTGCCGACCACTAATTCCAGGCACCTCTGGATGAAAATGTTTTCCTCGTCTCCTTCTCTCCCATGTTTGGACAGCAGCCATGTGATCCCCTCCCATGCCTCTCCTTCCCATGTTCATAAAAGAGCAGACCGATGGCAGAAGGCTGGGAACTATAGAACGGTTAATTTAGCGGCATAGGCAAGATGTCAGAGTCACTCATCATAGGGGAAATAGCTCATTATTTCTGGAAGCTGAATATAATCAAATCTAATCAACATGGTTTTAATGAAAGGTAAATCATGTTGGACAAATTTGGCTCTAATTCTTAGGGGATATAACAGGGAGAGGAAATACAGGGGAATGTGGTAGATGTGGTATATTTAGATTTCCGAAAGACATTTAACAAGGTGCCGCAGAGGAGTCTGATTTATAAATTAAAAGCCCATTGGATCGGTGGAATTGTGTTCAAATGGATTGTAAATTGGCTGTCTCATAGAAAATAGTGTTAGAAAAAAGGATCCTTTTCAAACTAGGTGGAGGTAGCTAGTGGAATACCGCAAGAATCCGTTCTTGGAAGGGATGAAGAAATAGTATGCAAGGTTTTCACATTTGCCGATGATACAAAAATAGGTGGATGGGTATGTTGTGAAAAGGATACAGTGATTCTGCATTAGAATATGGAGACAGCGAAGTGAGTGGGCGAAAGACTTCAAAGACGTATAGATTTGTATGTTAATTGGCTTTGGTAAAATTGTAAATTTTCCCTAGCGTGTGCAGGATAGTGTTAGTGTGCGAGGATCGTTGGTCGGCGTGGGCCGAAGGGCCTGTTTCCGTGCTATCTCTAGAATAAAACTGAACTATGCTTGCAAATGATGTTTGACACAGGGCAGTGCGGGGTCTTGCAATTTGGTAAGAGAAATCAAAAGCAGAGAGACTGCAAGTGAGTGGAATACAGAAGAAAGAAGAGTTCCGATCCAAAACTGCCTGAGTTACTCCAGCGGATTGTGTCTTTTTCAGCTGTATAACACTTCAGCTTGGCCACATTTGGAGTATGGTGTGCAGTTCTGGATGTCCCATTCCTGGAAGGACGTGGCGACTTTGGCGAGAATGCAGAAGAGGTTTACCAGGGTTAGAGAGTTTATGAAGAGGGGTTGGAAGAACATGGGTAGGTGACATTTTGGGTTGGGACCCTTTTTCAGACTGAAGAAGAGTACCGACCCAAAACATCAGCTATCTATGTTTCCATTTCACTGCACATCTCGTCTGTGTATGTGACGAATAAACTTGACTTAACTTGACAGAGGTGCTGACTGACCTGCTGAGTTAATCCAGCGTACACAAAGTGCTGGAGAAACTCAGCGGGTGCAGCAGCCTCTATGGAGCGAAGGAGTTAGGCAGCGTTTCGGGCCGAAACCCTTCTTCAGATTTAATCCAGCACTTTGCGTCTTTTACTGACTTTTAAGAACTTTGTCCGTGAAGTGTGCAGTTTGCTGAGATTAAGAGGGGGATGCTTTCCTCCAGGAAAGGGGTCACGCTTGGACCTGAGAATGAGCACCAGACCTCAGTGATGGAGCGCAAAAGAAGTTTTTAAAAAAAAAGGATATTTAATTTGGTTTAGAGCTGCAGCATGGAAACAGGCCCTTTGGCCCACTGAGTCTACGCCAACCATTCACACTAGTTCTATGTTATCCCACTTTCTCATCCACTCCTTCCTGCGGGGATCTCACAGAGGGCCATTTAACCTATAAACCCGCTTGTCGGGAACGTGGGAGGAAACCAGGTGGAGCACCCGGAGGAAATCCACGTGATCATAGGGAAAATGTACAAACTCCACGCAGACTGCGCCCTTATGTTATTTTTGCAGCAAAATGTTGATGGTTTTCAATTTTGTCTTGTGATGCTAACTTTCAACGCTATTTTATTCATAACTTCATTTTCCAATGTGATAATTTGCACGTTTGCTGTCCATGGATCCTACTTCTCCACTACCTTTCCTCACCAACTTTATCAGCTCTGCCATGTGCTGCTTATGGGGGCAATTTACAGAGGCCAATGAAACTACAAAGGTACGTCTTTGGGTGATGGGAGGAAACAGGAGCATCCGGAGGAAACTCAAGAGATCACAGTGAGGACTGTGATCCCTGTGATCCTTCGCCGTAATGTTTCATTAATCATCTGTCCTTTACGAACTCCCATTCGCATTCGAGCAACAGGAGATGGGAAAGGATCCTTAACCTCGGAGGTCATAATGAACTCTGGTCACTGGAGCTGTAGGACACTGAACTTTCCACAGCCCCTCTGTCTCCCAGTTTAGGAGACAATTCCCTTATCTGAACCTTCTGAATTTTGTAATCGGCAGGGCAGTACTCTGCATATCGCCTACTTGGACAATTTAACATTTTTATCAAGCCAATTAAACAAGCCAATTAACCTACAAACCTGTACGTCTTTGGAGTGTGGGAGGAAACTGAAGATCTCGGAGAAAACCCACGCAGATCATGGGGAGAATGTACAAACTCCATGCAGACAGCACCCGTAGTCAGGATCGAACCTGGGTCTGTGGCGCTGCATTTTGCTGTAAGGCAGCAACTCTACCGCTACGCCACCGTGACTGCCCTTATTGCCCTTTCTTGTCTCTTCAAACCAAATCAAGGTAGAGTAGTAGAAATTCAGCATGTTTGTTTTTCAACTTTAAAAAAAAAATCATTTTCTAAATTAGTTTCTTTATTTCCTCCCTTGCCTCCCTTTCACTTGTAGATGGACTGTATATTTATAATCTCTTCCTATATGTCTTTGCTGCCTTGATCTATTTCCACTTTCCTGTATTGTTGTGATCATATGCAGTGTTTAATTTATATTCAGTATTTTTGTGTCGCCGTATTGCAGTCATTCTTGATCCATCTGGTTCCTTGCAGCATATTACAACCTCCAGTTCTCCCGTTTTCTTGTGTACACTATGTGTATTGCTCTCTTGGACAGCTTCATTCATTGTTTAGGACTTTCACCCTTTAGCTTTTAACTATTTTTTAATACTTGTGTCCCAAAACAACATTAATTTCCAGGTCTGTTTTCTCCAGTTGCCTATCCTATCCTTGTTTACAATGACAGCTGTTTCATTCTTTGCCATTATGGCACACTCCTGTCTTACAATTGTAAAGCCCTTGCCACCTTTCTACCAGGACACAGGTCGCATACTGGTAGAGGTGAACTAAAACCACAACACTGGATGCACTCAGCAGATCAGGCGGCAGCTATGGCACAATGTAGAGTTACTGCCTTACAGGGCCAGAGACCCGGGTTTGATCCTGACTACGGGTGCTGTCTGTACGGAGTTAGTACATCCTCCCTGTGTCCGCGTGGGTTTCCTCTGGGTGCTCGGGTTTCCTCCCTCACTCCTAAGACGCTCGGGTTTGTAGGTTAATTGGCTTCGGTAAATTGCACCTGGTGTGTAGGATGCAAAGGTGGGATAACATAGAACTGGTGTGAACGGGTGATGGATGGTCGGCGTGTACGCTGACCCCTCGCTCTGCAAGTGGAGCCTGGTCTGTGTTTTTATAGACATTAGACAATAGGTGCATTACTAGGCCATTCAGTCCTTCGAGCCAGCACCACCATTCACTGTGATCATAGCTGATCATCCACAATTAGCTTTTCCAATATTTCCATTGACTGAGCACTGAAACTTTGGGCCAGAGCTCTTATCTGGCACTAAACCAGCCCAATGGGATTAGCAGGTTAATGGAACTGCCGCTTTGCAAATATCAGGGGGGAGTAGAATGAGCAGCTAACTTTATATTTCTTGGACCATAGACACATTTATTCTCCCTGCGTATTTCCTTGACTGACTGTTTAGTTTCCTGTAATAATGCAGAGAGCCAGGGTTCATTGTTTCTCATATTTTGCCTGAGGGAGATGCAATATATTTTGCAGACTGGTATTCATCTGTGACATATCCGAGTGTATTTTGTTAATGGAACAAAACCTCCAGAGCATAGAGTACTTCCAGACATTAATGATTCACCTGGAGAGCTCTATTTGCCTTCTAATTGTGGACTCCATCAGCCCGAGTGTCAGATGTAAGATGGTTAAAAGTCAGAGCATTTGGCCAAAAGAAGCAACAACTTACAATAATATAGCACTTTTCAATTGTGTAATGCTCCTTGAGTGTTTTTCTGCATGTAATCAGATAAAATATGACCCAGGCAGAGATTAGTATAGGTGACTGAAGGCTTGGTCAAAGGTGTAGGTTTACAGAGGTTTGAAAGTTAGGTGAGATATGGAGAGGTTTAAGGGGGTGATTTCGCAACTGCATGCAAGATGAAATGAGGAAGATTGGATATGTAAAAGTGGTCAGAATTAGAGATTGGAGGGTAGTAGGCCTGGAATCGATTGCACAGATCTGCACAGGGATGTAATGCTGACACTTTATAAGGCACTGGTCAGACCTCATTTGGAGTATGATGAGCTGTTGGGGTTCCTTATCTGAGGAAGGACGTGCTGACATTGGAGAGGGTACAGCGGAGCTTTATACGAATGATTCCAGGAGTAATTAGGTTAACAAATGATGAGCGTTTGACGGCACTGGGCCTGCACTCACTGGAGTTTAGAAAGACGAGGGGGGACCTCATGGAAACTTACCGAATAGTGAAAGGCCTGGATAGAGTGGATGTGGAGAGGATGTTTCCACTAGTGGGAGAGTCCAGGATCAGAGGCCATAGCCTCAGAATAAATGGAGATTCATTAGGCAGAGGGTGGTGAATCTGTGGAATTCATTGGCACATCAAGCTGTGGGGGCCAAGTCAATGGATATTTTTGGGGCAGAGATTGATAGATTCTTGATTAGTGTGGGTGTCGGGGGTTATGGGGAGAAGGCAGGAGAATGGAGTTGAGAGGGAAAGATAGGTCAGCCGTGATTGAATGGTGGAAATTGATGGGCTGAATGTCCTTGTTCTGCTCCTATAACTTATGAAGAGGGAGGAGAAATTTGGAAACAAATTTGAATTTGAAAACAAACTGGAAGTCTGATTCACTCAGCAGGTGTAGGGTAATTGGTGAGTGGGAATTAGTACAAGTTAGAAAATAGGTAGCTAAATTTTGGATGAACCCAAATGCTCCGAGGTTTCAAGCTGGGAAGCCAATCATGAGGGTTTCGTGAGAACCCATCTACACACCATTTGCAGCCTTTCCAGCTTGTTACCATTTTTTTTTAAAACCCATAATCCTAGTGCAATGTGTGCTACAGATTATTTTGAACCTTTCGCCCCTCACTCAACTTGGCAACACTGGTTTGGGTTTGGCTTCAATGTCAAACACTCTCCGGATGGGCTGTTCTACCATGCTTCGGGGTTAGGTTGTCAGTTTGCAGGCAGTGGCTTAATCATTCCTCTTGCTGGCCATTCAATGTCACTGGAGATTGCCGCTTCGACCTGGCCTACAATATAATTACCTTTGTCCAAATCCATTTGCCTTTATTAGCCTCCACATCTTCTCCTTCCTTCAGCCTAACTCAAGATTCAAGATTTTAGTAACTAATTCTCTTGTCCCAGCTTGGGCTAATCTGGATCAGAATACAATTTGGTATTTGTGATTTTACCTAGTCCAAGCTTGGTTTAATCTGGATCTGAGGAGAACTTGGTATCTGAGGATTTCCCTGCTCCCATCTTGGGCTTGACCGTTCTTGCTGTTTTTCAGTCTTTACTGGATCTTGGGTCGCTGTGACATTTTTGAGGACCAAGGTAACGAGGATTGTGTTGCTTTGAATGTCATGTTGTCAGTTTGCAGACAGTGGGATAAAAATCCCTCTTGTGCTCACTGTGTTCGTGTTCCGTTGGGGTTGAAGATAGACACAAAATGCTGGAGCAACTCAGTAGTCATGCAACATCTCTGGAGAAAAAGGATGAGTGATGTTTTGGGTCGAGACCCATCTTCAGACTGAAAAGTAGGTTTTGTCCCGAAACGTCACCTATCCTTTTTCTCCAGAGATGCTGCCTGACCCTCTGAGTAACACCAGCACTGTATGCCCATCTTTGGTATAAACCAGTATCTGCAAGTTCTTTGTTTCTAGGGCTAGGGTTAAGTTGGACTCTTTTCAATGGGAAATTGCACTGCTCGTAAGGACAAGCCTTGTTTTTGCAATTGCCTTGATGGATGGTATCAGCCATCCTTGACCTACAGCAGAAGGTTCTTGATAAACATCCTTTGACATATACCACAAGATTCTTGATAGGCATCCTTTGACATACAGCTAGCTGTAAGCATATGGCGCATGGTCCTTGAGAGTTATCTTTACTAAGATTAAATGCAAATAGAGGATTGAATAGCATGTCGTTTTTATGAGAGATTTGTTTTATTTAGAACATATTATGATTGGTAATAAGGAATTAGAGTGCTTAAGATTTCAATGAGTGCTTTTGGCAGTTGGGGTAGTTGGATATGGTGGATAGTTGATCTCTGATCCTCCATCCCTCATTTCCCCTCTCCCCTCCCACTGCAGTTGCTGCCTCAGTAAAAGCACAGTATTTATTGATTTTGACATCTACTGAGGGCTTCAGTACTGTCAGGGGCGTTTAATTGTTATATGTACTGACAACGGAACAATGAGATTTTGACTTGCAGCAGCATAGCAGGTCTGTAAATGCAAAACACGTAGATAATATCTAATAAGTAAAAATAAAATTCAATGAATTAATAACCACAATACTAGTGCAAAAAAGCCTGTAGAACACAAGGACATTCTTGTTCCTGAGCTGACAATACAGTCTTGCTCCATTGAGAGTTCTCACCAGTTTCAGCATCAATAATGCAGCAGGTTGGGACTTGAGCCTCCACTACAGAAGCATTGGATTTCCTTTCTGACAGATTAAAACAGTCGTGGACATTTTACCAAAAAATACAATGGGACTGTTCACCTTGTACCTCAGCATCTTTTCCTATAAGAACAGCTTTTAATTTTGAGGCTAGGACCTCTAGTTCCAGACTCTCCCACTGGTGAAAACATCCTCTCTACATCCATTCTGTTTTTGTATAAGCCCTCTCAAAATAATAACATGGAACTAGTGTGCAGGTGATCAAGTCAAGAGAGTCGAGTGTTTTATCGTCATATGTCCCAGATGGAACAATGAAATTCTTACTTGCAGCAACACAACAGAATAATTAAACAGAGATTAGTATACAAACTTAAAGCACACGGTATTGGGGGTTCAGTATTGATGTGGATAGAGAACTGGCTGGCAGACAGGAAGCAAAGAGTAGGAGTAAACGGGTCATTTTCAGAATGGCAGGCAGTGACTAGTGGGGTACCGCAAGGCTCAGTGCTGGGACCCCAGCTATTTACAATATATATTAATGATCTGGATGAGGGAATTGAATGCAACATCTCCAAGTTTGCGGATGACACGAAGCTAGGGGGCAGTGTTTGCTGTGAGGAGGATGCTAGGAGGCTGCAAGGTGACTTGGATAGACTGGGTGAGTGGGCAAATGCATGGCAGATGCAGTATAATGTGGATAAATGTGAGGTTATCCACTTTGGTGGCAAAAACAGGAGGGTAGACTATTATCTAAATGGTGGCCGATTAGGAAAAGGGGAGATGCAACGAGACCTGGGTGTCATGGTACACCAGTCATTGAAAGTAGGCATGCAGGTGCAGCAGGCAGTGAAGAAAGCGAATGGTATGTTGGTATTCATATCAAAAGGATTTGAGTACAAGAGCAGGGAGGTTCTACTGCAGTTGTTCAGGGTCTTGGTGAGGCCACACCTGGGGTATTGCGTACAGTTTTGGTCTCCAAATCTGAGGAAAGACATTCTTGCCATAGACGGAATACAGAGAAGGTTCACCAGACTGATTCCTGGGATGGCAGGACTTCCATATGAAGAAAGACTGGATAGACTCGGGTTGTACTCGCTGGAAAAATTCTTAAGGGGTTGGACAGGCTAGATGCAGGAAGATTGTTCCCGATGTTGGGGAACTCCAGAACAAGGGGTCACAGTTTAAGGATAAGGGGGAAGTAGAATCATAGAATCATAGAAAATAGGTGCAGGAGTAGGCCATTCGACCCTTTGAGCCTGCACCACCATTCAATATGATCATGGTTGATCATCCAACTCAGTATCCTGTATCTGCCTTCCCTCCATACCCCTGATCCCTTTAGCCACAAGGGTCACATCTAACTCCCTCTTAAATATAGCCAATGAACTGGCCTCAACTACCTTCTGTGGAAGAGAATTCCACAGACTCGCCACTCTCTGTGAAAGTCTTTTAGGACCGAGATGAGAAAATTATTTTTCACACAGAGAGTGGTGAATCTGTGGAAATCTCTGCCACAGAAGGTAGTTGAGGCCAGTTCATTGGCTATATTTAAGAGGGAGTTAGATGTGACCCTTGTGGCTAAAGGGATCAGGGGTATGGAGGGAAGGCAGATACAGGATACTGAGTTGGATGATCAACCATGATCATATTGAATGGCGGTGCAGGCTCAAAGGGCCGAATGGCCTACTCCTGCACCTATTTTCTATGTTTCTATGTTTAACCTGCTGTGTGGGTTTTAAACATACACTCTTTGAATTTCTCTCTCTGTTTTTTTCCAAACTGCTTTCACCTTCACCTCCATGTTTATCTTCGGACCCCTGCTGTTCATTGTGTTGTTTCCCAAGGCTTGAAAGCTTGAAATGTGTGTTTGCCTTCACTCTCCTCAAAATGTCATATAAATCAAGAATAAATATTGAGTTCATTGATGTAAACTCAAATTATTTTTTACAAATGACTTGAAAAAGTTTCCTTAAAAAAGATATATATGTCTGAATCTTAAAATGCATATCTTTTTAAGAATCAGGAATTCACTGCAATTACACAATTATTGACCAGAAACACATGGTCACAAAGTTCTTTTTAGAACAGACTTCCGTAAAGACTTCCCCCTTTTAAGTATGCCAACTTTTCCAATCTATCTCGGTTAGATAAAAATCTGAAAAAGCTGCTTAGCTCTTAAAGACTTGCGGGGTTGTAATTAATTGGGCCTCTGTAAAATGTGTTGGGAGTGGTATGTGAAAATGGGATAACATAGAACTATTGTGGACGGGTGATCGCTGGTCGATGTAGATTCAGTGGGCTGAAGAGCCTGTATCTCTAAACAGAAAAAAAACTCACCTGGTCAGGCAGCATCTGTGGAAAGAGAAAATAGTCGAAGATCCTTCCTCAGAACGGATTTCCTTTCTGTAGACCGACATGCTGACTATTTGCAGCTTTCCTGTTTTCTTTTTCCATTATCCCAGACTCAAGAGAACTATTTCTGCATCAGACGGATATGTGTACGCCCAAACACGAACCATTCATCTCTGCGGACTCTTAAGTGCAGTGTTCAGTAATTCAGTCGAGTGAAACATTTTCTGAGGCATTTAAATATAGTCAGTGTAGGAAATAGTATTGATTCAAAGCTTTCACCCTTATTGTTCTTGCACATTGCACGCAATGCTGATGCAGTAATGAAGGTTCATTTTTATTTCCCAACAACTAGCCAGTTCAGTAATTTGCTCATTTGTAAAAAGACAGAAAAGCTACTTTTATCTGCGCAAACTGTGATTCTTAATGAGCCTGTAATTAGTATTTCCAGATGTAGTGAGCATAAGCGCCTCACTTAATGAAGGTTATTAATGAACAAGATTATCTCTCTGTCACAGTTTTGTAGCAATATAGATATTTGTGTTATTGCAAAGGCATCCAGCTGGGACCAATTTTCAGCTTCACAAACTCCATGGAAATTATTCATTGTCTAGCTTAGAAATAGCTGTTTATTAGATCACTTATATCGTGCTTTGTCTGTACATCAGAGTGCAGCCGTGATCTGAATTCATTAATCTGAAAGTAATCCCCGCCTGGGGGATACAGTGCAACCTTCTTGTGGAAACCCTGATTGTTTATCCTGAAATTTCCTCGTTGCTTGAAGCGATATCTTTGGTCTTCTGAGGACGGGTTACCCCGCATTGGAGAAGTGTAAATCATTCCTTTTAGCCGCTAATATGCTGCTACAACTAATTAAAGTTGCTGCCATACGCAATCCTCTGTTATTTGGGCCAGTGAGATTCCACGAAAGCTAATCAGACTATGACTCGGTTATCATTAAAAGACACAAGGTGCTGCAGTAGCTCAGCGGGTCGGGCAGCGTCTCTGAAGAACATGGATAGGTTTAGGTTTATTATTGTCATGTGTGCCGAGGTACAGTGAAGTGCTTTGTTTTGCAAGCTGTTCAAACAGCTTATTGTACTGTTTGTAACTCCATTGGCTTCGATAAATTGTCCCTAGTGTGTTGGATAGAACTGTTGTGTAGGTGATCATGGTTGGCGTGGACACTTTGGGCCGAAGGGTCTGTTTCCACACTGTATCTCTAAACTAAACTAAACCAAGTTTCAATTATGTATATCTCAGCATGTAAGCCTGGACAATGGAATGTGCCAATTACAATATTCAGTTACTGATATAAATAACTGCACCGGGCGGCAACAATGTTTTAGATAGACCACTGGGCATTTTATCACGGTTGATAATCTCGCAACAGCAGCAAGTGACGCTCGGGGAATGCCCCGGGAAAGGCCTATGGAGCCTAGAGATCTGTTGTTGAGGATGCTGTTCAGGATGAAGCTTCCAAGACCTTCCTGGATAACCAACATTCCAGAAATATAACATACATTTAAATAGGCAAATGGTGTCAGTGTAGACGACAAAAAGGTTTACCATTGGTCCTGTTCCTGTGCTGCATTAATCTAACGTTTAGGTATCTGGATAACAATCTCAAACCACCACAGCTGTTTAGAAGGCAGTGTGCAAAGACATTGTGATTCTGGTTAAACATATAGGTTTCTCAATATCATCAAACCAAGGGTTGAAAGCTTTGGTGTTAAGGTAATCTGCCACATGACCTTAATAATCTTCTCGGGGATTCATTCGGTGAGATCTATCATCTCTCTGTCCCTCAGGGCCTGAGGGCAGTCTATGCTTGATTGAGTTATGACGATAGCTTTTTTCGACAGACCTTTCCATGAGGGATGGGTGGTATGGCATGGGCCAGCTGCAAGATGGAAATGGCCAAACCTAACTGTAGCAAGATGGAGAGAGGGAACCTTGGTATCTAGAAACACTGGGTATCTGCCTGCTTAGAGGCAAACACAGAAGTCATCTACAGAATTAGGGCTACATTAAATACAATTTCCTTTTTTTTCTTTCCTTTGCGATTCGTACATCACATTCTTCGGATGGGTGATTTTTTTGATCTCCAGGTAAACTAGATTGCTTCATTTATCAAGATTTATAGGTATCATCCTTGTCGACACAAAGTGCTGGAGTAGCAGTGGGTCAGGCAGGATCTCTGGAGAAAAAGGATGGGTGACGAGGTACTCCAACACTTTGTGTCTATCTTCGGTATAAACCAGCATCTGCAGTTCCTCTTTACGCACACCTTTGTAGATCTCTGCATCCGCTCTGCTGCAAAAGAAAACTCCCCCCCGCCCAACCTCTCAAAACTCCCCCTAGGTTTTCAAATAGCTCGTAAGCGCCCCCCCCCCCCCCCCCCCCCCCTCCCCAACCATAAATCTTCACCTTTAAGACTTCAAATCCTTCTCTTTAATCAATTCCTTAAAACATCAGGCCTTCTATCTCATTTTCTTTCCTCTCGCTCCTCTGAATGTACCTTGGGCTGTTTTATTGCCTTTGGGATGTTGCTAGCATAGAGGCAGAAATAATTTATGCAGGATTTCAGTTCTTGTTTTATTTCCTCCAACGCAGAGGTGCTTTGCTTCAGGCCTTGTGCACAAAAACAGATCTTAATGAGCTGTAAATGCTTCATGAAAGACCAAAAATAGGCATAGAAGAATTCTATCTCGAGCTTAATGACCCTAATATTTAATGGGGAGGCAGTTAGATGGGGTGGCAACAGTTTTATTAATTGACGGAATAGGCGGCCATACTATCGCAGTAACCTCATATTAAATGGCATGCATCGCACTTTTTTTGTGAGGGAGGGTATTCCCAGGTTTGGAGGCGCAACAACTGAGGAAGGGTTGTCCACATAAAGGACCAGAACACTATAGGGCAGTTGAATTGTTGCCTTACAGCGCCAGAGACCCAGGTTCGATTCTGACTTCTGAAAAGACACAAAGTGCTGGAATAACTCGCCAGTTCAGGCTGCATCTCTGGAGGACAAACATAGGTGATTTGGGGGGGGGGGGGGGGTCAGGACGCCTCTTCAGACAGTTCCTTCTACCTCCTTAGAAGATGGAAGGCACATCAGAAATACCGCCTATCTAAGAAACAGTAGAGCTGGAGATTTGAGCTGCCCACGCGTGAGGCAGGATGTAGTGAGAGTACGTTGTCTCACAAGGAGTACAACCATGTACTTGGAAGGTCATTTTGGGATCAAATATGACGTCGAGACTGCAGGCAATCTCAGTCATCCTCATACCATTGCTGTGCTTCTGTCTTGGAGATGAGATTTCTACGGACAGAGCCACGGTTGATGAAAGATCATATGACAACATAGTTTAATGTGAAGTAAAAAGAAAAATGTTGCAGGTCAAGTAGAGTACTATCTGATTCTCCTCCTCTTCGAGACAACAGTAAGGATTTGAAAATCGGGATTGAATTTCTTAAAGTATCGTTCATGTGAGAGCAAACATAGGGCCAATTGGAACTCTTATACATAGGATGCGTAGAGGGATGAGCTTACATTTCGGCATGGTGGGACGAGGGAGTTTGGGTGGGAGTGAAATTAAGTATTCAAATCTTGAGCCAAATACATTGTTCAATTAGAGATGACTAAGGAACTGTCACGGGTGGATGATGCTGCTAAGTTAGAAATAGGCAACATTGATGATGGCATGGATGTATGAAAAAACAAAGAATATCTCTGTACCTAGGTACATATGATAATAAAGAATCATCAAATTGATTTTAATTGAAATTGGGATGTGTAGTTGGAACACCAAGGTCAAGTAAGACACCTACACTGTGACAATATTGTTCTGTCTCAGATGGTTGGAAGGGAAAGGAAGATTTGAGTAGATTTGAAACACGATGTAGAGAGGATGTTTCCACTAGTGAGAGAGTCTAGGACCAGAGGGCACAGCCTCGGAGTAAAAAAAAGTAGGTTTAGAAAAGGGATGAGGAGGAATTTCTTTAGTCAGAGGATGGTGAATCTATGGAATCCATTGTCAGACGGCTGTGGATGGCAAGTCAATGGATATTTTTAAAGTGGGGATTGACAGATTATTTGATTAGCACGGGTGTCAGTGATTGTGGGGAGAAGGCAGGAGAATGGGGTTAAGGGGGAAAGATAGATCAGCCATGCTTGAATTCCAGAGTAGACTTGATGGGCAAAATGGCCTTATTCTGCTCCTAAAACGTATGAACACAACGTGGAGAGGAGTCAATTCTTCTTAAAAATTGCATATTTTCCAGAATCAGATTATTGAATGAAATGGAAATTCTTGAGACCTCTTGCCCGTGAGAGTTTTGTGGATGAACTAGAAATTGAAGTCTTCAGATGTCAGTGAATTTTAATTGCTGAAGGCAACGGTGATTGCTGCTTCTCATGGAGAATTATGTCCACATTTACACCATTGCTATCAAGACCTTTGAGATTAAATTCCTTCATTTATCATATCAAGTGTGACAGCCAACAGTCATTATGTTAACAAGGGATTGCTAGACATTTCTTGATCTGTGAAGTTTGGCTAGTTAATTCAGAACATGTATGCCTGTCATAGAACCATCAAGTTTTCATGAATTAGGTTTGCATAATGTAAGGTACTTTCAGATTTAATAGTGGGTTGGTGAGGAACCAGTACGTGGTTTGATCACTTAAAACCCTCATGAATACTGTTGTCATGAACAAACTGGTTATAATTTTGGTTGATCGCCCTTGCTGCAAACTTTGTGAAAAGAGTGAGAGTCAGGCAATGGTTTTACATATTAATTTTTCCGATCATGGCATTGGTGTTAGAACTGTCCATCCTCAGATGTCGTGCGATGGAGAAATTGCCCTTTTCTTTGAACCACTGCAAGAGGATTTTTGATAAAACTGTCTTGCCTACTGGATCACTTCACAGAGTCAACCGTATGATAAGGAGGAATAATGGCTTAATCTAAGAGAGAGGTATAAAGCCCCTGTCCCACTTATGTGCCCTTGGCACGCTAATTACGCGACCTCGTCGTCGCGTTGAGGCGCGACAGTCCTGCGAAGGTCGTGCGTGACTTCATGCATCCGCACAGCCATCTGGAGCGCGTGACGTCATTTGAAGATGGACACAAAATGCAGGAGTAACTCAGCGGGACCGGCAGCATCTCTGGAGAGAAGCAATGGGTGATGTTTCGGGTCGAGACCCTTTTTCAGTCTGAAGGAAGGGTCTTGACCCGAAACATCATGCATTCCTTCTCTCCTGAGATGCTGCCGGTCCCGCTGAGTTACTCCTGCATTTTATGTCTATCTTAAATTTTCTTGGCCCCGCTCTGGGAGTAGAAGTGGTGGGCGGACCGGATCCGCAACGGCCGTGAGCCATTGCGTTCGAGAATCGTTTGCCTGCTTCTGCTGCCGTTGGAGGTGAGATGTTGCGTCGCGCCAGGGTCTTGGGCCTGTCCCACTTTGGCTGTCAGTTACGTGACAGGCCGGTGGCGTGCAAAATTTTGTTCGCTACAAAATTTCGGAGTGTCGTGCGATACCGCTCACAACTCCATACCCCTCCGCGCTTCTCAGTGAGACCGGCTCCGCACGGCCACACGATGCCCGTGCGCCTCAATGCAACGATGAGGCCGCGTAATTTGCGTGCCAAGGACACGTACGTGGGACAGGGCCTTAAGGATTTAGCAATTGTTGTGGAGGTTTAATTTGGGGTTTTGGGGCATTAATGTAACAGTGAAAATCATGAATTCTTAAGAGGTCAGGCTTGGAGAATGCCGAGATCTTGGGAGGATGTTGTGCTGAGGTAGGATCAAATAATGTGAATGACAAGAGCAACTAAGGAATTTATTAACAATTCCATGAGCTTATCAATCTTTCTTGTACCTTTTCAGGTGTCCTAATATCCTCTTTGTCATATGTAGTGGTGAATTGGTATAGAAATTGGAGGCAATGGTGTTTCCAAGATGTTGTTCTGGGTTTTCTTCGTGCCAAAGGTGGTTGGGTCTGCAGATTCTCATCAAATAAGACAGTCTGACCTAAAGTGTGAATGTGTTGCTTAAACCACTTTTTATAAAATATAATTCTATAACAAGTAATGACAGTGTGTTGATTTTCACCCTATGAATCATTTTATCAATACAGATGCCAGGAACTGCATTTTCTGAACGTGCAAAAAAACAAAGTGCTGGAGTGTTTCAGCTGGTCAGTAATATCTATGAAGGGAATGGACAGATTACCTTTTCGATTGGGAGGTTCTGACCCAAAATGTGGTCTGTCCATTTCCACAGATGCTGCCTGACCCACTGAGTTGCCCCAGCACTGTTTTTCACTTTATAAATGCACTTGGTTGATACTTTGCCATTCCTTTTGAGAAGGTGGACAAGTGGGCTCCCCCTCCACCAATCAACTTGTATTGAAACTTACTTTTACAGATTGGCAGATGGTCGATGGAATTCTAAGGCAACACCAGCTGGCATTTAAGTAGCATCTTTAAAGTGTGCTTCACAAGGGTGTCAGGAAACAGCTTGATAACTGAGATTCAAAGATAACTCTTAAGAAAATAGATCCAGGGCTAAGGCGCAGCATTGGTTTAACTGCTTGTGTAAAACAATTCAAATCTGTCAACGTTCGAATCAAATTTGGGGGTGGCACAGTGGTGCAGCAGTAGAGTTGCTGCTTAACATCACTGGAGACCCGGGTTTCATTCTGACCTCGGATGCTGTCGGATGCCGTTTGTACGTTCTCCCTTATAACCGCGTGGGTTTCACCCGGGTGCTCGGGTTTCCTCCCACATTCCAAAGGCATACAGCTTTGTGGTTTAGTTGGCTTTTGTAAATTGTCCCTTGTGTGTAGGATTGAACTTGTGTATGGGTGTTCAACGGTAGGCGCGGACCCGATGGGCTGAAGGGCCTGTTCCAACTCTGCAGCTCTAAACGAAACTCATGAAAAATCTACTTTGCTTAAATGGCAAATAAATGTTCCCAAGGTCCAACTTTGATGCCAACCATAAGCAAAGTAGATATAATAACAAGGAATGAGATGTTGCACACCAATAAAAGACGCAACTGCGGGAGTAACTCTGGGTCAGGCAGCAGCTGGTTTGGTCGGGACCCTTCTTGAGGCATATATATAATTGTTCATAGTAGGTATAGCCATGCTAAGAGCAGTAATTATTGAGGGGGTGGAGAAATCTGGCCAAATCTTTATTTTAGTTGTTAATTTATGGCAATGGTTTTATTAATAGACGTGATCAGCTGACTCTATATGCCTTGGGTTTATTTTGTGCATGATAAGTAAAGATCTCTATCCCCTAATTTGCTTTAACTTCCAGGATAATATTGTATAAGCATTAAGTCTACTATGTTTTAGGACTACATTCGTTTAGAGTTTATACTTTACAGTCTAAACAAAGGGAGCAGTCTGCGCCGACCAGTCATCACCCCGTGCACTAGTACTATTCTTCACATTAGGGACAAATGACATTTTACAATTTTACGGAAATCAATTAACCTATAAACTTGCACGTCTTTGGAGTGTGGGAGGAAGCCGGAGCACCCGGACGATATCCACATGGTCGCAAGGAGAACGTGCAAACTCCACACAAATAGCACCACTGGCCAGGGTAGAACCTGGGTGTTTGGCGCAGTGAAGCAGCAACTCTACCCTTGTGCCGCTGCACAACTGTTCTTCGTGCACTTTGCATTATCAGAGTTCCATAAATATTAACTGAAATCATTCATAGTTAACAGTGTTCAGAGAATCACTTAGAATGCTCAAGGCATTTCAGCTTCTGTTGCTATTTCTTTTTCTTTCTTGTGTCTGGTTAGTTTCTTTCTGAAAGCATCTAAGCTGTTTTCCTTATCCCCTTAATAAAACACACAAAGCGTTGGAGTACCTCAGTGGATTAGGCAGCATCTAGGGAGGACATGGATCGGCAATGTTTTGAGTTGGTACTTTCAGGCTAGATTGTGGGAGGGAGGAGAAGGTTGGAAAAGAGGTGAGGGCGGGACTATGACGGGCAAGTGATAGGTGGATACAGGTGAGGCGTCCACCTGTCACTAGGTGATAGCTGTTTGGCAGATGGGTGGACAAAGGCTGGAGATGAATAGGAGACAAAAGGGTCTCAGATAAGGGGAGAGGAGTGAAATGTAATGCCAGGGGGAGAGATTTAGATGGGAGGGCGGGGTGGGGGATATTACGGAGAAATGGGTGTGCATCCCTATGTGCTTGAAAAGTTTTACAGATGCCAATTAGCCTACAAGCTCACGTGTCTTTGGGATGTGAGAGGAAACCCATACAGTCACGGGGAGAATGTACAAACTCAGTACAGACAGAACCGGTAGTCAGGATCAAACCCTGGCGTGGTAAGGCAGCAACTCTACCACTGCGCCACTGTGCCATTTGGCTGGAAACTGGTTTTAATTGGATGAGTAGTTGAGTTTTAACCACCTGGGAGGATGGTATTGAGTGCATTGAAGCAATCAGATCTATAAAAGACAAAAAACACATGAGCTTCTAATGCAAAATATTATGAAGCTGCAGATGGTATGGAATTGTAGATCTAGTCTTAGTAGTGCTAAGTTTTACGTGTTTCATTACATGAGGGGTGCATTCAGAATCCCCATTCAATTAATTAATGGCCGATGTGTATCTCAGTCCCATTTCAACAGTTCTTGGTTCCATTATCTTTTATAACCATGCTAAACAAAATAAAGTCAAATTAAAACAGTAAACACGGGACAAATTGTTCTGTAGCTGAAGAGGTAGAGACAACCAAGTTTCAGATATGAATTTGTTCAAAGAATTTTATTCTTTACCCTGCAGACTGGGAGTTTGGCAGCAATTAGTTTTTGTTTTTATTTGCTGCATTTTGTTTTACATGCCTCACTATCAATTCTAATCCACCACACCCTGTTTGCGCTATTCATACACAAATCAAGACAATAAAGACAGAATCCATAATAGTTCTGCAGGGCATTCCTCCGCACTTGAAGTGGCATTGTAGGAAACGTCACGCTGTACTTGACTGAAATGTCAATGGAAGATGCCGGGTGTGTCTAGCCACATGATAATTCCACAGAAATGTTGCATTTGCCTCAAACCGCAGTGTAAATACTGCTGGCTGCAAGAGATGTGCATTTGTTATTTATTTCAAGAGACGCAGCTTATTGTGGTTATGTGTGATGTAACGTGCCTGTGTTCGATTTAGACAGCTCGTTGTGTCTCAAAATTGCCTTAATGCTTGTTACACACAAACTGATCTGTCAAATTTATTATATGTATTTTATTTTATGTCAACTATCTCATGTCAGTTCCAAAGTCATTGAACTGGTAATTTAGGAGTTCCTCACATCTAACGCTTGACAATTTTTTCAAGCTATGGTCGTTTTTGATGAGAATATTTAATTCAACTATTAAATTGATTATTGTAATTCCTCCATCTGTTGCTAATTCTATAGATTCAAATCATGTATTTAATTCAATTATTCAATGATACTTTTTCTCACATGAACCTAGGTACAGTGAAATGCTTTGTTTTGCATACAACCCAGTTCTCACAATTCGTCAAATTTGAAGGATGTCATTCTTAGAATATAGAACAATACAGCACAGGAACAGTCCCTTCAGCCCACGATGCCTGTGCCAATCGCTGCCTGCACATGATCCATATCCCATCAATCTCTGCTTATCCACTTGCCTATCTAAAAGCCTCTTAAATACTTCTATTATATTTGCCTCCACCACCACCCCAGGCAGTGTGTTCCAGGCACCCTGAACCCTCTGTGAATTTAAAAAAAAAAAAATCCTTACACATCTCCTTAAAACTTTGCCATTGTCACTTAAAGCTATGTCCTCTAGTCATCGACATTTCCACCCTGGGGAACAGGTTCTGTCCTCTTTATCTATGCCTCTTATATATACTTATACTTCCGTCAGGTCTACAATGGAAGCATGCCAAATGTAGTTCTGCTGATTCACACTTGTGCTGTAACTCCATAAATCTCTTCCTGAACATTCCACTCCTGTCTTCAGAATGCTTTTTAACGTTATTGATGTATTGAGCTGTGCAAGGTTTCATGCAGAACCAATAAGAAAATGTATGTACATAAAAGAATTTTGATGGCCTAGGTCTCTCAGAATTGGATATAAATAATTCTCATTTTTATTTTGGAGATGAAATTGCATGCTTTGGACACCTATATTTTTCATTATGGAAAATGTACATGATTCAAATTTAAATTTTGGACTATTAAAGACATCACAGTGAGCTGAAGAAAATGAAAACTAGGAATAGTGGATTGTATCCCCCTCATCTGATTATCTCTGCTGCAATGTGCGTTAATTTAAATCAAACTATAGGCCATATTTTCGCAATTTTCACATTTCTCTTTAGACTTTAGTGATATAACACAAAAAACATGCACTTTGGCCCACCAATTCCGTGCTAACAAGCGATCACCCCATATACTAGCTCTATCCTACACACTAAGAACAGTTTTTTACAATTTTACCAAAGCTAAATAACCTACATACCTGCATGTCTTTGGAGTGTGGGAGGAAACTGGAGCACCCGGCGAAAACCCACAAAGTGAATAATACTGGAGTACAGAATATAATTTACAGTTTTGTTTATTGTCACGTGCATCGAAGCACAGTGAAAAGCTTTTGGTGCGTGCTATCCAGTCAGCGGAAAGACAATCCATGATTACAATCAAACCATTTACAGTGCATAGATACATGGTAAGGGAATAACATTTGGTGCAAGGTCAGCCAGCAAAGTCCATTCAAGGTTAGTCTGAGGGTCACCAATGAGGAAGGTAGCAGTTCAGGACCACTCTCTTGGTTGTGGTAGGATGATTCAGTTGCCTGATAACAGCTCGGGAGACACTGTCCCTGAATCTGGAGGTGTGTGTTTTCGTACTTCTATACAGTTTGCCTGATGGGAGAGGGGAGCATTGTAACATTACCAATGTCTATAATGAGGTAGATTGCAAAGTTAAGATCACACCTTAGCTTGACAGCTCCCATTACTCGTACAGCCAATAAGTTAAGATCGCATCCTATTTTCTATATTTAAAAAAAAAGGGGGGTTTAATTGAATTGATTGAAAGATACGGCATGGAAAAAGGCCCTTCGGCCCACTGAGTCCACGTTGACCATCGATCACCCATTCATACCGGTTCTATGTTATCCCACTGTATCATCCGCTCCCTGCACACCAGAGGCAATTTTGCATAGATCATTCAATCTAAAAATCGACATGTCTTTGGAATATGGGAGGAAACCTAAACACCCGGAGGAAACTTACTGGTGACAAGGAGAACATGCAAACTCCACACAGATAGCACTCAATGTCAGCATCTGTACGTTCTCCCTGCGACTGCATGGGTTTTCTCCAAGTGCTCCAGTTTCTTACCACACTCCAAAGAAGTACAGGTTTGTAGATTCATTGGTTTTGGTAAAGAAAAATTAATGTCCCTAGTATGTAGGATAGTGCTAATGTACGAGGCGATCGGTGGTCAGTGCGGACATGGTGGGCCGAGTCTAAAGTGGTCAGCAAACAGTTCTATATATAGAGCGTAGGAGAAAAGACGTATTTTATCTAAAATGACAATTGATTTTGAATAAATGAGAATTTTAATCAGAAAAACACACAAAATACTGGAATGTCTCAGTGGATCAAGAGACATCTCTGGAGAACACGGTTAAGTGACATCTCGGGTCGGGCCCTTCAGACACGGATTGGAAGAAGTCTGAAGTCTCAGAATCTGAAGAAGGATCCTGACCCTAATGTAACCTATCCATGTTGTCCAGAGATGCTGCCTGACAGGTTGAATTACTCCAGGACTTGTGTCTCTTTTTGTAAACCAGCATCTGCAGTTCCTTGTATCCTAATTTTTAAATCAAATTGTTCAATTTATATTCTACAAAGGTGTTGAGAGGTGTAGGGCAAAGTGTGGATAAAGGGAATATTGTTACAGTTTATCGTGTTCTTAGTGAATGATAGCAGACTGGAGAAGCTGAGTAGCCATCCCCTGTTTCTACATCACTAACTTTCTAATTCCTGCTCCCAGAGACGCTGGATTACATTCTGGAAAATTGTTGGGGACTGCTCAATATTCACTGTTCAACAACTTTGAGCTCTCACCCCAGAATTTTGTTTAGCTCACTACGTGTTTTTCCTCAACCACACAGAGAATGAAGATACGTTACAGCAAAGCAAACCGTCCTTCCTGGAGTACTTTGAGCAGAAGGAAAAAGAGAACCAGGCGAATAGCCACAGTAATCGGAATGCGCAAGCACTTCAGGGCTCCTCCGATATCTGGAAGGTGCCACAGGACGGCGACTTTGAATTTGTGAGTAAATTAGAATCTGTTGTTGTTAATGTTTTGACAAGTAATAACTAAGAGGAAAAAATCAACCTTTTAAAAAATATATATATTACCCTACCAATCTTGGCGCAGTTGGCTGTAGTTATGTCGATCAGAAGAGCTGGCCTAGTTTAGTTTAGTATAGAGGTATGGCATGGAAACGGACCCTTCGGCCCACTGAGTCCATGCTGACCATCAATCACTCATTTACACTAGATCTATGTTATCCCATTTTCTCATCCACTCTACACACTAGGGACAATTTACAGAGGGCCAATTAACCCACAATCCTGCACGTCTTTGAGATGTGAGGGGAAAGTGGAGCACCCAGAGGAAACCTACGTCGTCACAGGGAGAACGTGCAAACAAAAAGCACTCGTGGTCAAGATCAAACCCAGGTGTCTGACAGTGAGGCTGGAGCTCTCCCAAGTGCTGTGCTGTCCCAAGCTGGCTTCTTTGTTTAACAGCAGGTTTAGTTTAGAGATACAGCGTGGAAACAGGCCCTTCGGCCCGCTGGGTGCGCGCCGACCAACGATCCCCACATATTAACACTATCTTCCACCCACAAGGGACAATTTTTACATTTACCAAGCCAATTAACCTACAAACCTGTACGTCTTTGGAGTGAGGAAAACCGAAGATCTCGGAGAAAACCCATGCAGATCACATGGAGAATGTACAAACCGCACAGACAGCACCCGTAGTCACGATCAAACCCGGGTCTCCAGCGCTGCATTCGCATGGGGAGAAGGCAGGAGAATGGGGTTGAGAGGGAGAAATAGATCAGCCATGACTTGTTGGGCCTCATGGCCTAGCTCTGCTCCCATGTCATGATCTTACAAGCAGACCTACCAGAATGCTGCCACGATTAAGGGTTTTTCTGTTGCTAGGAGAGGTTGGACACACTCTCGGATGCCGGAGCTTGAGGGGAGGCTTGATAGAAGTATATCAATTTATGAGAGGCATAGATAGGGTAGACAGTCAGAACTTTTTCTCAAACACTAGAGGGCATATGGTGAGAGGGGCAAAGTTTAAAGGGGATGTACAGGACAAGCTATTTACACTGAAGGTGGTGGAAGCCTGCAATGCACTGCCAGGGTGGTGGTGGTGGTGGTGGCAGATACAATGATGGTGCTTCAAAGGCCTTTGGATAGGCGCATGGATATGGAGGGAAATGGAGCATGTGTAGGCACAAAAGATAAGTAAACCAGGCATCATGTTCAGCAGTGACATTGTGGGCTGAAGAGCCTGTTCCTATACTGTACTTTTCTATGTTCCATGTACCTTTTATTTCCATTTCCTAGCTTCAGGTTTAGGATTGGAATGGGGGGGGGGGGGGGGGGAATGGTTTGGAGCTGATGGAATTGAGAGGCCATCTGGTTGTTCAGGGCTTCAAAAAAATATCTTGTCTCTGGGAGGGAAAAGTTTAAAGGAGAAGTGGGGGGCAATTTTTCAACCAGGGCTGGGTGCCTGGGGTGGTAGTGGAGGCAGAAACATTAGTGGTGTTTAAGAGGCTTTTGGTTATGCAGGGAATGGAGGGATTTCCCCCTCCATTCCAAACCTTCCCAAGGCTTTTCTCTGATCTCTTATCTAGAAAAAAAAGCTCTAACCTGGTCAACCTTTCCAGATAATTTTTAGTTTAGTTTAGAGATACAGCATGGAAGCAGGACCTTCGTCCCACCAAGTCCGCACTGACCAGTGATCACCCGTACACTAGTTCTATCCTACTCAGAAGCAATTAACTTGCAATCTTTGGAATGTGGGAGGAAACCGGAGACTTAGAGAAAACTCACACGGTCACTGCAAGAACATGCAAACTCTGTACGGCCAGCACCCATAGTCAGGATTGTACCCGGGTCTCTGGCTCTGTAAGGCAGCACCTCTGCCGCTACACCACTGTGCTGTTATTCAGCTGTGTTTTTAATCCTTGTAAATGTATTTTTTGTGCTATTTCTAATGGGTACATTGTAAATTTTAATAACATTTCAAGCATTGGTTCATTTGGGTGTTTCTTTTGTGAAATCAAAGGCCAGTTGGAGAGTCTTCTGTCTCGGATTACAGCAGTACTGAAGACTGTAGAAGGTCTGGGCTGCGGACACTAAACTCTATCCTTGTGCCAAATTAGTGACCAAAACTGCATGTTTCACTGTGCTTCTGATTATTAGGTTGTTTGGGCTCAGTTTCTTCAGAGCACCAGAACATTGCAACGGTAATGAAACCTCTTTTGAAAGAGGTACTAAATCATCACATTTTAACTATGTTCTTTCCAGGTCATGAGTTTTGTAAACCAGTGATGGAAAGTGTCTTTAATTTGGCTGCAATCATTTTGTAGACTAGAACTTAACTTTCTCTATTGCCCATGCCATAAAAGTCTGGAGATCAAGAATTTCCATGTGGTTGAACAGTGCCGGCAGATATTGTTCATGGAATCATGCATTTGAAGATTAATCCAGAATGTAAGAAGTCACTTGAAAGTGGCGCAATAACCATCTGCTCAGACTTGCCTTGGCTGTTTCTGGATGTACTTGGTTCTAATGGCTTAATTTAGTAGTAGTACAAATATCTGCTGACATTATTAAATGGAATAATTGATCATATATACATTCTTCTCACAAACTAGGAATTAAGTTTTACTGTCCCATTGTTGATTATAGATCCAACTGTGAGTAAAGTGCATAGAGCAGATCCTTTAGCCTGCACCGTTGGTGCTGAATATGTTCCCAAGACCAACTTTAGAGGTACAGCGCAGAAACAGGCTCTTTGGCCCACCGAGTCTGCGCCAACCAGCGATCACCCCATGTACCATAACTACCCTACACATAATTTCCAATTTACAGAAGCCAATTAACCTACATTGTTGGAGTATGGCAGGAAACCAGAGCACCCGGAGAAAACCCACGTGGTCACAGCGAGAACGTACAAACTCGACACATACAGTCAGGATCGAACCCGGGTAGCTCTGCAACTCTACCGCTATTACTCTGTGCCACCCGTTAACTCTTATCTGCCTGTATGTCACTCTTATCCCTCCATTCCCTGCATATCCATGTGCCGATCCAAAAGCTTCTAAATTCCATTACTGTATCTGCCTCCAGCACCATCCCCAGCAGCGGGTTCCAGGCACTCACCATAGAGCTTGCCCCGCATGTCCCCTTTAAACTTTGCCCCTCTCAGCTAAAGGCTATGCTTCTAGTATTTGATTTTTATTCATCCCGGTGAAAATGTTATGACAGTCTTAACATTTCTTACAATGTCAGCTGATCATGTGACACGGTGGTGCAGCGGGAGAGCTGCTGCCATACAACGCAAGAGACCCGGGTTCGATCCTGACTGGGTGCTGTCTGTACGGAGTTTGCACGTTCTCCCTATGACCACAAGGGTTCGCCATTTCCTCCCACATTCCAAAGACGTGCAGGTTGGTAGATTTATTGGCTTATGTAAATTGTTCCTAGTGTGTAGGATAGAACTAGTGTATGGGTGATCGTCGTCAGCATGGGCTCGGTGGGCCGAAGGGCCTGTTTCCATGCTGTATTGCTGAACTATAAAAAACTAAACTAAAGCGTAAGTGCATTTGTTCTTGCCTGTAGTTGATGGGGCAAAGAGAAACATAACCTGTTCCTGCCCCTACCATTTGCCTCAGCACTGAAATGAGAGTGATCAGAGGAGCGTGTGCTTCTCCTTTCTCAATGGATGTGCTATTAGAACTAAGCCCATCCATAGCCATGGCAGGAGCTAAACACATCCAGCCAAAGACAAGGGAACCCACGATATCCACTGAGTAGATGGTTATGGCGCCACTTCCAAACCAACTGTTCTTAAATTCTGCGTTTATCTTCGAATGTATGATTCCATTAACAATATCTGCAAGCACCGTCCAACCACTTGGAAATTCTTGATCTCCGGACTTTCATGACACGGGCAATAGAGAAAGCTAAGTTTTACTCTTCAAAATTGTTGCAGCCAAATTCAAGACACTTTCCATCATGGGTTCACACGGTTCCTGACCTGGAAAGAACACAGTTATAAAGTGGTGATTTAGTACCTCTTTTAAAAGAGGTTTCATTAACGATGCAATTTTCTGGTGCTCTGAGGCAACTGAGCCCAATCAACCTAACAATCAGAAGCACAGTAAAAAATGCAATTATGGTTGCGAATTTGGAACGAGAATAGAGCTTAATGTTTGCAGTCCATACCCTCTAGAGTCTTCAGAAGTACTGCCGGAATCTGCTGGTTGATGATAGCAGAGCAGGGCAGCCATTTGTTCTGTAGGTCTCAATAATGTATGGGGGAGGAGGGTGGATATTAACCTAGTAAGCCCTAACAATTCCAGAAACTCCTCAGCATTTCTTTCCTCCTTGAAATTCTTATCGGATGAAGTATTGGTGTTGGTTTTGGTTTATTATTGCCGAGTCATGCAGCACATAAATCAGCAGCACAGTGGCCCAACGGTAGAGTTCCTGCCTCACAGCGCCAGAGACTGGTTTGATCCTGATTATGAGTGTTGTCTGTACGCAGTTTGTACGTTCCCCCTGTGACTGCTTGAGTTTTCTCCGGTTGCTCTGGTTTCCTCCCACGCTCCAAAGACGTACAGGTTTGTAGGTTCGGTGGCTCAGTAAAATTGTAAATTGTCCCTAGTGTGTAGGATAGCGCTAGTGTAGGGGGTGATCACTGGTTGGTATTGGCCGAAGGGCCTGTTACTAAGCTGTATCTCTGAAGTCTAAACAGGCCCTTCGGCCCAACTTGCCCATGCTGACCTAGATGCCCCATCTAGCCCGTTCTAACTGTTGCTACTGTGATAAGTCTAGTGGTGCAATGTCATGAGTTCAGCTAGAATTTAAAGAAGGCACACAAAGTTTTGGAGTAACTCAGTTTGCCAGGCAACATCCCTGGTGAACATGGACAGGCAACATTTCGGGTCTGGAAGATTACTAATATGAAACGTCACCTATCCATGTTCTTCAGAGATGCAGCTTAACCCACTGAGTTACTCCAGCACAGCCTTTTTTTCACATTTATATTGTCATAGAGTCATACAACGTGGAAACAGGCCCTTTGGCCCAATTTGCCCACACCGACCAACATTTCCCCTCTACTCGAGTCCCACCTGCCAGCGTTTGTCCCATATCCTGAATGGGTACATTTAAATTTTGGATTAAATTCTGGGATTAATTTGGCCCTGAAATGATGGGTTAAGAATTGCAGTGCAGAGCCTGCAACCTCGGAAACAATTAGTAAAAGCTGGAAATATTTAGACAGCAACTACAACTATTAATGACAGTTGCAGGTCATATAGGTCATCAATCAGAAGCATTACCTAATTTTCTCCTGTGGATGCTGCCTGACCTGCTGAGTCTTTACTGTCACTTTCTGATGAGCATTTACATTGCGTTTGTATTCTTGAATCCATGTAATTTAGTTTAACCAAATAGACCTAACAATGAAATATAGCACCCAAAGGAAAAACGGAGACAGTTTAAATTGCATTTGAGGCTTAGTTTGTACAGCAAAAGAAATTGAGTTAGTATATAATGTTCTCTTGCACTTACATCCTCAGGAGGATGTCTCTGTTATTGCTGTGACGGTATGCATGATTTAGCTGCAAGTTGTGCAGACTTTTATTTTGCTCATAATAACAGCCATCAGCACTGGTGGAGGGCAGAACTGGGGGAGTAATTCGGGAAGAGAAAAGCAGGGTGGTGGGTATGGATGACAGTAGGATTGGTCATTATAACTCAGTGCATATGCCCAAATGATTTATGCTGTAGCTCCATGTGAACCTTCTCCCACCCTGCTTCATTAACCCCAGCATCACATCCTCTGTTCCTGTCGGTCTGGCAGCATAAATGGAGGGAATGGGCTGAAGATGTTTCAGGTCCAGACCCTACTTCACACTCGTGTTTGAATAAGGGTGCTAACCCGAAACGTCATCTGTCCATTTGTGCACTTTGTAGTTTGCATAAATAGATAGGCAATCATGGATGTAGAGACATTATTTTCTCTGCTGTGGAGTCTAGAACAAGGAAGTGTAACTTTATAATTAGTGTCCAATGTTCCAAGATGCTATCAAGGAGCAGTTCTAAGGACAGGACATGGGTTTTCTCCCAGTGCTATGGTTTCCTCCTATAGCCCCAAAAACGTACCGTTTGTATGTTAATTGGCCCTCAGTAAATTGTCCCTAGTGTGTAGGGAGTAGATGAGAAAGCAGGATAACATACAACTAGTGTGGTTCATAAGTCATAGGAGCAGAATTAGGCCATTTGGCCCATTGAGTCGACTCTGACATTCAATCATGGCTGATCTATCTTTTCCTCTCAACCCCATGCTCCTGTCTTCTCCCCTTAACCCCTGACACCCTTACTAATCAAGAATCTGTCAATCTCCGCTTTAAAAATACTCAATGATGTGGCTTCCACAGCTGACTGTGGCGATGAATTCCACAGACTCACCGCCGTCTAACTAAATTCCACCTTATCTCCATCCTAAGGGTCTGAAGAAGGGCCTCGACCTGAAATGTCGCCTCTTTTTCTCCAAAGATGCTGCCTGGCCTACTGAGTTACTCCAGCATTTTGTGTCTATCTTCGGTATAAACTAGCAGTTCCTTCCTACATTTACTTTTTATTGTTCCATCCACCTCATCATTTCTAGAAGTAAAACAGTGAGGAACATCTCACAATAAAGCCCACTGTTAATATTTGAGTCATTACAAAGGCCTTTTGTGGTCACAATGAGGAGACTATTCCTCGGTGAACATGCTTGCTGAGCTGGATTTAGTTCAGTTTAGCGATAGAGCGTGGAAACAGGCCCTTCGGCCCATTGAGCCCCCGCCGACCAATGATCCCTGTGCACTAGCACTATCCTACACACTAGGGACAATTTGCCAAAGCCAATTAACATACAGAGCTGCACGTCTTTGGAGTGTGGGGGGAAATCAGAGCACCTGAGGAAAACCCACAGGGAGAGCGTACAAACAACAGACAGCACCTGAGGCCAGGATTGAACCCGGGTCTCTGGCGCAGTACGGCAGCAACTCTCCCGCTGTGCCCCCGTGTCGCCCAACTGTGACAGCTGGAGGCGGTATCCAGCTGCATCAGCTGAACAAGTAACACTTCCAAATGATTAAAAGGCCTAGAGAAAAAATATTGCCTAATCCATCTTCATGCTCTCCCTCATCCGTCTGAAACAATTGCATCAGGGGGATTCACTGCAAGGGAATTGTCTGTCGTGGATGGTGTGTTTTGCAAAACCCAGACTGAGAAAATATAGAAATGTCAGGAGATAAATGTGATGGTGATGATTAATGCTTCTGTGAATTCCCAAGGGCGGTTAAAGACGCTGTTAGACTTTGGGTATTATAATTCTCAAAACTTTTGTTGCGCGAATGTTTATAAAATCCTGCCAGTTTAATATGTAAATCACCAATGAAGAGGAAATAATAGACATTTATTTAATCGCTTTTCTCCCCCTTGATCTCTGATGTTAACAGTTTCAGTACAGTCATCCAGCACGGAAACAGGCCCTTCAGACCAACTCGTCTGTGCTGACCAAGATTCCCCTATCTAAGGTTGTTCCATCTAAGCTGGTCCCCATTGCCTGCGTTTGGCTCATTTCCCTTTAAGCCTTTCCTTTCTGTGGACCTGTCCAAGTGTCCTAAATGCTATTTTATTACCAGTCATCAAAAACTCCGGCAGTTCGTCCCTTTCCCACCACCCTCTGAGTGAAAAGGTTGTTCCTCAGGTTTGTATTAAACCTTCCCACTCTCACCTTAAACCTATGTTCTCAGTTTGTTGATTCCTCTACTCTGAGTGAAAGACTCACCTTATCTAGTCCCCACCTGGTTTTGTACACCTCCAAGATCACCTCTCAGCCTCCTGCGCTCCAAGGAATTAAGTCCTAGCCTGCTCAACCTCTCGCCAAAACTCAGCCTCAAGTCCTGGCCATACCCTCATAAATGTTCTCATACAGCCCACACCCACCAACATGCCCCATCTACACTAGTCCCACGTGCCTGTTTGGCTCGTATCCCTCTAAACCTATCCTATCCATGTACCTGTTTAAATATTTCTTGTTAAATGTTGCGATCGTACCTGCCTCAACTACCTCCTCCAGCAGTTTGTTCCATATACCCACAACCCTTTGTGTAAGTAAAGTTACCCCTCACTTTAAAACTATATCCTCTGGTTCAAGGTTCCCCTTCACTGGGCAAGAAACTCTGTGTGTTTACCCAATCTATTCCGCTCACGATTTTGTACACGTCTCTGCACTCTTTCCGGCTTAGTGATTTATTTTGATGTTATAAGCCTCCCGATTATGTCCACAACAGGGCAAGATGGTGCCTGTAGGCATAGCATTTTGCCCTTTAGTGACATCAATCCAATCTTTAATGCTTCCCATTCTCCTAAAGGTCACCAAGTGCATTTAGAGTGAGAGCTTTGCACAAATTTCCGACTCTGTCAGGCTGGCGCTGAATTAAAGTAGCACAATGTAGCAGCACGTGGCAGTACTGCGCCAGGGCAAGAAATGATTGTTGCCCAGAGCTCCCAGCACTAATAAACACAAGGTGAGAGCTGCAGCACTGCTGGTGCCTCTAGTTTATACTGAATACAAATTAAATTGAAAAGGGCAGTGAAACAGGACATGACTTAATTTTTAAAAAAATCAAAAGTTGAAGAGCCAAGAGTCTTTAGAGATACAGTGCTGAAACAGGCCCTTTGGCCCACCGAGCCCGCACTGACCAGCGATCGCCATACATGAACGAGCATTATCCTACACTCTAGGGACAATTTACAATTTCATTTTTTTTTTTTACCAAAGCCAATTAACCTACAAACCAGTATGTCATTGGAATGTTGAGGGGAAACCGTAGAAAACCCACGCGGTCACAGGGAGAACGTGCAAACTCCGTTAAGATAGCACCCGTAGTCAGGTCTGTCAGGCAACCACACTACTGCTGCGCCATAATGCCAGTATTGTATTGTTATATGTCCTGAAAGTGAAATTACAATGAAATTGATCTCTAGAAATGTGAGGGGAAATAGTTTGGCCTATCACTGAGCACATTCAGACAATACATGATGACAATCGAGCCATCCACAGTGTAAAGATACATGACAAAGGGAATTACGTGAAAAACATTTAGTGCAAGATAATGTCCAGTAAAGTCCGATCACAGATAGAGGGTAGATGGTAGGTCAGGACTGTTCTGTAGTTGGTGATCGGATGGTTCAGTTGCATGATAACAGCTGGGAAGAAACTGTCCCTGAATCTGGAGGTGTGCGTTTTCACATCTCTATACCTCTTGCCTGATGGGAGAGGGGATAAAATCGTACTGAGTCTTTGTTAAATTAACTTCCATGCTGCATTCTTCCAGTTGATTACTTATAAACTGCAAGTGGCAGTAGTGTAATATAAATTAATCCAATATTTGAGGGATAATTACAGTGGAATCATAGCTATATAGCATGGTAACAGACCCTTCGGCTCAATCCATCCATGCCAGCATATTCCTTTTCTCCGGAGATGCTGCCTGACCTGATTTACTTCAGCACGTTGTGCCTTTCTTTGGTAAAAATAAGAATCTGTAGTTTCATCCTACACCTTTCACATTCTTGTGGGTCAGTGCAGGAGAATAAGAATCATAAAACGACTTCTCAGATTCCAAGCTGCCCCACCAAGTTTAGAGATACAGTATTGACACAGGCCTTTCGGGCCTCCCAAGTCCACGCCAACCATCGCTCACCCGTTCACACTAGTTCTCTTTATCCACTTTCTTGTCCATTACCTACACACTAGGGGCAATTTATAGAGGCTACTTAACCTGCAAACCCGCACGTCTTTGGGATGTGGGAGGAAGCCCACGCGGTCATAGTGAGAGCGTGCAAACTCCACACAGACAGCACCCAAGGTCAGGAATGAACCTGGATCTTTAGTTTTAGTTTAGTTTAGAGATACAGCGCGGAAACAGTCCCTTTGGCCCACCGGGTCCGCGCCGACCAGCGATCCCCGTACATTAACACTATCCTACACCCACCAGGGACAGGTTTTACATTTACCAAGCCAATTAACCTACAAACCTGTACGTCTTTGGAGTGTGGGAGGAAACCAAAGATCTCGGAGAAAACCCACGCAGATCACGGCATTGCCTGCTGTGCTACTGTGCCACCAACTTTTCCTGTAACTTTTAATACTGTTGCTAACAAAACAGCTTCTTGGGCATAGTTCCAGATTTCCACTGTCCTTTGTGTGAAGGTCTTTTTTCCCCATTGGCTTCGAATGGTGTGGATCGCTTAATAATATATCAATTTCTGCAATCAGCTTCAACACTGAGGAATGCACTGCAAGTTTAAATTAGATTTTAAACATTCAATCTGGGGTAGCATAGAACAGGTCACATTGAAATAAACCAGTAATTCGCAGTCATTCATGTGCTGCTGATTTGACAGTGCCACCATATGCTGCTGACATATTTTGTTTAAGATTTACCTCTCATTATATGCACCTGACAGTTTCCAATAACTGGTGAATCCCAAAACACTTATTCTTAATTAAAAACAGAGAATGATGGAAATATTCAGCAGGTCAGGCAGCATCTGTGGGGAGAAGAACCGATTTACATTTCAGGTCGATCTTTCATAATCCCTGTAGGTTATAAACTTGTGTCAATTTAGAGTCTAGCATAAAAGAACAAATCGTGTTCTTATACAATCATAAGAGGATCCAGCACAGAAAGAGACCAGAAGGCCTATCGCGTGTAGGAAGGAACTGCAGATGCTGGTTTACACTGAAGATCGACACAAAATGCTGGAGTAACTCAGCCGGTCAGGCAGCATCTCTGGAGAAAAGGACTAGGTGACGTTTCGGGTCGGGACCCTCCTTCAGACTTCAACCCATCATGACTTGCAAGCCCTTTTGAAGAGCTATTGTCTTAGTCTCTCTCTCTCAAACTCCTTTCTCACAGCTTTGAAGTCTAAATTCAATTAGTTTTCGAAATTGTGATTGAATTGGCTTCCACAAATCTTCGAGGCACTGTTCCTTAAGCCCCGCCAACTTGACATATAAGATGAATTATGCTGATCTCACTTCTGAATCTTTTGCCAGTCCGTGTGTCTAATTACTGACCTCCCGCAACCAAAAAACGGAGTCTCTTTTTGTAGAAGCAAGGAACTGCAGATGCTGGTTTATACCAATGATAGACCAAAAGTGCTGGAGTAACTCAGCAGGTCAATTGTTGGCTGGGGAAGGTGTGATCGCAAGGAAGCAATGTGGAGAACGGTAGAGCTGGTAAAACGACTAGGGTGGAGGAAGACGACAGGCAGCACCTGTAAACATTGGATGGACTGTGTTACCATTGAACAGAAACTCAACTGGACCAGGTACATCAATAGTGAGGGCAGCTGGTGGAACTGCTGCCTCATAGCGCCAGAGACTGGGTTCGATCCTGTCCTCGGGTATTACTTCAGTTATTTAAGTTGAAGTTACTTGAGTTATTTCAAGAGTCCATTGGCATAGGTACCAAAAACAGAACAACGGAATTCTTACTTGCAGTGCCATAACAAGATGTATTTTATCTAATCTTCATTTTGAACAATTCCATGAATTTGCTTGTTAGCTCTCCCCTATTGCAGTGATAAGAAGCCCCAGTTTTCAGGCATTTCCTTGCAACCTCACTCAAACCATGATTTGAAATTTTACATTCTGGGTTTCACCTTAACCCATACCTGACTTTTCGTACGGAACTTAATTGCTCCATAGACTGAACTTATCGCCTTGTAGATGGTCGAAAGACCTTGGAGTATCAGAATGTAAACCACATCTCAGGAAACCTAGCCGAGGACCTGATCTTGATTGATAGATGCAACATGGAAACAGACCCTTCCCCCCCACTGATTCCACACCTTCCATCGGTCAACCGTTCTTATCAGTTCTATGTTATCCTACCTTCACATTCGCTACCTACACACTAGTGGCCAATTAACATGCAGACCTGCACGTCTTTTAGATTGTGGGAGGAAACCGGATTACCGGAAGGAAACACACATGGTCACAGAGAGAATATGCAAACACCATACAGATTGCATCTCAGGTCAGGATCGAACCCAGGTCTCTGGCGCTATGAGGCAGTAGCTTTGCTACTGAGCTGCCCGCAATAATTATGTGCCTGGTCCAGTTGAGTTTCGGTTCAATTGTAACCCAGTCCATTCAGTGTTGTGTAGAAAGGAACTGCAGACGCTAATTTATACCGAAGATAGAGACAAAATGCTGGAGTAACTCAGCAGGTCAGGCAGCATCTCTGGAGAAAAACAATAGGTGACGTTTTCCGGCTGGGACCCTTCTACAGACCCTCCTTCGATGTTCACAGTCAGAAACTGATGACTGTTGGATAGGAAGACTTTTTTTCACCATGGTTATGTGATTTTACGAGAAGACAATAATTTCCCCTAAAACCAGGGTGAAATGAGAACTATTTGACGTCCTTTAGTCTCCTTTTCATCTCTAGCCTTTGTCACTTACTTCATCCATCTGACAATCACCCCCCCTTCACCTGCATCCACCTGTCTGCAGAAGGGTCCTGACTCGAAACATCACCCATCATTTTTCTCCAGAGATGCTGCCTGACCCGCTGAGTTACTCCAGCACTGTGTCATTCCACCTATTACTTATCAGGCTTTGTCCCACACGCCATTCAATATGATCATGGCTGCTCATCCAGAATCAGTACCCTGTTCCTGCTTTTCCCCCATATCCCTTGATTCTGTTAGCCCGAAGAGCTATATCCAACTCTCCCTTGAATACATCCAGTGAATTAGCATTCATGCCTTCTGTGGCAGAGAATTCCACAGATTCACAGCTCTCTGGCTGAAAAAGGTGTTCCTCATCTCAGTCCTAAATGGCCAACCCCTTATTCTTAAACCGTGAGCTCTGCTTCTGGACTCCCCCAACATTGGGAACATTTTTTCCTGCATCTTGCCTGTCCAATCCCATACGAATTTTATATGTTTCTATATATCCTCTCATCCTTCTGAATTCCAGTGAATATAAGCCCTGTCGATCCATTCTTTCATCATATGCTAGTCCTGCCATCCCGGGAATTAACCTGGTGAACCTACGCTGCACTCCCTCAGTAGCAAGAATGTACTACCTCAAATTAGGAGACCAAAACTGCAAACAATACTCCAGGTGCAGGCGCACCAGGGCCTTGTACAACTGAAGTAGGACCTCCATGCTTCTATACACAAATCCTCTAATCTCTATTTGAAAATGGGAGGTTTGATGGGGACTATTGGCCCTCAAGTTCTGAAGCCCCCAAGTTGCTTTCTTCAGTACTGTATAATTGATTCAATACTATATTAGGCACAGTTATTTTGAATATGTTATGAGGCACTTAAGCAAAGGTTTGTAATGATCCACAATTAAGATTAATATTGCTAATGACATCCTGTTAATAGTGGAAACCTCTAAAAGCATGCACATGCCGAAGGGCCTGTTTCAAAGCTGTATCTCCAAAGTACACTGAAATACATGTGCATTTACAAAGGAAAAGATTAATTAGCTTCACCAGATCCAACAATCCAGCAGAGGGTACACAAAAAGCTGGAGAAACTCAGCGGGTGCAGCAGCATCTAAGGAGCGAAGGAGATAGGCGACGTTTCGGGTCGAGACCCTTCTTCCGAAGAAGGGTCTCGACCCGAAACGTCGCCTATCTCCTTCGCTCCTTAGATGCTGCTGCACCCGCTGAGTTTCTCCAGCTTTTTGTGTACCCTCGATTCTCCAGCATCTGCAGTTCCTTCTTTAAAAAAAAAATCCAGCAGAGGGTGATGGGTTAATTGTCCTGGTGACACTTTATTTATTGCTTGCTTTTGTGTATTTGTCTATCTTTTGAAAGCATCCAGAATGGCAAGGCATCAATTCTGTGAAGTTTTGTACATGATGAATAAATCTTGCAGCAGTTCCCGCCTCTGCTGAGTTATGCTGTCTGCTAGCTGTAAAAAAAAATTGAATTAGTGTTAGATTGACCCAAGCAGCCCTGAATGAATCACAATCCACTCTCTCAGCATCCATTGCGAAGCAGCTATCAAATTCTCGGAATTTTGTCTTTGACCTGAACACAACGGTAGCTTTGCTCTCTCTCTCCTCAGCCTCAAACCTTCTATCAATTGCTTGCATGTCACGCACCTTTTTGTAGAGGTAGGGAGAGTCCAGAGAGTTTAATTATAAGTAATTCAACTTTGCTCTGAAGAACTAATCTGGCTTTTCCCACAGTACTGTGACCCATCAAGTGTAGCCATCATCCCCAGGGTGCTTTATTTTGAGTCAGCAATTATTAGGAATTTCTTGACATGAGGACAAATTATCCAATTGTTGCAATCTAAAACAGACACAAAGTGCTGGAGTAGCTAGGTGAGTCAGGCAGCATCTCTGGATGACATGACGAGGTGATGTTTTGGGGCAAGGCCCTTCTTCAGGCTATGGGTGGGTTTTGGTCATTTGAAGAAGGGTCCCAAAAACAAAATGTTGCATATCCATGTCTTCCAGAGAAGCTGTCAGAGTTTTTGTATCTTTTGTGAACCAGCATCTGCAGTTCCTTGTGTCTCAAATTGTTGGTATTTGCTCATCTAGCACAGGCATTGTAGCTTGAACTGAAAAACATTGAACACATCAACAATTAACTATTCAAATACTAACATTTGCAAAGTTCATACGACATAAGAGCAGATTTAGGCCATTCACTCCATCGAGTCTACTCTACCATTCGATTACGGCTGGTTTATTTTTTCCTCTCAACCCCATTCTCCTGCTTTCTCCCCATAAGCTTTGACTCACTTACTAATTGAAACCTACCAATCGCCACTTTACAAACACCCAATGACTTGGCATCCCCAACCATCTGTGGCAATGAATTCCACTGATTCACCACAGTCCGGCTAAAGAAATTCCTCCTCGATTCCTTTCCAAAGGAACGTCCTTTTATTCTGAGGCTGTGCCGTCTGGTCCAAGACTCATCCTTCTAAACAATTGGACCACATCCACTCTATCCAGGCCTTTCATTATTTGGTAAGCTTGCGATGAGACCCTTTCTTTCCCCCCCCATCCTTCTAAACTTCAGCGAGTACAGGCTCAGTGCCATCAAACGTTCCTCAGGAATAGTGGAAAATTTTAAATTAAGCAGGTCTAATCTGTTGAAATCTAATAGATATATTTTGTCCAAAAGACTCAGATTTAGGCATGTGGTTATGTGGCACATGGCATTTTCACTATAAAAGTAACAGGCATTGACCTTCTCCTGTGAAAGCGAGCCTAACAACTACCCTTTGTACACCACAACATTTTCTCTCGTGATCTTACACGTCAACATTTCAGGGTATCATTATTGAGAAGAACCTTAATTGGACCAGTCACACGCAGACTGTGCTTATGGGCAGATCAGACCCTGAATATTTCTACAGCCTGTTAATCATAAAGTTGTGGCACTTTCACGACACAGGTCAGGATTATAGAAACAAAGAACTACAGATGCTTGTTAACACACAAAAGCAGACAAAGGGAGAAACAAAATGCTGGAATAACTCATTCAGTTTAGTTCAGTTAGGCAGCTTCTTTGGAGAAACGGAGTAGGTGACATTTTGGGTCGTGACCCTTCTTCAGACTGCAGAAGGGTCAGACCAGTCAAAGTGAATGTATAATTCAAGCGACCAAGAGTCCTGCATTGCCAGTATTGTGCTGTCTGACGTACGGAACCCTTGTCTCGTTGGGCTTAGGGATGTGTGGAAGATTCTCATTGTTCGAAGAGGAGCAGGTCATAGCTGCCTGCTAATCAGTTCTTATCTCATGACCCGTAGCCAAAAATGCACCCGTCCTTTTGCTATTATTTGCGTCCTTGCAGTGTGCAGATTATCTATTATGTCAATCGTCAGAACAATTCTTGCACTTTAATTGAAATTTGTTGTCTGAAATGCCAGGAGATGCCCTGAAGATACAAAATGAGCAATAAAAAAAAAAAGCAATTGCCATTTTGTTTTCGCAATAAACGTTCCAACTAAAGTTACAATAATGGGAATGTTCCGAAGGGGCAACGTGAATTTCAATGGAAAAGTTTATTGCTGGTCATGTTTTGCCTTACTTTTCTTTGCACCATCTCAAGTCTGAATACATAGAACATCGAACTATACAGCACATGAACATGCCATTCAGTCCACAATGTCGGCACTGAACATGATGCCAAACTAAATTAATATCATCCGTCTGCTTGTGAAAGTATATTCTTCCATTCCCTGCATATCCTTGTACATAGCCTTTTAAACGCTACTATCATATCTGTCTCCACCACCAACCCCTGGCAATGCATTCGAGGCACTCACCACCCTCTGTGTAAATACAATTGTCCTGCATGCCTCCTTTAAACTACTCCAATCACTTTAAAGCTATGCGCTCTAGCCTTTGACATTCCCACCCAGGGGAGAAAAGCTTTGACTGTCTATCGTGAGCGTCATAAGCTTTTGTGATTTTTTTTAATTAAGATCAAATTGCATGCATCAATTATGCTTATTGGTTTCCTTTGCTGCCTCATTAAATATTGATCTTTGCTGTCGTTTCTTAATATTAGTTTAGTTTACAGATCCAGCGTGGAAACAGACCCTTCGGCCCACTGAGTCCGCACCGACCACCGATCTGCATACACTAGCCCTACCCTACACACTGGGGACAGTTTGCATTTTTTACCAAAGCCAATAACCTACAAACCTGTACGTCTTTGGAATGTGGGAGAAAACCAAAGTACTTGGAGATAACCCACATGATCACAGGGAGAAGGTACAAACTCTGTACAGACAGCATCCGTAGTCAGGATCGAACCCGGGTCTCTGGCGCAGTAAGGCAGCAACTCTACCGCTGCGCCACCATGCAGTAATTGTCTAACCACATCCCACATCCAGAATATCATGGGCAACAGTTTCCTCCAACTAAGTATTGTGTTCAGTTTTGGTCAGCATGTTTACAGGAAAGATGTTGTCAAGCTGGAGAAGGTGCTGAGAAGATTTACGAGGGTGTTACCAGGACTCTAGGGCGTAAGCTATAGGTAGAGATCGAACAGACTAGGACTTTACTCCTTGGAGCGCAGTGGGACTGGGGGGAGGGAGGGGATTTTATAGAGGTGTACAAATCATGAGTGGGATAGATCGCACAGAGTCTTTAGCCCGGCGTAGTGGAATTGAGAACCAGACATAGGTGAGAGGTGAAGATTTAATAGAAATCTGAACGGTAACTTTTACACACAGTTGGTCGGTGCGGACTCAGTGGGCCGAAGGGTCTGTTTCCACGCTGGATCTGTAAACTAAACTAATATTAAGAAACGACAGCAAAGATCAATATTTAATGGGTGTATGGAACGAGCTGCCAGAGAAGGTACTTGAGGCAGGCACTATTAAGAAACATTTAGACAGATACACGGATTAGGTAGGTTTCAAGGGATATGGCGAAACGCAGGCTTGTGGGACTAAGGTAGATAGGGCATGGTGGTCAAGTTGGGCAGATGGGCCTGTTTCCATATGACTCTTATCACTCTTATTGCCTGTTCATATTTACTTTTGAAAAGATGGTTTCTTCATCGACTGCAATCCTTCTTATGAAGGTACTTGCAGCGTTTAGGAGACTCCATGTTGATGGAGGACTATTGACATATTTCCATGTCAGAAAGGTGTACAACTTGGGGCACATCCTGCCGGTGAAGGCGTCCCCATTGCATCTGCTGCTTCCTTAGTAGTGTTGCAGTAACTCATCAGCATGCGGGACTAGATAAGATAGGGCATATTGACATTTCCTGTAAATACTTGGGTGGGCTGCATTCGTTCTTCCATCTGTGAGCTTGAGGTCATTCAAAATTGTGCTGCTCCTGCGTAGACCCCAGTTGTTCAAACCCCAGGTGGCACAGTGGCGCGGCGGTAGAGTTGCAGGGCCAGAGACCCGGGTTCGATCCTGAGTACGGCTGTTGTCTGTACGGAGTTTGTACGTTCTCCCCGTGGCCGCATGGGTTTTCTCCGGATGCTCGGTGGGCCGAAGGGACTGTTTCCACACTGTATCTCTAAAACAAAAACTAAAAAATTTGTATCACGTACCTTCCATCTTGCTTGATGATATATACGGACACACAAACCCGCACGTCATGAGTCTTGCATTGCCTCAGCTCATTGCCTGCTTCTTTTGTGTCAAGGAGTACTCCATTATTTGTAATACTGAGCCACTTAATTAGGGTCCTAGAATTATTTCGTGCTTGAGAGGAACGATTGGTTATCTACTTTGGAGGCAGAGGGAATTGTGCGTTTTAATTTTTTTCTTAAATGGATGGACATTTTTCATCGAGTGTTTTTGCATTGACAGTTCTACAGCATTGCCTAAAGGAAACAAATTCTCTGTACTCATTCCCAATGTTATTCTCTCATAGTTCAGCTAACATTCTTAGGATGGGGAGGGGAAGGAGCATAGAATGTGCAAATATACACTAACAGCGAGAAGCGAGAGCCCAGAGCGCTGTTATCAAGGCTCATCATTGTCATACCAATCAGGACTATTTTAAGATGAATCTGAGAGGCATTGTTTCACTTGAGTTGGGGCATTGTATGGGGAAGAGATTGATGTAATGTACAATTTAACAAAGCACTGCTTGAGGCCGGCTCCAGAAAGAAGGTTTAACCTGGTGATTCAATGTTTGAAGGTTATTTTGTCATTTAAATAGCAGGCTCCATTGATTTTTTATTTTTTTTTTTTTAAACGCTACAGAACAATTTCTCACTATTGTATTGGAGAGAGGCACATTTTTAAACAGAAAAATCTAATTTATTTATGAGGCAGCTGCACAAAAGGTTCAGGTGATTTGAGTTTAGCGGTAAGGACGGCAAGGTGGCGCATTGGTAGAGTTGTTGCCTTACAGTGCCAGAGACTCGGGTTTGATCCTGACTACGGGTGCTGTCTGTACGGAGCATGTACATTCTCCCTGTGATTGCGTGGGTTTTCTCTGGGCGCTCCGGTTTCCTTCCACACTGCAGAGGTACAGGTTTGTAGGTTAGGGTACACAAAAGGCTGGAGAAACTCAGCGGGTGCAGCAGCATCTAAGGAGCGAAGGAGAGAGGCGACGTTTCGGGTCGAGACCCTTCTTCAGACTGGTCAGGGATCAGGGAAACGAGAGATATAGACGGTGATGTGGAGAGATAAAGAACAATGAATGAAAGATATGCAAAAAAGTATCGATGATAAAGGGGACAAGCCATTGTAAGCTGTTTGTAGTGTGAAAATGAGAAGCTAGTGCGACTAGGGTGGGGGAGGGAGATAGAGAGAGAGAGAGAGAGAGAGAGAGAGGGGAATGCCAGGGCCCGAGGGCTGAGGGAGAGGTGGGAAGGGGAGGAGACAGCAAGGGTTAACAGAATTGAGAAAATTCAATGTTCAAGCCCAGAGGATGCAGACTCCCCAAGCGGAATATGAGGTGCTGTTCCTCCAACTTGCGGTGTTGCTCACTCTGGCCGTGGAGGAGGCCCAGGACCGAGAGGTCGGATACGGAATGGGAGGGGGAGTTGAAGTGCTGAGCCACCGGGAGGTTGCCGCCGGACCGGGGCTCCCCGAGCATAGCCGCCTCACCGCACCCCACTCATCTCGCCGCCTCACCGGTCGGACTGCCCACCCGCCCACCGGGACCTCCAACGCATCGCCCGCCGACCCCGACTCCACTGCCCGCGGACTCCTACCTTCGGGTCCGCCGACCCACAACACTCCACCACCCTCCAGCAGCCGCCTCACCTGCAGACTGGACTCTGCAGCGGGCCTGAAGCCTCCACGTTGCTAACTCTTCCCACCACTCTGTTTTTAACGGCACTGGGTCCTAGTGCCCGTCTCCCCAGCCCCAGCAACCTTAGTGGCTATTCCACTGGGTCTTCCCCATTCCCCCCCCCCCCCCCCCACCATGTAACCCCTGCTCTTCCCCACCCACACCACCTTCCCATCCCCGCCCACCCCCTGACCACCCTCCACCCCCCCACCACACAACGCTCTGTCCTCAGTGCACTCACCTGCCTTCCTCCGGCCACAACCCCCATCCTTGACCCGGACCTCCCCCTCTCCGACACTGAAAGGTCGGTCCTCAGCAGAGGTCTTACCTTTGTCCCCCTCCGTCCCCACCTCAATGAGTTCCGCGCCCACCACGACTTGGAGCTATTCTACCGTCGCCTCCGCCTCACAGCGTTCTTCCACGGGAAGAAGTCCTCGCCCCCCACTGATGATCCCTTTTCCTGTCTCCCACGTACCCCCTCCACTTGGACCCCCCCCCCCTCGTAGCCTTCTGGCTCTAGAACTATTTATTCAGAACTGCCATCGGGACATCATCCGCCTCGACTTCTCCACTCCCCTGTCTCACTCCAATCTCTCCAGCCCCGAACGTACTGCCATCGACTCACTCCGTAACAACCCAGACTGGGTTATCAAACCCGCCGACAAGGGAGGTGCCGTGGTAGTCTGGCGCGTCGATCTCTACAAAGCGGAGGCAGCCGCCAACTCTCGGACACCTCCTCCTACTTACCCCCTGGACCATGACCCCACTGACGAACACCAGGCCACCATCTCGAGCACCATAACTGACTTCATCAGCTCTGGCTCCCTACCCCCCGCCCGAGCCTCCAACCTCATCGTTTCCCAGCCCCGCACGGCCCGATTTTACCTTCTCCCCAAAATCCACAAACCCGACTGCCCTGGCAGACCCATTGTCTCTGCCTGTTCGTGCCCCACCGAACACATTTCCACATACCTCGACGCCATCCTATCCCCCTTTGTTAAATCCCTCCCCACCTATGTTCAAGACACCTCAGACACTCTCCGTCGGCTCCGTGCATTCCATTCTCCAGGCCCCCATCCTCTCATCTTTACCATGGACGTCCAGTCACTCTACACCTCCATCCCCCACCAGGACGGCCTCAAAGCCCTCCGGTTCTTCCTCGACCAGAGGAGTACCCGCCCACTGACACCCTCCTCCGCCTAGCGGAGTTGGTCCTTACCCTCAATAACTTCTCTTTTGACTCCTCCCATTTCCTCCAAACACAAGGCGTAGCTATGGGCACACGCATGGGCCCCAGCTACGCTTGCCTCTTTGTCGGGTACGTCGAACAATCCTTGTTCTCGGCGTACCAGGGCCCCATCCCCGACCTCTACCTCCGTTACATCGACAACTGCTTTGGTGTCACCTCCTGCACCCACACACAACTGACTGACTTCATCCATTTCACCACCAACTTCCATCCGGCACTCAAATACACTTGGACCATTTTCAACATTTCCCTACCATTCCTTGACCTCACCATCTCTATTGCAGGTGATACACTCCTGACCGACATCCACTACAAACCAACTGACTCCCACAGCTACCTGGACTACTCTTCCTCCCACCCTGCATCCTGTAAGGACTCCATCCCCTATTCCCAATTCCTCCGTCTACGCCGCATCTGCTCCCAGGATGAGGTGTCCCACACCAGGTCATCACAAATGTCCTCATTCTTCAGAGAACGGGGATTTCCCTCCCCCACTATAGATGAGGCTCGGACCAGGGTCTCCTCCATACCCCGCAACACTGCCCTCTCTCCCCATTCCCCCCTGGTCCTCACCTTTCACCCCACCAGCCGGCAAATACAACACATAGTCCTCTGCCAGTTTCGCCACCTCCAACGTGACCCCTCCACTCGCCACATCTTCCCATCTCCCCTGTCTGCCTTCCGCAAAGACCGCTCCCTCCGCAACTCCCTCCGCAACTCCCTTGCCAATTCTTCCCTTCCCTCCCGCTCTACCCCTTCCCCGGGCACTTTCCCTTGCAACCGCAAGAAATGCTACACTTGTCCCTTCACCTCCCCCATCCACTCCTTTCAGGGACCCAAGCAGTCCTTCCAGGTCCGACAGAGGTTCACCTGCACCTCCTCCAACCTCATCTACTGCATCTGCTGCTCCAGATGCCAGATGATCTATATCGGTGAGACCAAGCGGAGGCTTGGCGATCGTTTCGCCGAACACCTCCGCTCGGTCTGCATTAACCAACCCGACCTCCCGGTGGCTCAGCACTTCAACTCCCCCTCCCATTCCGTATCCAACCTCTCGGTCCTGGGCCTCCTCCACGGCCAGAGTGAGCAACACCGCAAGTTGGAGGAACAGCACCTCATATTCCGCTTGGGGAGTCTGCATCCTCTGGGCTTGAACATTGAATTTTCTCAATTCTGTTAACCCTTGCTGTCTCCTCCCCTTCCCACCTCTCCCTCAGCCCTCGGGCCCTGGCATTCCCTCTCTCTCTATCTCCCTCCCCCACCCTAGTCGCACCAGCTTCTCATTTTCACACTACAAACAGCTTACAATGGCTTGTTCCCTTTATCATCGATACTTTTTTGCATATCTTTCATTCATTGTTCTTTATCTCTCCACATCACCGTCTATATCTCTCGTTTCCCTGATCCCTGACCAGTCTGAAGAAGGGTCTCGACCCGAAACGTCGCCACTCTCCTTCGCTCCTTAGATGCTGCTGCACCCGCTGAGTTTCTCCAGCCTTTTGTGTACCATCCATTGTTTAATCTTTGCTCTTAACTCCGTGAATACTCTTTGAAGGGCAAGTTGCGTATTTGAAAGGAATGTGATCTGACAATGACAGAGACGGATGCCAAAGTCGGAGATATTACGAGCTGTGACACAAAGATTTTTCTGAAAGGTGGATTTCTAGTTGTACCAAAGAATGAAAGGGAGGCCGGGAGTTCTCGAGTGATTCCTGCTTTTTGTGATCGGGTAAATGGGTATAGAGTGGAAACAAGGAACTGCAGATGCTGGTTTACCAAGGAAAGACATAAAAAGCTGGAGTAATTCAGTGGGTCAGGCAGCATCCCTGGAGAACATGGATGAGTGACGTTTTGGGTTGGGACCCTTCTTCAGACCAAGAGGAGGAAAACTTCTTCAAAATAAGCATACCTTGAGGAGACTATGGGCTACCTTGGAGCAGACAAAATGTGGAAACAAGAAACTGCAGATGCTGGTTTACCAAGGAAAGACGTAAAACTGGAGTAACTCAGTGGGTCAGACAGCATCCCAGGGTATAGAGTTGTGGCTAGTAATGGATCATGAGTCTTACGCATGACCTTTGCGTTGCCTTCTGTTCTTGAAGCCTTTGCTTTATCCATTGCCCTCAGTTGTTTGTTGATGTCACAAGCAATGAATCAGGTTCGGTGCGATCGCATTTGCTGTGATGGTATAGACCTCGAGGAATACAAAATGGATAATCCATTTGACAATTTTAAGCTCCAGGTGTTCTAACTGCTTCAGCCTTGTTTTTCTTTGGCATTCTTTCACAGCCCCCCAGACTTGATTATAAGGATTGTTTTATGCTTTAGAGCGACAGCGCGGAAACAGGCCCCTCGGCCTACCGAGTCCACACCGACCAGCAATTGGTACGCCAGCACTCTCCAACACACGGGACAATTTTTTACCAATGCCAATTGACCTACAAACCTTAGAGTGTGGGGGGGAAACCGGAGCACCCGGAGAAAACCCGCGTGGTCACAGGGAGAATGTACTAACTTTGTGCAGACAGCAGCCACAGGCGGGATTGAACCCAGGTCTCTGGCGCTGTAAGGCAGCAAATCTACCGCTGCGCAACCCTGAGACACTTCTTTCTTCCGTTACCTTGGAACCAGTACATCCACTCAGACAATTAATACAGTAATATTGTTACAGCTATTATTATTGTTATACAATTTATTGTCGTATGGACAAGTACTGTGCATTACTTGAAAATCTTGCTTGCAACAGCATCACCGGGATGTAGAGCAGTATACAACACATAAATTATGCATTATACATAAATTATACAAGGCAGTGGAAAGGAAAACGACTTCAAAAACAAGATATTGGTGCAAAACACAAGAAGGAAAGAAGTCCATGGCAGTGCAGGAGGTGATTGGTAGTGCTCCGTTGGTAATGGGACTTTATTTGCCCCATGTACAGAGGTACAGTGAAATTCATTTTTGTATTCAGTATCACTGCATAAGCACTTAGATATATCTTAGATAAGCATCTCAGATACAGTACAAATGTATAGCAGTATTGCACTGAGACAGTATGTAAAGTAGCCAGATTTTGTTGCCATTTTCCAATCCCAGTTTTTCAATGCTGGGTTCTTGACCTGACCATGAAGGTTCATTGTCCTGGTGGCATTGCAGGGTCGGCCTAGCTGTGGTGTTCTCCACCGCTACGGGCCGTGTACGGTCCACGCGCTCGGCCTCTTGCGGCGGCTCCCGGTCCAGCCAGCGGCCCACTCCACCGTCGCGACACTGCACTCCCTCCCGCAGCCAGAACCTGAAGGGTAACTTTTTTCACACAGAGTGCGGCGGATGTTTGGAACGAGCTGCACTCTGGAGGAGGTAGTTGAGGTAGGTATTTTTGCAATATTTAAGAAACATTTAGACAGGTACAAGGATAGGACACGTTTAGAGGGATATGGGCCAAAAGCAGGCAGGTGGGACCAGTGTAGATGGGCCATGTTGGTCGGTGTGGGCAAGCTGTGTGACTCTATGGGATGATTGTGTTGTACGCTGAGCTGTAATCGATTAACAGTAACCTGGCGTATGTATTCCTGTTGTTCAGCTGCTCCAGAGCAGAGGGGAGAGCCAGTGAAATATCATCTGCTGTTGACCTTTAACAGTATAATCTTTTTTAGCCATGATATTTCTTCCAGTGCTTTCACAAAAATGCCAGTTTGTATCTAGGCTTTGTAACCCAGCTGATGCTGTGTCGAAACAGTATGGAGTCGGTAATGTTGGAAAATCTGGCAGAGATACCTCATCCTAATGTTAAGTTACCTGATGAACTGCCAAAGTTCCGGACAATTAATCCTGAAGCAATGCAGCTTTGGAATCTAAATTTAAGTAATTAATTGAAAATGTAAAAGTACAGGGGACAAAACCATTAAACCACTAAATTGTGGTATTAACACATTTGATTCACTCATTCACCCTCAGAAAAGGAAACCTGCTGTCCTTGCCCAGTCTCAACTCTACGTGCTTCCACACCTTTTGTAAGGTTGACTTTGATAGACACAAAATGCTGGCGTAACTCAGCGGGTCAAGCAGCATCTCTGGAGAAAATGGATAGGTGACGTTTCAGGAACCCTTCCCTAGCTAGAATCATCCAACAGGGAAACAGGCCATTCGGCCCACCTTGTCAATGCCGACCAACATGCCCCATCTACTCTAGTCCTATCTGCCTTATTTTGGCCCATGTCCCTCTAAACCTATCCTATCTATAAACCTGTCTAACTGTTTCTTAAACGTAGCGATGGTTAACAAAGCTAGATATACGGGTCAGAACCCTTCTATATTTTGTGTCTATCTTTGGTATAAATCAGAATCTGCAATTGCTTTTAATTGCATGATGGTTGATTTTAAACTGTACATTTCAGGTCAATTAGGGATGAATAATAATTGCAGGCACCATGCATTATATACAGTCTTTTCTTTGAATGGATAGCACACAACAAAAGCTCTTCACTGTATGTTATTACAAGTGACAATAAACTAAACTAAACCGACGTCCACATGTCCAAAGCAAATAAATTAAAATTAAAAATCTGTAGCAAGAGACAGTAGCACAGAAGAGAGAGCCGCAGCCTCACAGTGCCATGGACCCGGGTTTGATCCTGACCTCGGGTGCTGTCTGTGTGGAGTTTGCACATTCTCCCTGTGACCACGTGAATTTCCTCTGAGTGTTCCGATTTCCTCCCACATCCCAAAGTTTGTAGCTTAAGTTGCCTCTATAAAATTGTCCCTTGTCTGCAGGGAGTGGATGAGAAAGTGGGATAACGTAGTTCTCTTGTGAACAGGTGATCAATTGTTGGCATGGACAAGTGGGCCGAAGGGTCAGTTTCCATGTTGTGTCTCCAAAGTAAACTAAAGAGAAATAATTAACATTTCAACGACCTTTCAACATAACTAGGAAACGTTGAAGATGAGCATGCAAGGCAAAGGGAGGATTGTTCTTAGGACAGTTGCTGAAGTAACTCAACAGGTCGGGCAGCATTTGTGGAGAACGTGGACAGGTGACGTTTTGCGTCATGCTCTTAGGACAGTTGCTTGGTGATCAATAGTAGAGTAATTCTCTCCCAGAATATTCCATATCATTGATCGTCATATCCTTGGTTAAAGTGGTTTAAGATAATATATGGTAAATCAGCAGTGTACCACACACACACACACACACACACACACACACACACACACACACACACACACACACACACACACACACACACACACACACACACACACACACACACACACAGACACACACAGACACACACACAGACACACACACAGACACACACACACACACACACACACACACACACACACACACACACACACACACACAGACACACACACACACACACACACACACACACAGACACACACACAGACACACACACACACACACACAGACACAACACACACACACACACACACACACACACACACACACACACACTTGTAAGTGCATTACTAGGCCACATTTCAAAAGGCTGAGACGTATACTATGCATCCAGACTGGTGCACTTATCCCATAACTATCCCATGGCACTTGGCTTTGGTAATTTAGCAAGATCGGGATTAAAAGTCTTTGCAGAAGTTATTCTCAAGGGATTGATCAGGGGTGTATGCAGAAACGGGTATGAGGGCAATTAGCATCGTGATTTGGATGTGCTTCAAAAGCAAATGAGAATTGTATCGATTCGCTAATAGCGTTTAGATTTTAAATTCTGGAACCTGTTTTCATAAGGAAACCTTTGTGCTAATAATCTTCCTGTTGGGTATCCAATAATCAAACATAAAATGAAGTTGTACACTTTGGCAAACCCCCCACCAAGTGCAAGTAATCTTGTTCAGTATATGATAGTCAAACTTTATAAAGAAGGTGGACTTCATCATTACACGTTTCCCCGACTGTCTGTCATCGTTTTGTGAATGACATTGAGCTGTCACCAAGCTGCATAATTAATTCCGTCTCCCATGGCTCTAACAGCAAGCGGACACCAAAGATTGCCCTGCATTGCTCGGGCTTTGTAAGAAAATTACAGTTTTAGATGGAAAATAACCCGGCGGAAGACAGCTACATTCAGCATCACCACAATGGACTTCATTACAAGTTAACCCATGAGAGCATATCTCTCTCTCTCTCTCTCTCTCTCTCTCTCTCTCTCTCTATTTTGATCCACTGCTGATTATCTGAAGGAAAGTTTGTTGTTGCTGCTTTTTGAAGAGAGGAGGTATCAACCGAGTCATCATGATTTGGTTGAGAAGTGCCTGTCTGGGTATGTGGTTGATCTGAGTCAGCTTGCTGTAGTTAGGGAGTCTTTGGAGGAGCAAACCATTTTGGAACGGCCTAGCTGCTGCCTCACAGCACCAGCGACATGGGTTCGCTCCTGACCTCATATACTGTCTGTGTGTGACATTCTCCCTGTGACCACGTGGTTTCCTCTGGGTGCTCCAGTTTCATCTCTGGATGAAGCTGCGGGTTTATAGCTTAATTGGCTCTCTGTTCATTCCCCCCCAGCGTATAGGGACTGGGTGCAAAAGTGGGATGACGTAGAACTCCACGCAGACAGCACCCGTGGTCAGGATGAACCCAGGTATCCAGCACTGTGATGCAGCAGCTCTACCAGCTGTGCACATAAATAATTAAGCACCAATTTCTTTGATACCATAACCACCTAGGGATAATTAGAAATACAAGCAGGACACAACAATTCTGCCCTTGTTCGGCACGAAATGCTGGAGAAACTCAGCGAGTCGAGGAGCATCTCTGGAGAAAAAGAATAGGTGATGTTTCCGGTCAGAACCCTTCTCCAGCGATTCGCTGCTTTCTTGCTGAGATGCTCCAGCATTTTGGGTCTATCTTTGTTATGAACTTATGAACCAGCATCTGCAGTTCCTTCCTCCACATTCATCCCTTGTACCTGCTTTGCCATTCGATAAGACCATGGCTGATCTTTTGGCACCGTCATTCTGCGGTAACACTGCATTCCTTGATTCTTCTGGAATATTTTAAAGTTCCGTGACGCTCTGGAAGGGAGAGTGCCAAAAATTCACTTCCCTCTGTGGAGCGGCAAAGAATCTTCTCATCTCAGTCCTGAATAGCTGACCCTTATTTTGAGGCTGTGTGATCCTTGGTTCTAGAGAACCCAGTCAGCAGTTGGAAGTGTTGTCCAGTAGATGTTTAAGGACACTAAACAGTTTAAATATATCAGGTATTGTGCGCGCAGAGAAGATTTACAAAGATGTGTGCTGAGGGCCTGAGCTGCAGAGAGAGCTTGGGCAAGCCAGTGCTTTATTCCTTTGAGCGGAGGAGACTGAGGGATCGTCTTATAGATGTGCATAAAGTCAGGGCTGCCAACTCTCACGCATTGAGCGTGAGACTCACGCATTTGACGAAGTTCTCATGCTCAAACCTCCGTTTAAGTAAATAAATAAATAAAGTCACACTCCTCCACACTCACCAATTAGAATAGTTTTCTGTCGCCGGGATTCCCGTAAAGAACGAGCAATTTAATTGGCTTAAGCCCATTGCACACTATTTAAAATGGCAATGTAGACAAAATTTCTGGAGAAACTCAGCGGGTGAGGCAGCATCTATGACTGAGTTTGACCCTTCTTCAGACTCAAGCATTTCTCCAGCATTTTTGTCTACTGCTCTATAGATGCTGCCTCACCCGCATTCACATTCCCGTGCAAATGGTGTTAGAAGTGAGACATGGCAGTGGTCCCAGCACCGACCCCGCCCCCCAAGGAGTTTTAACCCTGGCCCTGAGCCAGGTGCGGAGTGGGTGAGTGGGGGCTTCGGTGCCGCCTACGGAGCTGCGAGGATGAATCTCGGGCTAAGGTTCCGCTCCGATGCCCGACCCCCGGGTCACTGTCTTTCACCTCCTCCGGACCCCCGGGTCACTGGCCCTCACCTCCCCCAGACCCCAGCTGGACACAGAGCACCTGGGCTATCCCGCATTCCCGGGGGGGGGGGGCGAGGGAAATGCTCCCCGGACATCGCCAAGTCTCCACTCACTCTGGGTGTTGTCGCCGCTTCACTGACACACACTCTCACCCACAACCTAACACACAACCTAACACACACCCTTGCACACACACTGGAACACACAAGGTTTAAAGGGATATGGGCCAAATGCGGATAAATGGGACTAGTTTAGATAGGATATCTTGATCTGCATGGACAAGTTGGGATGAAGGGCCTGTTTCCATGCTGTAAGACTATGACAAACTGCAGAAAGGGTGCATTTGCTCTGGAGAGGATCCAGGGGCGATTTATGAACATATTGGTAGGGCTGGAATTTTTTTTTTTTTCACTGTGAAGAAAGATTTGATAACTGGGATTGTATTCTCTGCTGCAACGGAAGTGAAGAAAATACTTAGTTGAAGTGAATACTATTATGAGAATAGGACCTGTTTCGCTTAACAAAGACTGTAGGAAGGAACTGCAGATGGTGGTTTAAACTGATAAACACTAAAAGCTGGAATAACTCAGCAGGACATGCGGCATCTCTGTCAGAAAGGATGAAAATCAGGCGGAAAACACAATGACTGGAGATGTGTGTTATTCAACTAAGGGCAGAAATCAGAATCACGTGTTCATCTTTATTGACGTGACATAATAAATATATTACTGCTAAAATAATTTAATGGGGTTGCACAGTGGCGCTGCGGTGGAGTTGCTGCCTTGCAGCACCACAGACACAGATTTGATCCCGACTACGGGTGCTGTCTGTACAGTATTTGTACATTCTCCTTATGACCACATGGCTTTCTCTGGATATTCCGGTTTCTCCCACATCCGAAATAAGTGCAGATTTGTAGATTAATTGGCATCTGTAAATTGTCCCTGGCATGTAGGATACAACTGGTGTATGGTAGATTGCTGGTCGGTGTGGACTTGGTGGGCCGAAGGGCCTGTTTCCATATATATGTTTTACATATACTTAATTTCATTGAACATATACGGTTGAATATGTGGCATTATTTTCGTCTTGTTTCTATAGTCAAATGGTAAGGTTGATTGATTTATTTGTGCGGAACAGTGATGGAGGTCTGACTCCTCTTGCCTTGTTTCTATGGGTTTGTTTCTCTATATATATGCATAACAGCATGAATTATAATCTGATTTCCATACATGAAATTACTAGGTCATTCATGTGCTGCACCTGTTGATCAGAGCCTGGCTCTACTGTGGAATGTAATTAGGAATGTAATTTAACCTAACCTTATTCATACTTAATCCAATTTGAAGCATAAATGTTGCATTCAAGTGTAAGTTAAAAGACTTGCTACAGTATGCACCAGATTGCACAATTTCAAGCTGAAAAATGCAAAAGCCCCCTACTACACCCTCCCCCCTTCAGTCGCTACGCTCCCTCACAATTTCTCACTCTCCACTCTCACCCAATGTTGGCATCCCCTGATAAAGCCGTGAGGGGGATATATAAAAGGGGTGAATACAATCTTATTTCCCCAAAGTTGTGGAATTGAGAGCTAGAGGGCATAGATTTAAGGTGAGAGAGGAAAGGCTTTATAGAAACCTGAGGCCGGTACAATAACAATATTTGCGTGGCACTTGGACAGGTACATGGATATTAATGCTTGAATGGTGCTGTATTGTCACGTGTGCACTGCACAGTGAAAATCATTCTGCATGAATCACACATGCACGAGCTGCATTTGGCACCATTTACGATGGCACGGGGGTAGAGTTGCCTCCTTACAGTGAATGTTGCGCCGGAGAACCGGGTTCGATTCCGACTACGCGTGCTGTCTGTACGGAGTTTGTATGTTCTCCCCGTGAACTGCGTGGGTTTTCTCCGAGATCTTTGGTTTCCTCCCACACTCCAAAGGTGTACAGGTATGTAGGTTAACCGGCTTGGTAAATGTAAAAATTGTCCCTCATGGGTATAGGATAGTGTTCATGTGCGGATCGCTGGTCGGCGCGGGCACGGTGGGCCGAAAGGGCCTGTCTCCATGCTGTTTATATAAACTAAACTAAACGGATAAGAAGGGTTTAGAGAGATATGGGCCATATGAAATGGGATTGGCTTAGATGAGGCATCTTGGTCAGCATGGATGAGTTGGGCCGAAGGGCCTGTTTCCATGCTGTATGACTCTCTGCCTCTATCCAATGACTCTGTACTCCTTCACGATTAGCACTTGAAGAACAGTTCAGTTGCGGGGGTTTTCAGACATAAATCTTAACCTGTATTGGACCCGATGATGTCTGGCTTGGATATGGTATCGCAGTAATTGATATATACTTGTCAAATCTGTCACAGGAAAAACGTTAGAAGCTATTAAGCTATTATTAAATACATTGTGGCAGAACACAGCGAACTTCAAGGTTGGGCAAAGTCAATATGACTTTGTGAAGGGGAAATTGATTAATTTATTCATTCCTCAGTCGAAGTAACGGTGAATCCGTGGTCTTCAGTTGTTGTCTGGTAAGGGGCTGTAATAGACGTTAATGCAAGCCATACAAGCTCATAGTGCAGTAGTACCATATAAACAGGCCTTTCAGCCCACCGAGTCTATGCCGTCCACCAATCACCCGTTCACACTGATTCCACTTTTGCATCCACTTCCTACACACTTGGCACAATTTACAGAGGACCAATTAACCTACTAACCTTTGTCCTGTTTCTGATCTCTCCCAGCCTTCTTCCACCTCACCCCCCCACCTCCCCACCATATGTCTAAAGAAGAGTCCCAACCAAAACATCACCTATCCATGTTCTCCAGAGTTGCTTCCTTGCTTTCTCCTGCATTCTGCCCATAACCTTTGCTAATCAAATCCTAGCAATCTCTGCTTTAAAAATACCCGACGACTTGGCTTCCACAGCCGTCTGTGGCAATTAATTACAAAGATTCACCACCCTCTAGTAAATAAATTCCTCCTCATCTCCATACTACAAGTATATCCTTTTATTCTGAGGCTGTGCCCTGTGGTCCTAGACTCTCCTACCGGTGGAAACATCCTCTCCTCATCCACTCTCTCTCGGCCTTTCATTATTGAGGCAGCATCCCCGGAGATCATGGAGGGTGCTGCCTGACCTCCTGAGTTGTACCAGCACTTTGTGTCTTTCAGATGTAAACAAGGGAGAGCTTATATGCAGGTTTTAGTCTCCCCAGTTAGCAAACATTTAGTAAATAACATAAATATAATAAAAAAGGAACTGCAGATGCTGGTTTATTAGGTGGACACAAAATGCTGGAAAGCGCAGCAGGTCAGGCAGCATCTCTGGAGAACGTCGACGGATCACGTTTCGGGTCGGGACCCTTCTTCAGACTGATTGTAAGGCTAGAGAATAGGAAGCAGGAAAAGGCCATGACAATTTAGTTAATGATTCGGTGCCACATCAAAGTTTTAATTAATTGACATGGTGAATAAGGTTTCATTCGCTGCAAAGTAGGGAATATTTTTGGAAATGATCTTTCAAATACAGATTTGAGAAAACCAGTGACTGAAGAAGGGTCCAGGCCCAAAATGTCACCTGTCCGTTCCCTCCACAGATGCTGCCTGAACTGCTGAGTTCCTCCAGCACTTTGGTTTTGTTCAAGATTCCAGCCTCTATAGTCTCTTGTGTTGAGATTCAACAGTCTTTTCCATTGGGTTAGTGGGAAGGAGTCAGTGAAATAAACAAGTTATTTAAAATGGAAAAACATCTCTCTTAAGCACTTGTGTTTTTCCATGTGATAACAAAGTCTCTTGAATGAATGACTAAACGTTTCAGCTTGAATGCTTCAGTTTGTCAATTTGTTTAATTGCGTCCTTTCTGGAAGGAGATTGCCTATCTTCTGACTTGTCTGACAATCCATTCAACTAGTATTCCTTTGAAACCTAAGGGCTTACTGTGTCTCCTGCCTACATATTTGCACATGACAACGGATTAGTCATGCAGCGTGGAAACAGGCCCTTCAGCCCAAATTGTCCATACTGACCAAGATGCCCCATCTGGCCCCATTTGGTCTATAACCCTGTAAAAAATGTTCCTATCGATGTACCCGTTCAAATGTCTTTTAAATGTTGTTAAAGTGCCTGCCTCAACTACTACTTCTTGCAGCTTGTTCCATATGCCCACCACCCTCTGAGTGAAAAATCTGCCCTTCAGGTTCCTATTGGACAGCACAGTGGCTCAGCGCTAGAGTTGCTGCCTTGCAGCGCCAGACACTCGGTTTTGATCCTCAGTGTGGGTACTATCTGTACTTAGTTTGTACGTTCTCTCTGTAACCGTGTGGGTTTCTTCTGGGTGCTCTGGTTACCTCCCACATTCCAAAGACGTGCATGTTCGTTAGTTAATTGGCTTCTGTAAATTGTCCCCAGTGTGTGGGGTAGAACTAGTGTATAGGTAGGTGATCGCTGGTTAACGCGGACTCATTGGGCCCAAGGGTCTGTTTCCAAGCTGCATCTCCAAACTAAACTAAAATTTTGCCCCGAAGTTAGACACAGAATGCTGGAGTAACTCAGCGGGTGAGGCAGCATCTCTGGAGAGAAGGAATGGGTGACCCTTCTTCAGACTGATGTCAGGGGAGGGGGCGGGAGAAAGATAGAATGTAGTCAAATACATTAAGACTAGTGGGAGAATTGGGAAGGGGGAGGGGATGGAGAGAGAGAGAGAGAGGGGGAAAGCAAGGGCTATCTGAAGTTAGAGAAGTCAGTGTTCATACCGCTGGGGTATAAACTACCCAAACGAAATATGAGGTGCTGTTCTTCCAATTTGCACTAGGGTCTCACCAGGGTCTCCTTGATATCCCGCAGCTCTGCTCTTGCTCCCCCTCCCACCATTCGTAACAATGAGTCCCCCTCGTCCTTACCTTCCACCCCATCAGCCATCGTATACAGCATATAATCCTCCAACATTTTCGCCACCTCCAACGGGATCCCACTACTGGTCACATCTTCCCATCTCCACCCCTTTCTGCTTTCTCCAGAGACCGTTCCCTCCGAAACTCCCTGGTCAACTCATCCCTTCCCACCCAAACCACCCCCTACCCAGGTACTTTCCCCTGCAACTGCAGGGGATGCAACACCTGTCCCTTTACCTCCTCCCTCAACTCCATCCAAGGACCCCAACAGTCTTTCCAGGTGAGGCAGAGGTTCACTTGCACCGCCTCCAACCTCACCTACTGTATCCGCTGTTCCGGCTGTCAACCTCTATTTCGGCGAGACCAAGCGCAGGCTCGGCGATCATTTTGCTGAACGCCTTCGCTCAGTTCGTCTTAACCTACCTGATTGCCCGGTCGCTCAGCTCTTCAACTCCCCCTCCTATTCCCAATCTGACCTTTCTGTCCTGGGCCTCCGCCATTGTCAGAGTGATTTACTTAGACTTAGTTCCTCCCACACTGTTGAGTGCATTGGGCAGCAAGCTTTCGCCATTCTGTTCGGTTATGTGTGCGCCGCCTTCCATCCTCGATAGGCTTGCGTCCCGGGCTTCCAAAACCTTTCTTGTAAATCTTCTCTGCACTCTTTCCAGTTTAGCGACATCTGTCCTATAGCAGGGTGATCAAAACTGAACACAATACTCCAAATGTGGCCTTGTACAACAGTAACATAACATCCCAACTTTTACACTCAATGCACTGACTGATGAAAACCCTTCTTGACCACTCTTATCTACTTGTGACGCCACTTTCCGGGAACTATGTACGTGCGTTCCTAGATCCGTCTGCTCTACAATACTCTCCAGGGCCATGCCCTGGTTTGAGTTTCCAAAGTGCAACGCCTTACATTTATCTGCATTCTTTAAGAACCTAATCTCTTCATTAAGTGGGGAAGCCTGTACAGATAGAATGTATTCTCAGTAATCATCTAAGGGTCTGGGGAGAGGATGGAAATGTGATAGATCAGCTGAGATAATATTCTTTGATACATGAAAAGGGCCGAATGGCCTATTTTTGTTTTCGTTTTCTATGTATCTTTGAATGTTAATTTGTTTTACTTTGAGCATTTATTATTGATAAGGATAAAATAATTTGTTTCATAAAACTTTAATGTTTGGCACTATTTCAATAAATTAATGCCACAAAAGCACTGTCATTTTAATTAGAGGTTATCCATGGAAACAGTTAATTGCAATAAAACAAAGCTATGTTAATATTTTATTAAAGGATTCGCACAGGGCCCTCAACAATGGGCGAGCTAATTTGTGTTATCCCAGCCTCAAGTGAAAACGTGGACTTGCACAATAGACCTTGTCGTATAGTTGCTCCCCCTACCTCCATCCCAACCCACACAAGCTACCCTCTCTCCTGCTGTGCTCCATGCAGGTGGGTGGATTTCAGTGCAGAGACAGCAGAGAATTACTCATTTTATGTAATGTTTGGAGAAACAGCATCAGTCCTAGTACATTCAACATCGATCGCCTGAACCATTTTTCGCAGATGAGATTAGTTTAACAGCATCATTTTCGCCACAGACATTGTGGGCCAAAGGGCCAGTTCCTGTCCTGTACTTTCCTATGGTACACAAAAAGCTGGAGAAACTCAGCGGGTGCAGCAGCATCTAAGGAGCGAAGGAGATACTGAAGAAGGGTCTCGACCCAAAACGTCGCCTATCTCCTTCGCTCCTTAGATGCTGCTGCACCCGCTGAGTTTCTCCAGCTTTTTGTGTACCCTCGATTCTCCAGCATCTGCAGTTCCTTCTTTAAAACTGTACTTTCCTATGTTCGGTGATTTCAGTTTTTTAAGTCATTAAAAGTAACTATTTTTCCATAATTTGCAAAAGAAATTCAAAAGCACCCTGACACCGTGCCCTCCATAATGTTTAGAACAATGCCCCATCATTTATTTATTTGTCTGCACTCCACAATTTGAGATTTGTAATTGAACAAATCATATGTGGTTAAAGTGAACATTGTCAGATTTTAATAAAGGCCATTTTTATACATTTTGGTTTCACCATGTAGAAATTACAGCAGTGTTTATACATAGTCCCCCATTTCAGGGCACAATAATGTTTGGGACTCAGCAATGCCATGTGGAAGTAGTAATGTTTAGTATTTTGTTGCATATCATTTGCATGCAATGACTGCTTGAAGTCTGCGATTCATGAACATCACCATGCTGGGTGTCTTCTCTGGTGATGCTCTGCCAGGCCTGTATTGCTGCCATTGTTAGCTTATGCTTGTTTTGTGGGCTAGTCCCCTTCAGTTTTCCCTTTTGGGTTCAGATCACGTGATTGACTTGGCCACTCAAGAATTGACCATTCTTTGACTTTGAAAAACTCCTTTGGTGCTTTAGCAGTATGTTTGGGATCATGGTCTTGCTGTAGAATGAAATGCCAGCCAATGAGTTTTGAGGCATTTGTTTGAACTTGACCAGACAGGATGTGTCTATGCACCTCAGAATTCATTATGCTACTACCATCAGCAGTTGTATCATCAATGAAGATAAGTGAGCCAATACCTTCAGCAGCCATACATACCCGGGCCATAACACCCCCACCACTGTGTTTCACAGATGAGGTGGTATGCTCTGGATCTTGGGCAGTTCCTTCTCTCCTCCATACTTTGCTCTTGCCATCACTCTGATATAAGTAATCTTCATCTCAACTGTCCACAGGACCCTTTTCCAGAACTGTGGTGGCTCTTTTAAGTACTTCTTGGCAAACTGCAACGTGGCCATCCTATTTTTGCGGCTAACCAGTGGTTTGCATCTTGCAGTATAGCCTCTGTATTTCTGTTCATGAAGTCTTCTGCGGACAGTGGTCATTGACAAATCCACACCTGACTCCTGAAGAGTGTTTCTGATCTGTCGGACAGGGGATCTTTATTATAGAGAAAATTCTTCTGTCATCAGCTGTGGAGGTCTTCCTTGGCCTGCCAGTCACTTTGCGATTAGTAAGCTCACCAGTGCTCTCTTTCTTCTTAATGATGTTCGAAACAGTTGATTTTGGTAAGCCTAATGTTCGGCTGATGTCTAACAGTTTTATTCTTGTTTCTCAGTCTCATAATGACTTGTTTGACTTTCATTGGCACAACTTTGGTCCTCATGTTGATAAACAGCAATAAAAGTTTCCAAAGGTGATGGAAAGTCTGGAGGAAAGACTAGGTGCTGAGATCTCTCTTATACCTGCAATAAGGACACAATTAAACACACCTGGGCAATTACAAACGCCTGTGAAGCCATGTGTCCCAAACATTATGGTGCCCTAAAATAGGGGGACTATGTATAAACACAGCTGTAATTTCTACATGGTGAAACCAAAATGTATAAAAATACCCTTTAATAAAGTCTGACCATGTGCACTTTAACAACATGTGATTTTATTTCTATTACAAATCTCAAATTGTGGAATACAGAGGCAAATAAATAAATGATGATTCTCTGTCCCAAACATTATGGAGGGCACTGTATTTGACAGCGTCTTTCTCGTTTTGGAATTCATTGCCACAGATGGCTGTGGAGGCCAAGGCAATGGATATTGTTAAGGTGGAGATTGACAGTTTCTTGATTAGTAAGGGTGTCAGAGGTTGTGGGGAGAAGGCAGGAGAATGGGGTTGAGAGGGAAGGCGAGGTCAGCCATGATTGAATGGTGGAGTAGACTTGATGGGCCGAATGGCCTAATTCTGCTCCCAGAACATATGAACTTATTTTGTATTGCAAACTCCACACGCAGACAGCATCCAAGGTCAGGAACGAACCTGGGTCTCTGGCAAATAGAATTGCTACATTCCCACCTGGCATAGAAGATGCCTCTAACTCTGCAAACCCAACCCTCTGATCTCCCAAACTCTCGTTTGTATGTGCAGACTGTTCCTAAGTAGTGGCATAACTGGTAGAGCTGTTGCCTCACAGCGCCAGAGGCCCCGGTCCGATCCTGATCTGGGGTGTGGTCTGTGTCGAGTTTGCATATTCTTCTTGTGACTGTTTGGTTTTCTTTAGAGTTTACTTTATTCTTTAGAGATATAGTGCGGAAACAGGCCCTTTGGCGTACCGAGTCCTCACCGACCAGCGATCACACTATCACTAGAGTGTTTACGCTATCCTATTAGGGACAATTTACAATTTTACCGAAACCAATTAACCTGCAAACCTGTAAATCTTTGGAGTGTGGGACAAAACTGGAGCACCCGGAGAAAACCCACGCAGTCACAGGGAGACGCACGAACACATTACAGACAACTGGATCAAACCCAGATTTCTGGTGGTGTAAGGCAGCAGCTCTACCACTGAGCCAGTATTCCACTGTTGCCTCCGGGTTCTCCACTTTCCTCACTCATCACAAAAATGATTGGGTGTGTAGAATAATTGGCCCTCTGTAAAATTACCCCTAATGTGTAGGGAGTAGATTCAAAAGTGGAATAATGTAGAACTAGTGTGAACTATCACAATGTTCAGACAGGTACAAGGATAGGACAGGTTCACAGGGATATGGGCCAAATGCAGGCAGGTGGGACCAGTGTAGATGTGAAATGTTGACTGCGTGTGAGCGTTGGGCTGAAGGGCCTGTTTCCACACTGTAAGACTCTGTGACTCTATGAGTGATCGACAGTCGGCATGAACTTGGTGGGCCGAAGGGCCTGCATCCATGTTGTATCTTTAAACTAAAATAAAATACGTCAGAAACCCTAGAACGTCCTCTATTCAGAGCGCATGGGTGAGGGGATTTGCTCCCTGTACCAAGCGATGAGGACTCTATTCATTAATTGAAATGGTGTCCTTGACTGAACTTCAAGTGTCAGTTCCTGATCAGAGCACGTGCCTGCCGAGCATTAGCCAAGTCAGGAAGTGCCAAAAGCAATTAACTGAATTTCTAAACATCGAGAAGTTGGCTCCATGACAAAACCTATTCAGGGGGGAAAAAAAAAAAGAATAAACCATTGATTTACATTTTTCTGTAATTAAAGAGTATTTGTAATAGCTGGGATTTTAGTGGTCATTAACAGCAAAGACCAGGCCCTCCTCAATGGAGCAGATCATCAATCGGGCAGCACAGTGGCGCAGCAGTAGAGCTGGTGCCTCACAAATGCCAGAGACCCGGGTTCAAGCCTGACCTCGGGTGCTATCTGTGCAGAGTTTACACGTTGTCCGTGGGTTTCCTGGGTTTCCTCCGGGTGCTCCGGTTTCCTCCCATACTCCAAAGACTTACGGGTTTGTGGGTTGATTGGCCATCTGTAAATAGCCCCTAGCGTGTGGGGAGTGGATGCGAAAGTAGAATAACATAGAACTGGCGATCAGTGGTCGGTGTGGACTCGATGGGCCAAAGCGCCTGTTTCCGTGCTGTATCTTTAATAAACTCAAACGTTCATCTGCCATGTCTGGCATGTGTTATATCTTTCCAATGGAGATTTGAGCCTCCATGCAAGACTAAAGGAGCAAGCCTTTAAGTGTTCAAGAAGGAACTGCAGATGCTGGAAAATCGAAGGTAGACAAAAATGCTGGAGGAACTCAGCGGGTGAGGCAGCATCGATGGAGTGAAGGAAATAGGCGACGTTTCGGGTCGAAACCCTTCTTCAGACTGATTGTGTTCAGCCTTTAAGTGTTATTAGTTTCTGAGTGTATGACTTGTTCTAATGATCCATAATTAATTAAACGTTTTAAGTGCAGTAGAATACAATAGGCTACGAAAATGATTGCTTTCTTTAGCATGCCTTTAAAGGTGGTATCTGGATTTATTCTTTCGATTCTAGAATGTCCTTATATTTTATGTATATTTTCCCATGAACCATTCCACGAGGAACATCAATTAGTCACGTGGAGAACTTTGATGCAGTCTGAAGAAGAGTCCCAACCCAAAACGTCACTTACACTCTCCAACGATGCTACCTCACCGACGGAGTTACTCCAGCACATTTTGTCTTTTTTTGTAAAAGAGCATTTGCAGTTCCTTGTATCCACATCGTCATTTCATTCATTTTGCAGATACAGCATTGGAAACATCCCATTCAGCCCACTGAGTCCGCGTCAACTATCGATCACCTGTTCACACTAATTTTATGGAGACAATAGGAACTGCAGATGCTGGCTTACAAACAAACACCACTAGTTTAATATTATCCCACTGCCACATCCGGTCCCAACACACTAGGGACAATTTGGAGAGGCTGATTGACCTACGAACCGCACATCTTTGGGCTGTGAGACCTGCATGGAATCACGAAATAAAGTGCAGTGGAATATAGTGCCGAGAGAATGTGCAAACCTTATACATACGGCACCCATTGTCAGGCTCGAACCCAGGTAGTACTGCTTCAACTACCTCTTCTGGCAGATCGTTCCATGTACCCATAACCCTTTGTGTAAAATAAAAGTTGCCCCTCAGGTTCCTGTTAAATCTTTCCCCCATCACCTTGAACTTATGCCCTCCGGTTCCCCTCTTCTGGGCAATTGCTTCCTGGCATGGCATTTCACATAAACAGGAATGTATTGAGAAGTATGGGGGATCAGTTTTATTACTGTACATTTTATTCCTGTACGTCCTGTACACTTATTCCTGTAAGAGATTAAATCTCTTAATTGTTTCAGACATCTCTATCAGTTCAAAAGGAGATGAGGAGGAATTTATTTAGTCAGAGGGTGGTGAATCTGTGAACTTGATTGCCACAGACAGCTGTGGGGTCCAAGTCGTTGGGTACTTTTTAAAGGCAGAGAATTCTTAATTAGTAAGGGTGTGAAGGGTTTTGGGGAGACAGCAGGAGAATGTGGTTTAGAAGGAAAGATGGATCATATGATTGAATGGTGGAGTGGACTCAATTGGCTGAATGACTTAATTCTGCTCCTATGACATACGAACTTCTGAGCTCCCATCTTATTTATTTAGTTCAGATTAGTTGAGAGATACGGCGTGGAATCAGTCTTTCGGCCACCACGCCGACCAGCGTTCCCTGCACACAAACGCTATCCCACACACGTGACAATTTACGATATTTACCAAAGCCAATTAACCTACAAACCTGTGCATCTTTAAACTGTGGAAGGAAACCGGAGCACCCGGAGAAAACAAGCGGTCAGAGGGAGAATGTACAAACTCCGTACAGACAGGACCCATAGTCAGGACCGGGCCCAGGTCTCTGGCAGTGTACGACAGCAACTCTACCACTGTGCCACGATTACGTTCAGGTTTATGTTCAGGTTTTTTTTTTATGGTGGTAAGGAAGTTAAAGCTAACGTTTCTTTTTAATATCATTTGCAGTTAAAGAGTTGGAGCGTTGAAGAACTGCAGCGGAGGCTTGCCTCGCTGGACCCCACGATGGAGCAGGAGATCGAAGAGATTCGCCAGCGCTACCAGGCCAAGAGGCAGCCCATCCTCGACGCCATCGATGCCAAGAAACGGCGGCAGCAGAACTTCTGAGACTCTGCCGGGAGTCCTCACCATTACGGTGGTGCGCTGAGCTCAGAGTTGCACTCGCTCCGGGCTCTGCGAAGGAACATCGTTTCCAAAGCACATGTACGCATATGCGTACGCACACACATGCACACACTCGCACACACATACCACTGACTCTCACGCACATACTACGGATTCACCACAACTTTTACTTTAATGGCACACACACATTCTTATGCGGAGTAACATCATGTTCCAATGCATACAGAGACACAAAACTCGTTTCCACACACACATCTGCACACCAACAAACAAAGGCAGGACACACATACTCAAACAAACACAGACTCATACAAACACAGACTCATACAAACACGCATACAACAAAATAAATACTTTCTTGTCATGGACTAATAGGCAAGTTGCCCCTCTATCTCAGGAGTCTTGCTTTTGGTTTATGTGGCTGATAAAAGCCACCACCAGGATGAACATTGTTTTTATTTTATTTTTTAAAAAACTATTTTTCTAAAATATTTTTTTCCAGAAGCCATCATCACTCTGAGAGAAAACCTTAAGCTATATATTTTAAACAGATTAGAGGAGGCTCCCAGATTAACACTTTGCAATAAAACTACTGTATATCCGAGCTTTGGGATGAACCCCAGTCTCCACTTTTTACCTACCCAACCACTAAAGCCGAGGGTTCAACAGCAGATGGGACAACTGTATCCAAAATGTGAAATGGAATCAAACATTAGGAAATCTTGGGTTCATCTGCTGAGAAACATACTGTGTCTCCTCAATGTGCACAGTAGTGCAGCTGGTAGACCTGTTGCCTCACTGCGCCATACACCCAGGTTCAACCGTGATCTTCGGTGCTGTCTGTGTGGAGTTTCCATGTTCTCTCTGCGACCACATGGATTTTCTCTGGTCCCAGAGACCCGATTTCAATACTGACCTCGAGTGCTGTCTGTGTGGAGATTGCACATTCTCTCTGTGACTGTGTGGGTTTCCTCCGGGTGTTCCGGCTTCCTCCCACATCCCAAAGACTTGCAAGTTTGTATGTTAATTGGTCTCTTCAAATTGCCCCTAGTGTGTAGGGATAACATAGAACTAGTGTGATTGTTTGTCGGTGTGGACTCAGTGGGCCAAGCGCCTGTTTCCACAATATATCTCTAAACTAAACTAAACAGCCCCCGTTTGTTCCCAGCAAATAGCCACAAGATTCAGTGAAATAAAGTTTATACGATCTGTTTCTAGAGAGGTTGATAAAGAAACAAATGTTGTCCAGGGTACCAGGGGAAATTTCTTCATTTCTTTGAAATGATTTTCTTTGGATCTTTTACCTTTAGCTGACAGAACAGATTGGGCCTCAGTTGAATGTTTCTGGTAGTGTGGCACTCTGTTACGCTGCATAGGAGGGTTCACCATAAGTATTATATTTACTTTCTGTATTGAGACAGGAACTCAAGACCATCTCACTGGGAGATGAGATTGCTGACATCTTTACAAAGAAGTATCTCAAGGTGCAGCACACTTATCATGTCAAACCTTTCAGGATCAAATATCACTTGCAACTTGTAAAATGCTCACATTCCTCAGCAGTTGGAGGAATTCTAGTTCCTCAGGCAGTTTTTGTCAACAGTGTTGTCCACAGCCATATCATTCCTCACAGGAGTATAGGCACAAAGTGCTGGAGTAACTCAGCGGATGAGGCAGCACCTCTGGAGAAAAGGGTAACGTTTCCTTAGACTGCATCAGGTCAGGACCCTTCTTCAGACAGGCTGAAGAAGGGTCCCAAGTTAAATCTTCCCCTATCCTTTTTCTCTAGAGATGCTGCCTGACCCGCTGAATTACTCCAGCACTTTGTGTCTATCATCATTCCTCACACAGCATTGCTGTGATAACAGTATCACCCACTTGATCTCCACAATATCTTCCTTCTGTAGTGCAGTCTTGTATTGCGTGAATTCCTCACACAGACTGTTTTATATACAAAATAGTTAAATGACATAGTATTTTGAAAGTTATTGCCTACATTTTTACATGGAGCCCACCAATAGAAAGCATTCCTTCATGAACTGTGAAGCTAACTCTGCAACATAAGCACATTTCATTCTTAACTGAGGGTCAGCATCCATGATTACCTTAAGTGCTAACTTTCCATTGCCAACTTTATTATCAAAGTGAAACAGGCCCAGTCAATAAGCTTTGAACATTGATAGAGGAAAACAATGAATTACTTGTTTTGACCAGCACACTTGCGAACTAATACATTTTGTCAAGCTCCATTTACTTTGCAATCTGACTGAGTTCTTGTTGGGTTGGGTTCTGCTGAAAGACAATAAGATGGGCTTTATTCTCCGCTTCAGACTAAACTCCTGAAGAAAGGTCCCGTCGCAAAACTTCATCCATCCTTTTTTTCCAGAGATGCTGGCTGACCTGCTGAGTTACTCCAGCGCACTGTGTCTATCTTTGCAGCTCCTTGTTTCTATATTTAATTTCTCAGTGACACCTTTAGGTCAACTTTGGTGCTATGAATTGATTGGCAGTTGAATAGCGTGTTGGGAAGAGTGTTCCAAAGTATTTCTACTTTGTTTTTCAGTGAAGAAGCGTTAATGTCTCAATTTTCTACAGATAGGAAAATCTCCCATGTTGTTGCTTGTTCTGACCCCCCCCCCCCCCCCCACGCCTCTCAGTAGCAGTGTCTCAATTCTTTCCGGCACAGTGGCAGAGCTGGTCGAGCCGCTGCCTCTCAGTGCCAGAGACCTGGATTCAATCCTGATCTTGGCTGCTGTCTGTGTGGGGTGTGCACGTTCTGCCTGTGACTGACTAGGTGTCATCCGGGTGCTCCAGTTTCCTCCCGCATCGCAAAGACTTGTGGGTTTGTACATGTTTGGTGTCTGAAAAGTGTACACGGAGTGAAAGTGGGATAAGATAGAACTAGAGTGAACGGAAGATCAATGGCTGGCATGGACTTGGTGGGCCAAAGGGCTTGTTTCCATGCTGTGTTCCTCAACCAAACTATGGAAGTCCTAGTTGACACTTAGCATACGGCATTGGAGCAGAATGTGGCCATTCAGCCCATCAGTCTGCGCCGCCGTTTGATCATGACGTGATGTTCAGCCAGGTTGTACCGCTGCCAGTTTTCATGACGCCACTCGTGTTTTCTCTCTATCCCCTCAGTCAAGTCCTTTACTCATCAACAAGGACTCCATTGAGATCACATTAACTAACCCCACAAAGTGGACTTCAAAAGATATGCGAGGAACGCCGTCGAGCTTTGGAAAGTGTAGGAAATCATTTTCACTCCCAAATCATAGTCATACATCTGGAAACAGGCCCTTTGTCCCAACTTGTCCACGCCGACCAACATGCTCCATCTGCACTAGTCCCATCCGCCTGTGTTTGACCCATATCCCTCTAAACCTATCCTATCGATGTACCTGTCTAAATGTTTCTTAAACATTGTGATAGTACCTGCCTAAACCACCTCCACCAGCAGCTCGTTGAATACATCCACCACCCTTTGTGTAAAAATGGTTAACCCCTCAGGTTCCTATTAAATCTGTTTCCCCTCATCGTAAACCTATGTCCTCTGGTTCTCTATTCCCCTACTCTTGGCAAAACACTCCGTGCGTTTACCAAATCTATTCCTCTCATGATTTGTACTTCTATAAGATCACCCCTCATCCTCCTGTGCTCCTGTGTCCTAGCCTGCTCAACCTCTCCCTATAGCTCAGACCCTCTAGTCCTGGCAACATTCTCGTAGATCCTCGACACCCTTTCCAGGTTGACAACATCTTTCCTATAACATGGTGTCTCAAACTGAATACAATACTCTAAATATGGCCTCACCAATGTCTTATATAACTGCAACACGACCTCTCAACTTCTATACTCAATACTCTGACTGATAAATACGTGTCTTGATGTTCTGTGGATCATCCTCTAACATTTGGTTTTCATTCATATCCTGGAATACCATGCATGCTGTAATCAATGGAAGTTGAGATGTGCAACATAACCTATGTATTGAGCCACTTGGCTTATACCAGTGAGGATGCAGGAATAATGTTGACGAATCTAGTAATGTAGCATCCTATTGACAAAATGCTTCCCCTTGAGTTTTTTACTTAATTTCCAACGTGCAGTTAACATGTACAATGTTCAGGGTTGTGCAATGGCGCAGCAGTAGAGTTGCTGCATTACGGCGCCAGAGACCCGGGTTTGATCCTGACTACGGGTGCTGTCTGCACGATGTTTGTCACGTTCTCCCTGAGACCATGTGGGTTTTCTCCGGGTGCTCCGGTTTCCTCCCACACTCCAAAAAAACGTGCTGGTTTGTAGGTTAATTGGCTTCTGTAAATTGCCCTGAGTGAATGGGATGGAAGTAGTGCATGGATGATCACAGGTCGGCACAGACCTGATGGGCGGAAGGGCCTGTTTCCGCGCTGTATCTCTAAACTAAATTGAAACAACTTAATAATGTGCCAAGTTTTCACCCAATATTTGTATAATATATTTCATTTCTAAAACCCAGACACACTGTAGCAATCAGTCGTGAGTTAAATCTGCGATTTTATTAATAAGAACAGCATCTCTTTTATATTTGGGCAAAAAATAAAATCTAAGCAAACAGTATATGTTTTAAAGATATGTGCACCCATCACAAGTCCATTCTCTGATCAATGATTCTGAAATAGTTGGCTTATTTAATGGAATTATGAGAGTACAAATTTTAATCTGCACTTTTCTCTCAAAGGCAGTAAATTAGCCTGTAAAATGCAGCTGCGGATGGAAGCAGATTTTCTCTTGCCAATCAGGGATTTGATTTCTTACATTTGTTGGCTCATGTCACACAAGAGGCAAGTAACAAGAGAGTGGAGACTAGAGTGATGTGATTTTGAATTGTTAGCTGTTTATGTGTCAGCTTTTTGCTGATTATGAATGTAAGCTGAGGGCAAGTGCTCTACTTTGAAAGCAGGTTATTCCTGACAGCAGTGAAAATTACCCGACAATTTGAATACATCTTGCGTAACGGGTAAAAAGTAACGTTTTTGTAAATGTTTTTTAAAAACAACCAAGGCTAAAGAGGCAACTTTCATCCATGAAACATGCCCCCATTACGCACGCATACATTCTCTGTTGACTGATCCTTCTTGCAACGTGCAATTCTTCAATTTTACTCTCTGTGACCTCAAACTAGTCATATTGCCTCTGCTTATGGCTCCACTCTGGTGCAGCAGTAGGCAGAGTTACTGCCTTGCAGCACCAGAGACCTGAGTTCGATCTGACTACAGTGCTGTCTATACTGAGTTTGTACGTTCTCCCTGTGACCACGTGGGTTTTCTCCGGGTGCTCCAGTTTCCTCCCGCATTCCAAAGGCGTGCGGGTTTGTAGTTTAATTGGCTCATGTAAATTGGCCCGAGTGTGTAGGATGCAAAACTGGCATAACATAGAACTAGTGTGTGTGGGTGATCGTTGGTGGACTGTTTTCATGCTGTATCACTAATCTAAACTAAAACTAAACTCTGAGTTAGCTATTGATCGAAGACTGAGTGTGTCAAAATTCTTGATCTTCTCCCCAAACTTTTCTTCAACCAATGACTGTTGGTGCAATTATCCCTATCTCCCACAACACGAATGAATACATGCAGTCACCAAGTGTCTGAAAGTAACCTTGACGTGCATTACAGATAAAATTGTTTTAAGTTGATTAATTAATTTCATAAAATAATAAAGAGAACATATTTATTTCTTCAAATTGAGTTTGCCCAGAAAGCGAAGGAATAATCAAACATTAAAGCTATGGGCAGCACAGTGGCATAACAGTAGAGCACTGCCTCACAGTGCCAGAGACCTGGGTTTGATCCTGAAAACAGGTGCTGTCTGTACAGAGGTTGTACATTCTCCCTGTGACCACGTGGGTTTTCACCGGGTGCTCCGGTTTCCTCCCACATTCCGAAGGCGTGCAGGTTTGTAGGTTAATTGACTTCAATAAAAATTGTAAATTGTCCCTAGCGTGTAGGATAGTGCTAGTGTACGTGGTGATCACTGGTGGGCTGATGAGCCTGTTTCTACACTGTATCTCTAAACCAAACTAAAGGGAGTGTGCGCCAACTCATTGCCATAACTATATTGCTCCTTTTGCCTTGGGTTCTTTACCTAGTTTATGTTCAATCTCTGAGTTCAAAATACCAGCCCACCTGAGAATCCCTCAAAATTATGAAAAGTCTCTATTAAATCTCTCCTTAGATTAATTACTCTATTGGAAGAATGATCATGTGTTCACCTCATGTAAATCTCTAGACTGTACAGTTTTGTTTCTTATGTTCCCCGACCCAAAAAGGTCGTCTATCCATGTCCTCCAGAGATGCTGCCTGACCTGCAGAGTTACTCCAGCAATTTGTGTCCGTTTAGATTGCAACAATTGGATAATTTGTCCCCTTGTCAAGAAATTACTAATAATTGCTGACTAATTGTTGTGTTCTGCGCAAGATTCCAGCATCTGCAGTTCCTTGTATGTTCTCTGATATTGCAGCAACCTTGCAAATGTGGTGTTCAAAGTCTTTTGAGCGGGATGCAAGGATTTGCTTAGGTGGTCTGTGTCTCATTCTACAGAGCTTCCATATCTTTATGTTGACTTGCTTTAAAATATCACTTCTGATTTATTTTTCTGTTAGCGGGGATGAGGCCAGGGGGAATTGTACTGCCACTCAGTTTAGTTGTGAAATGCAAGTCCAAACTTGTAGATAACTGTCGGTGGGGAGAAGGATCAGTTAAATTAAAATGGTGACCGTTTGAACTGCAGTACAGAAGCGCGGCTGGTAGAACCGTTGCCTCACAGCGCCAGAGACCCGGGTTTGATCCTGACCTCGAGTGCTGTCTGTGTGTGGAGTGTGCACGTTGTACCTGTCACTGTGTGCGTTTCCTCCGGGTGCTCCAGTTTATTCCCACATCCCTAAAGTGCGGGTTTTTAGGTTAATTGGCCTTTTCTAAAATTGCTCCTGGTATGCAGGGAGTGGATGAGAAGGTGGGATATCCAGTGTGACCTAGTGATCGATGGTCGACGTAGACTCGGTGTCTATTATAGGCCTATTTCCACGCAGTATTTCTAAACTAAACTAAGTCCATTTCTAAAAATCAGTGAGACTTTACCACATTGCTGTCAAATTGCTAAGGCCTAGCCTATATTATTACATTCCTTTTCATAAAAGCACTGAGACGGAAAGACATTAATATTTTGACTTTCCAATTTAAAAACTTAAAAGTATTTCAGAGATATATCATCACAGCAGGTTGTGATCATTTGGAATGGAGATCAAAGCAGTCGGTTTTTTTTCCTGTGTGCATATTATGTAAAATGTTCAGTTTAGATGTGTATGTTTGTGGATGAAGAAGTTTGTAAATTTTACTGTCTTTTTATTCCGATTTAATGTTACAGCCACTGTTTTACTGTATTTGACAATAATAATGTCATTAAAGAAAGTTGTTGAGAAATGTTTGACGGGGTGTTTCTTAATCCGAGAAAGCACAGCAAGACTGCAAAATGGATCTTAATTCCATGAAGCTAATTGTGTCCTGACCAGCAAAAGGCTCTATACAAGCAAAAAACACAATGGAGGCAATGCAGACAGGGGGTGGCGTTGAAGTTCCATAGGTCCGTCCGCTATAACTGAAATCCATTATAAAGAACTCTGTAAAAAATGTGGGTTTACCTCTAGAGGAGGACACACTGAACATTTGGAGTATAGTGAGCACTTTTGGGCCCCATATCTGAGGAAGGATGTGCTGGCGTGTTGAGGGTCCAGAGGAGGTTTACGAGAATGATCCCGGGGATGATTGGGTTAACGTATGATGAGTGTTTGACGGCACTGGGCCTGTACTCGCTGGAGTTTAGAAGGATGAGGGGGAAACCCCATTGAAACCTACAGGTTAGTGCAAGGCCTGGATAGGGTGGATGTGGAGAGAATGTTTGCACTAGTGGGAGAATCTAGAACCAGGGGGCACAGCCTCAAAAGATGATGATTAATTTCTTTAGCCAGAGGGTGGTGAATCGTTGGAGTGCATTGCCAAAGATGACAGTGGAGGTCAAGTCAATGGGTATTTTTAAGGTGTAGATTGACAGATAGTTCATTAGTAAAGGTAACAAGGATTATGGGGAGAAGGCAGGAAGGCAGGAGAATGGGTTGAGAGGGAAAAACAGATTAGCCATGGTTGAATGGTGGAGTTGATGCGATGGGCCAAATGGCCTAATTCTGCTCCTATGACTTATCAACGCTGAGTAAAATAGACCATGTTGAAGGAGGAGCAGCTGAATCTCTGCCTCACTTTGAAGGGCTGTTTGGATCTGGGTGGTGGTGAGGGAGGAGGAGATGTAGGAATGTGGTGAAGGGGAATGTGTCTGGGGCTAGAGAGGGTTGGGTGGGGAGGAATAAATGGTACAGCTGGTATGCCACTGTCTCACAATGCCAGAGACCCGGGTTCAATCCCGACCTCAGGTGCTGGCTGTGGGTTTGCACGTTCTCCCTGTGAACACCCGGATTTTGTCCGAATTTCCGATTTCCTCCCACATCCCAAAGATGTGCAGGTTTGTAGGTTAATTGGCCCTCTGTAAATTTCCCCGAGTGTGCAGGATAGTGCGAGTGTATGGGGTGATGGCTGGTCAACGCCATCTCGGTGGGCCACTGGGCCTGTTTCCAGACTATCTCTGGAGCCTAAAGTAAAGTCCCACTTCTCTTTTGAACACAATGATTGAACCTGACTCCATTACAAACCCCAATAGCATATTCCACCCCCAACCACACACTGTGATCCTGACCTTGGGTGCTGGCTGTATGGAGTTTGCACGTTCTCCCTGAGACCGCTTGGGTTTCGTCTGGGTGCTCTGATGTCCTCCCACAGACATTCGGGTTTGTAGGTTAATTGCCTACTATCCCAGGTAAGACTGACCCTTGTGTGTAGGGAATGGATGAGAAAGTTGGATAACATAGAACGGGTGATAGATGGTTGCCGTGGAATCGGTGGGCCCAAGAGCCTGTTTCCATGCTGTGTCTTTCAACCAATTGATCAAACAAGTGGACTAGGCTGTCGCGGGTAGAGTGGGCCCTGCAGAAAGCAGAACGAGGCGGGGAGTTTGGGGAGAAGAGGGGAAGTCATGACCGGTTGGAAGAAGTGGTGAAGGATGATGTGGAGGTTGGTGGGGTGAAAGGTGAAGATCAAAGGAACTCCATCTGCAATGGGTTCAATGGCACAGTCGGGCTTCCCCACTCAACATTACAAATAGATTGTAAACTGATTCCTGTTGGTGGGCCATTACAACAATGACATCCCATCGACAGGTTGGTTGTAAAGAGCTTTGGGACATCCGTAAAGGGGCACGAGGGATGTCACATAAATGCAGGTTGTTGTTTATATTTGACAGCATCTGTTGTAAACTTCTGCCTGACTTGGTCTCTGCAAAATAACAATAAAATCCAAGTGTGTAAGAGGGAACTGCTGATGCTGATTAAAACCGAAGATTGACACAAAAAGCTGGAGTAACTTCAAGTCATCAGTAATGGTCTATATTTAGCATGTCCTGCCCACAACCTCCTGCCATTGGTGCTTCACGGCCTGCAGTAAATCTGAAGAGTCTGGTCTTGTAATAACATCAGCTATAAATGGAATCTCTTTGTTTCGTGACATTAACACTCAATGTAAGTAAGACAAATGGATCCGCTGAGTTACTCCAATACTTTACGTAATTTGTTTGTTGACATTTATTATGTATTCCCCTTCCTTGTGGATTCAGCAGAGATCAACTATGATTTTTAGGAAAAATGAGAGGTAAATTTGTAAAGCAGAAAACTCTAGAAACACTCAGCAGGTAAGGCAGCGCATGTGAAGAGAGAACTTCATCAGCTGATGGACATTCAGCGGGCTGCTCTCCTGCCTCCAAAGTTCAGACTTCTGAGCCTCAGTTCCAAAGCTTGCGGAGATAAATCTCACCGATTGATTAGATTGGAGAAACAGCATGGAAATAGGCCTTTCAGCCCATCGGAACCACACCGACCATCGTTCAGTCGTTCACACTAGTTTAGACTTTAGACATACTGCACGGAAACAGGCACTTTGGCCCACCAGGTCTGCGCCAACTATGGATCACCCGTTCAAACCATTTCTAAGTTAGCTCACTTTCATATCCACTTCCTAAAAACTAGGGGCAATTTACAGAGGGCAAATTAGCCACACGCCTTTGGGATGTGGGAGGAAACCCAAGTCGTCACAGGGAGAAAGTGGAGACTCCACACACAGACGGCATCCGAGATCAGGATTGAACCCGGGTTCCGGCAGCGAGAAGGCATTGTCTCTACACGCTGCGCCACTGTGGCGTCCTTACTTAGTTTATTGTCACGTGTACCGAGGTACAGTGAAAACCTTTATGTTGCCTGCTATCCAGTCTGTAGAAAGAATATACAGAATTACAATCGAGATGTCCACAGTGTCCAGATACAGGAAATAAGGAAATAATGTTTAGTGCAAGATAAAGTGCGATGAAGGATAGTCCGAGGGTCTCCAATGCGGTAGATGGTCGATCAGGACCGCTCTCCAGTTGGTGATAAGATGATTCAGTTGCCTGATAACTGCTGGGAAGAAGGCTATCTGTCAGCAGGAATTAAAGATCCCACGACACTATGTTGATATGGAGACTTCTCTTTCTGTCTAATTGTCCCTCAGCCACCATCATTAACGACTTCCAACACAGCTACCAGCAGCTGGCAAAGGCAGACAGGGGGAGATGACAGACAGCCAGGTAATGATGTGGGAAAAGCAAGTGACAGACAATCTCTCTCAAAGCTGACAAATCACTTCACATACTTCTTGCTCAGTTAATAACATTTCACGTTAGATTGCATGCTAATGAACCATTTCAAGCTAATTCCATTGCCTTGTGTTCCCATGTGAATGGGAATTAAAAGAAAAATCTGTAGCTCATTATATCAGAAGACAAATCAATTCATCACACATACTGCAGCATGAGAATCAATCGCATCCTCTCTCTGTAACCCTACACCTGAATCACAATTTGCTGTTAATATCTAACCTTGTACTGGGTTAGAGTGTAGACATGATGAACTGCAGATGAAGGTTTACAAAAAAAACCCACTAAGTGCTGGAGTAACTGGGGAGGCAGCTGGTAGAGCTGCTGCCTCACAGTGGCTGAGACCCAGGTTTGATCCTGACCTCAGGTGCTGTCTGTGTGGACTTTGCATGTTCTCCCTATGACCGCATGGGTTTCCTCCCACATCGCAGGTTTGCAGATTAATTGGCCTATGTGAAATTGTCTCTAGTGTGTAGGGAGTGTAGAATGGAATAACATAGAACTAGTGTGAACGGATGATCGATAGGTGGCATGGACCCGGTGGGCCAAAGGGCCTTGTTTCCAGGCTGTATCCTTCAATCACCCCAATAGGTCCATGGTTGGGTTAAAGGACACAAGATGCTGGAGTAACTCAGTGGATAAGGCAGCATCTCTGGAGAATATGGTCCGGTGACATTTTGGATCGGGACCCTTCTGGACTTTATCTTGCATTAAACGTTACTCCCTTCATCCTGTGTCTTCACACTGTGGACAGCTCGATTGTGTTCATGTATAGTTTTTCTGCTGACAACACACACAACAAAAGCTTTTCACTGTCCCTGTACATGTGACAATTAACTAAATTGAACTTCTGCAGACATGGGTGGGTTCCTGTATGTGTGTGTACCACACTGTGAGGATCATTCACCAACCTTGAGGGAACAGTTTATGGGAAGATAGGCACAAAATGCAGGAGCAACTCAGCGGTTCAGGCAGCATCTCTGGAACATCTTTACCTCCGAGATACTGCCTGTCTCGTTGAGTTACGCCAGCATTTTGTGTCTATCTTCAGTGCAATCCAGCATCTGCAGTTCCTACCTACGCAACTGTTTATGGGAACTCGCACAATTTCTATGCCATCATTATGTTCTTCTATGAACCGGTTTGAGGTGGTTTTCCATTCACCCATGGACACCAATAAATGCTCGGTCTTCATTGACGATGTTCTTTATTAAATCGAGTAGTGGTTTACACAACGATGTACGACATGCATAGATAGTCTTTAACTGCATGTAATTCCACATGCAACATCAGTACAGGTTAACCCTCTGTATTATTGATAGATTATTCTGAATATTAGTTTTATCCGACAATGCCATTATTGAAGCAGACACGACCAAATGTCTGCAAAGAACTAATAATACCAGAAGGTTGTTATTGTGGTGCATTGACCTCGGAGATGTAACTTTTTTAGTCGTTTAATTTAAGTGCTTTTTGCTGTGGCTCAGTCTTTGATTAATCTGAACACATCCATGCCTTGGTAAATTGAATGATTCTTTATTTCTGGTGGTCTACCTGCAAGGTTTAGGCACAGTGTTGTTGAGGAAGGACTACGTGTTGGGAAGGACTACGTGTGGGGCTTTTCCTCCTCAAGATGCACCATTGACATCTCAAGGGGCAAGCAGGAATGGACAACCTGAGACCCCTTCATTTTCCGAGCCACACATCTCCACCGCTCACCACCTCCCTACTGACCTTCTACCAAATGTCAGGGGTATTGGAACCGCTACAGTTTGTGGAGATGTCTGAAGCTCCGATTAAGGGGAGATGGAACAAGACAGCAGGAAAAAAAGTCACCAGAAAAGGGATTAAATAATGATGGGAGGTTGCATAGATAAAGCAGACTGTCGACGAATGGGGATGTCTAACTGAGGTATCTGAGAGGATTGCAGAGGTTGTCTGGGAAGATAAATATGAGATCCTACAGAGCTGATCCCCGGAAGCACTATAGACAATAGACAATAGACAATAGACAATAGGTGCAGGACTAGGCCATTTGGCCCTTCGAGCCAGCACCGCCATTCAATGTGATCATGGCTGATCATCCCCAATCAGTACCTGCCTTCTCCCCATATCCCCTGACTCCGCTATTTTTAAGAGCCCTATTGAGCTCTCTCTTGAAAGCATCCAGAGAACCTGCCTCCACCGCCCTCTGAGGCAGAGAATTCCACAGACTCACCACTCTCTGTGAGAAAAAGTGTTTCCTCGTCTCCGTTCTAAGTGGCTTACCCCTTATTCTTAAACTGTGGCCCCCGGTTCTGGACTCGCCCAACATCGGGAACATGTTTCCTGCCTCTAGTGTGTCCAAGCCCTTAACAATCTTATATGTTTCAATGAGATCCCCACTACTTCATGTAAAACAAATGTCTTATTTATAAGAAATCTCAACCACTCCCCTAGAACAACTATTGAGACCAGCTGAATCACTGTGACTCTCCAGACTGTGGCAGACTGATCTTTGTTACTTTGTTGTAGGTTTTTTGTAGTTTCATTTAAGTGGTTTTGGCTTTGGCTCAATCATTGATGAATCTGAACACATTCAGGCCTCGATAAGGCGTGCGTACGGTTCACTTTATTCAAGGCTTGTATGGATCATTAAGTTAAGATCCACATTGCCAAGGGATGACTGAACAACACTAAAGGTTTGAGAGGTCTATATTGTTCCTATGTTTGTCCTCAGCTAATGTAATTGAATCTAAATGGCCCCATAGCTACGAAAATTAGTTTTGTTTTAGTGATACAGCACGGAAACAGGTCCTTCAGCCCACTGAGTCCACGCTGACCATCGATCACCCGTTCCCACTGTCACATCCACTCTCTACACACTTGGGGCAATTTTACAGAGAACAATTAACCTGCAAACCCACACGTCTTTGGGGTGTGGGATGAAACTGGAGCACCCGGAGGGTCAGGGAGAAGGTGCAAACTCTACACACAGACAGCACCCGAGGTCAGGATCGAACCCAAGGGTTTCTGACTCTGTGAGGCAGTGGCACTACCAGCTACGCCACTGTGCCTATCGCCCCACGACTTTTGTTAGCTAAGGTTTCAAGGATTGCAATGACCACAGGGAGTGAAGATTGACATTGGCAAACGGTGGGAGGACAGGCAAAGAGGGCTGAGGGGCCCATTCCAGTTGCCACATTTATCCTCGGGTAATGTAGTGGCCCTGTAACTGGGGCGATTAAGGATGGGCAATTAGTGGTGGCAATTCCCAGTAACGTCCCACATCCCGTGGGGAAAATTGAATGAGAAAAGTGAGGTGGGCCGCCTATCTTCCCAGGTTGATGTGGGAAATTAACGCTGTCCTGTTGAAAACCTTCCATGGCCACGGCTTGTTCCACACCAACAAGCCGTGGCTAATAGTGAACCCTCAATTGCAAAAAGACAATCATATGATTGGACAAATCTACCCATGTAAGCACATGTCTATCCATGTTCCTGTCATATATGCACATGTCTATCATGTATACATTTTCCTGTCATGTATTACACATCAATCCATACATACATATTCCTGTCATGTATATGCATATCAGTCCATACATATTTCTCATGCATATACATATTGGTCCACGTGTACATGGTCCTGTCATATATATACACACTGGCGCATACATGTTCCTGTCATGTATGTATAAGTCTGGCTATGCATACACGTTCTCTTCATGAACACACATGTCTGTCTATGTCCTTGGTGTTGTCCATGTGATGTTTATGTGTGTCTATGACAATAATATAACTTATTGCTTTTTATGGGATCTTGCTGTGCATAAAATGGCTATTGGGTCCCTGCAATACCAAAGCAACAGGATGCAGCACTATCCGCAAGCACCCTGTGTGTCCTGAGGCTGTAAACGGCACTACAGAAATGCAGTTTTTTTCACCATCTTCAATGTTTGTGGAAAAATTCTTCTCCTTGAGGAGCAGGTTGTTAGTGAAGGAAAATGTAACGTGTAAGAGTGAGGGACATGTGACCATTGTGAGTGGAAAATCAAACTCCCTGTGGGATCATCACACAGACATGCACTGTCTGGCCCACACACTCACACATGGACACAAGCACTCTCCCACCCACACACTCACTCACACACGCGCTATCTCATACACAGGCATACATAGAAACATAGAAACATAGAAATTAGGTGCAGGAGTAGGCCATTCAGCCCTTCGAGCCTGCACCGCCATTCAATATGATCATGGCTGATCATCCAACTCAGTATCCCGTACCTGCCTTCTCTCCATACCCTCTGATCCCCTTAGCCACAAGGGCCACATCCAACTCACTCTTAAATATAGCCAATGAACTGGCCTCAACTACCCTCTGTGGCAGAGAGTTCCAGAGACTCACCGCTCTCTGTGTGAAAAAAGTCTTTCTCATCTCGGTCTTAAAGGATTTCCCCCTTATCCTTAAGCTGTGACCCCTTGTCCTGGACTTCCCCAACATCGGGAACAATCTTCCTGCATCTAGCCTGTCCAACCCCTTAAGAATTTTGTAAGTTTCTATAAGATCCCCTCTCAATCTCCTAAATTCCAGAGAGTATAAACCGAGTCTATCCAGTCTTTCTTCATAAGACAGTCCTGACATCCCAGGAATCAGTCTGGTACTCTCTCAACACACTCACTCTCATATATACACACACCCACTCACTCTCACACACAACACACTCGCTCACACACACTCACTCTCTCTCACACTCTTGCTCACCCACACACCCACTCACACACACGCTATCTCACACACAGGCACACACACACTCTCTCAGTACACTCACTCTGAAATGTACACACACCCACTCACTCTCTCACACACAACACACTCGCTCACACACACTCACTCTCTCTCACGCGCACACACACACACTCGCATTCACCCTCACACTAGCACTAACACACACACACACAGCAATCGGCAGTATCGGTGTGGAGTGGAGCTGCACGTGTACACCAGTGAACCCAAATGTCCTCACCGTCACTGCATCGGGAGGATTGCTTCACCTGTGAAAACTGCAGCTACAGACGGGGAGATCATGCCCTCAGTCCCCACGCTCCCACCCCAGGCAACTTCCTGCTGCTGGGTCGCGGGAAAGTTAAACTCGAGTCACAGACTGACCGACTTTATGCCGTGGCGGTGATCGAGGCTCGCACCCCCCCCCCCCCCCCCCCACTCCCCCACTCCTTCACAACCCTGTTGGCCTCACAACGTGAATAATCTGACAGTCATATAATCATGCCCAGTGTCATAGTTGAACTACAATGCAACACGGGCCATGGGGCACCTCTTGTGTGTGTGTGTGTGTGTCTGTGTGTGTGGCCTGTATTCAGTGGGTGTGTATGCTTATGTATTAAAACATAAATGTGTTATATATTCCTGTGCATATGTGCGCATGTGTATATACATGCCTGGGTTTGTTTTATAAATGTGCGTGTCTCTCTTTAAAAATACGTGAAGGTGTTTGCATGCGTGTCAATGTGGGTGTCTGTGTATGTCTGTATGTGTCTGAGTGTGTGTGTGTGTATATGTATATGTGTGCGTCTGAATGTGTGTGTCTATCTGCATGCATATGTGTGTGTGTGTGTCTGTGCATGTGTCTGTTGCATGCATGTCTGCATCTTTATGTGTCTATCCCAGTGTCTATGCGTTGTGTGCATGCACACATGTGCAAATTAGCACAAAAGTGTCCCTGTGTTTCCCTTTGGTGACTGCCTTAAGCGGACGGTACCTGTGATTGCAACCTCTCACGCCTCACTGGGTCAGTGTGAAGAGAGGCGAGCTGTTTAGGGAGTGTACGACTGGGGCTCACCACATGCAGAACAACGCGAGGAGACCATCAGTCACGTTACATCAATATCCGCCCGATCGCTTGGAGCTGATTATTATTCCAGCTTTTGTGGCCTTTCCTCGTCCGATGCTCTTTAATCATCCCCATCGATCGGCTCCTTCTGTAATTACTTTTATGAAGGATAAGCAGGGAAGGTCACTGTGATTTCTTGGCACTGAGGCTTGTGACACCTTGTCATCCAATCAGGAAATTTTGTCCAGTGTTGATGGAACGGTTTCATTTTGTATTTCGGGCTGAGCACAAGTTTCACAAACCTGCAAGGAACAGCTGTAGGGTTGTGGGTATCAAGAACATAGACATTGTCTACCAACATAGGACAAATAAGGCCCTTCAGCCCACAGTTCCTGTGCTGGATTTTGAAAGCACTAACTCTCACCATTCTCAATCTCCCTCTCCTCCCCCTTAAGAACACAGAACATAGAACAGCACAGCACAGGAGTAAGCTCTGTGACCCACAGCGTTTGAGCCGAACATGCTGCCAAGTTAACATGATCACATCTGTCTGCCTTTGGGAACAGCTACAATCTGGACCATAGGAAATCGCAGAGAATTGTTGATGTTGCCCAGACCATCACGCAAACCAACCTCCCTTCCATCGGCTCCACCTCTCCTTGTAACAAATGCCCTCTGATCCAGGCAGCATTCTGGTAAAGTAGAAACGAAGAATCGCAGAGTCCAACTTAACGCTAACCCTAGAACCAAAGTACTTGCGGATGCTGGTTTACACCACAGATAGACATAAAGTGCTGGAGTAACTCAACGTGTCAGGCAGCATCTCTGGAGAAAAAGGATGGGTGACATTTCGGGTCTCAAAAAATGGAAAATAAATTGGGGTGGGGCAAAGCCTGGCAAGTGATAGGTGGATCCAGGTGAGGGAGGTTTGAATGGCAAATCGGTGGACAAAGGCCAGAGATGAAAAGACAACAGGATGTGTGATAAGGAGAAACCGTCCACCTTTATCCCTTTCTCTGGCTCCACATTTCATCCCGCTTCTCTCCTTATTCATTCAGCTACCGAGACGCCAACACTGAAATCCCCCTCCCTTCTCCTTCTTAAAACCTGCCTCTTCGACCGAGCTTTTGGGCAACGTACCCTTGGCATCTCCTCAAGTGCCGAGAATCCCAGTTGGTGTGACAATGCAGGGGTAGGCAGGGAATCTCATTCAGGCAGAGGAGATGGGTTTAACATGGCGCCATGTTCGGCATTGGCACCGAGGGCTGACGAGCCCGTTCCTGTGTTGTGTTGTGTTCTATGCTCCCACTAAGTAGTTCCAGGTGTTTTGGAGGGATTTGGATCACGTGCTGACAGAGGAGATTAGTTTAACATGGCGTCTTGTTAAACTAACAGGAGATGAGGAGGAATGTCTATAGTCAGAGGGTGGTGAATCTGTGGAATTCACTGCCACATATGACTGCGGAGGATGCCATTGGGTATTTTCAAAGCAGTGATTGATAGGTTCTTGATTTGTAAGGGTGTCAAGGCTTATGGGGAGAAGGCAGGAGAATTGAGAGGGAAAGATAGATCAGCCATGACTCGATGGGCAGAATGGCCTATTTCTTCTCCTATGGCTTATGACTTATATTCAGCACAGATACTGTGGGCCAAGGGACCTGTTCCTGTGAGGCACTGTTCTACATTCTACGCACCCTCTAGGAAGCTCCAGTAGGTTTGTAAGTTAAAGGTGCTATATAAATGCAAATTATTTCTGCGAGACGTAGCGCTGATTGGCATTGAAGGCTTCCCCGCTGAGAATTATGTCTCAATTATTGCTGTGTAGAACACGTCATGCAGGACAGGTGGTGGGGAGTGAGGGAGGTGCTGTGTCTATGGTGGGAACAATGCAGCGTATGCATTTGTATAAGGCGTTGGTGAGGCCACATCTCACATGAGTGCTGCGTTCAGTTTGGGTCGCCATGTTATTGGAAAGATATTGTCAAGCTGGAAAGGGTGCAGAGAAGATTTACGAGGCCGTTGCCAGGGCTCGAGAGCCTGAACTATAGTGAGAGGTTGGGCAGGCTAGGACCTTATACCTTGGAGTGCAGGAGGATAAGGGGTGAGCTTATAGAGGAGGTGGACAAGTGCATGAGAGGAACAGATCGGGCCGATGCATAGAGTCTTTTGTCCAGAGAAGGGGAGTCGAGAACCAGTGAACACAGGTTTAAGTTGAGGGAGGAAAAATTTAATAGGAACCTGAGGGGTAACTTTTTTTACACAAGGGTGGTGGGTGTATGAAACAAGCTGCCAGAGGAGGTAGTTGAGGCAGGTACGATTGCAACATTTAAGAAACATTTGGACGGGGACATGGATAGGACAGGTTTAGAGGGATATGGGCCAAAAGTGATCAGATGGGAGTAGTGTAGATGGGGCATGATGTTCGGCGTGGGCAAGTTGGGCCAAAGGGCCTGTTTCCACGCTGTATGACTCTATGAATCTAATAGTCCTTTGGCGTGGAGTTCAGCGGGGCAAGGGGCTGAGCAGGATGACCAACACCACACCTTTCACATCGTGGCTGCCCTTAGCTTACAGGAGGAGGCTGTTCACAAGGGCTACAGCTGGGGAGAGGGGATATAAAATTCTCACAACCGTCCTATTCAGTCAGAATCTTCCTGTGTAGAGAATGTCCCGTAATCTAATATAGATTCTATAGAAGGATTCCTCTGTGGCTCTGACAAGTCTTACTTTGCTGGCAGTTCCTGGTCCTTTGTTCTGAGGGAGTGCCGCAAATCCTCGTCGCTCGGTTGCGCCGACTCCTCTCCCTCACCGTCTCCCTCCTGCCCCCCGCCCTCTCTCCTCACCCGCCGGCTCCCCCTCACTGCCTCCTCCAGCGCCTTCTCCTGCCGGTAGAAGTGGGAGAACTTGTTGAAGATGATGGTGATGGGCAGGGCCACCACGAGGATGCCACCGAGGATGCAGCCCGAGGCAGCCAGCTTGCCGGCCACGGTGATGGGCACCACGTCGCCGTAGCCCACCGTGGTCATGCTGACCGTGCCCCACCACCAGCAGGCCGGGATGGTGTCCAGGCCGACGCCCTCGTCCTTCTCCGCCGTGTAGGCCATGCCGGAGAAGACGCACACGCCGACCCCCAGGTACAGCAGCAGGATGCCCACCTCTCGGTAACTGTGCTGTAAAACACACGCAAAGGCCCGTCAGCCTCGCCACGCCAGAGACCCCGGTCCCATCCCGACCCCCGCACGGTCTCCCTGTGACCCCATGGGGTTTCCCTCCGGGAGCTCCAGAATCCACACTGACCATCGATCACCCGTTCACACTAGTTCTATGTTATCCCACTTTGTCATCCATTCCCTATGTACTAGGGGCCATTTACTGAGGGCCAATTAACCTACAAATCCCTCTCTCTTTTCTGTATTTGGCGCGCACACATTTCTACCACAATCCCACCCCTCATTCTCCCCTCCCCCTTCCCCTTCTACCTCAGTACAGGATACTGAGTTGGATGATCAGCCATGTTCACATTGAATGGCAGTGCAGGCTCGAAGGGCCGAATGGCCTGCTCCTGCACCTAATTTCTATGTTTCTATGTTATCTATATTCCCCCTCTCATTAAAGGGACATTTGGACAGGTACATAGATAGGATTGATTTAGAGGGTTATGGGCCAAGTGCAGGCTGGTGGGACTAGGGTGGTCGGGGCCAGTCGGTCGGCGTGGGTAAGTTGGGCTGAAGGGCCAGTTTCCACACTGTATGACTCGATCGCTCTATGACAACTCCATACCGAGGTCATTAATTGGAAAAGACTCATTCTCACCATCAAGGTGGCCCCTAAGGAGCGCAGTCCTGTTGAGTGCCTTGCCAGCTTCAATACCCGAAAGACCCTCATCAGCCTGAGGATCTGGATGACCTTGCCCAAGTCTTCCAGGTCCGTGGAGTGGCCGAAGGTCAGGTCGACCAGCAGGGTGACGTAGAACGGCAGCACGGAGACAATGTCGATCATGTTGAGCGGGTGGAAGCAGAACCTCTTGACGTTCGGCGTGAGCAGGAGACGCGAGCAGACTTCCATGGAGAACCAAACGATGCAAAAATACTCCACGATCTGCAGCCGTGGGTCATCGATCTGCTCCCCAAATTCATCGAACATCTGGTGCTTGGGCATGCTGTGGATGCACATGGTGGCGATGGAGCCCAGGACTACGCTAATGGACATGAAGCTGAAGAGTCTACTTGGGATGGAGTAGCCAGGGTTCTCCAAGGTCAGCCAGAGCTGCTTCCTGCAGTTGCCGTACTTCATCCCTTGGAACATCATCAAGTCCCGGTTGAAGTTGGAGATTTCATCCGGGGAGGTGTCGACGCTGCTCACGTCGCTCTCCTCGTCCCAGTTCTTGCGCCTGCTCTCCGTCTTGCGGTCGTGGTAGCGGTAACTGCAGCAGGAGTCGAGGAAGAACTCGTTGATGCCCCAGTACTCGATCTCCTGCGAGAAGGAGAAGACGCACAGCTCGTCCATCATGTGCAGCTTCCCGGTCTGGTAGAAGTTGAGGACGTACGGGAAGAGACCCGGGTGCCGGTCGAAGTAGAACTCTCTCTTCGAGACGTCGTAGTCGTCACATATTCGTAGGATGGACTCCTCCGTGTCGCAGGCGAGTAACTGTCCCAGTCTGGTGTTGGGGAACCTGGAGAGCGTGCTGGAGCTCAGCTTTCGCTTCAGGCCTCCCACGTTCACGTTGATGGCTTGGTCCTCAAACTTGGGATCCCAGGATCGCGATGTCTCATTCACCATGGTAACCGGTGGCACAGACCCGTAGTAACCTGGGGAGCGGGTAGACAGGCACGGTTAGACCCAGCGGTGTGGGCTACAGCAGAGGACACAGCAGTATGGAAGACGCCCGGAACAGAAGGAAGCGTAATGCCCCTGTCCCACTTAGGAAACCTGAACGGAAACCGCTGGAGACTTTGCGCCCCACCCAAGGTTTCCGTGCGGTTCCCGGAGGTTTCTGTCAGTCTCCCTAATGGTTGAAAGTGGTTTCCGCTTCTTCTATGTTCCGGCGTTTATTTCACAAAATTGAAAAAAACCTCCAGGAACCTGACAAAAACCTCCGGGAACCTCCGGGAACAGCACGGAAACCTTGGGTGAGGCACAAAGTCTCCAGAGGTTTCCGTTCCGGTTTCCTAAGTGGAACAGGGGCATTACTGAACCAGAGCTTATTAACTGCACTTGCCTCTCGTTTGGCCCTGCACTTTTACCATTGGAACGCAGAACACAGAACAGGCCATTCGGCCCACAATGACCCTGCTGATCATGATGCCAAGTTAAACTAATCCACTCTGCCTGAACATGATCCATATCCCTCCATTCCCTGCCTAAGCTAAAGGTTGTTAAATGTCACTGACATATGTTCCTCCACAACCACATTCCAGGCATCCACCACCCTCTGTGTAAAAAAACTAGCCCTGCACATCGTTACATTTTGCCCCTCTCACAGCCAGGCCCCCTAGTCCTTTTGATGTTTCCATCCTGGGGAGAACGGTTCTGACTGTCTACCCTATCTATAAGCCTCTATCATAATTGTAAACATTTCTATCAGGTCTCCACTCAGACTCCAATGATTCAAATAAATCAACCTCTGTAGACCATTATTCTAAGCTTCCCTGGTTGAGGGAATATTGGGTAAAAGTCCCTTCTGTCCCTTCTGTCCCTCTGCCTCACAGCGCCAGAGACCTGGGATCGATCCCGACAAAGGGTGCTGTCCGTACAGAGTTTGCATGTTCTCCCCGTGACCGGGTGGGGTTTCTCCGGGTGCTCCGGTTTCCTCCTGCATTCTAAAGACCAACAGGTTTGAAGGTGAATTTGCTTCTGTCCATTGTCCCTAGTTTGTAGGATAGCTCTAGGGTGCGGGGAATCAGAGTAGAATATGGGGTAGGGGAAGAGGTACAGCTCATAGGCTCATCAAATGAAACAATGTCTTGTACAATTAGTGAATTAAATGGGTAAATCAGTACATTAATTAGTGAATTGTATTCAGGTTTGGTCACCCTGTTATAGGAAAGATGTTGTTATGCTGGAGAAAATGTATGAGGGAGTTGCTGGGACTGGAGGGCCTGAGCTATAGGGAGAGGTTGAGCAGGCAGGGACTTTATTCCTTGGAGAGCAGAAGGATGAGGGGTGATCTTATAGAAGTTGTATAAGATCATGAAAGGAATAGATAGGGTAAATGCACTGTTTTTTTACCCAGAGTATGGGAATCGAGAACCAGAGGATCCAGGTTTAAGGTGAGAGGAGAAAGATTTAATAAGAACCTGAGGGGTAACTTTTTTTACATAAAGGGTGGTGGCTGTACGGGATGAGCTGCCAGAGGAGGTAGTTAAGGCTGTTTAAGAAACAGATACATGGATAGGATAGGTTTAAAGGGATAAGGGCCAAACGCAGGCAGGTGGGACTAGAGCGGATGGGGCATGTTGGTCGGCGTGGGCAAGTTGGGCCGAAGGGCCTGTTTCCACACTGTATGACTCTATAAAAGAGCATGCCTATGAATGACTCGACTCCTGATTCCTGCCAGCCCTCTGAGCAGTTTGCTCTCTGCTCTCTCCTTGCAGTCTTGCGCTGCACATATCTTCCTCAGATTCACAGGCAAAAGAGATTGTAAAGGAAAATGCAATCCTTTACAAGGATTTCAACTGTATGCAACTGTCGCAATGAAAGTCATGACCTGAAACCATTGACTAAACTGCTGAGTATCTGTTCTCTAGATCTTCCCCTTCACTCCATCTATTCCACGTGAGTTGGGCTTGATTCTATTAATATAAAGTGTTCATAAGTTATAGAAGTAGAATTAGGCCATTCAGCCCATCATCTATGCCCCTATTTCACTCTCCCAAGAATGGAAGCTAATCCATCCATTTGTGACCATTAAAACCTCTACCAGGTCACCCATTAGCCTGGCGAGTGATAGGTGGATACAGATGAGGCACCTCTCTACCAGCTTTCACCTCCCCCCCCCCCCCCCCCCCCATCATAATCAGTCTGAAGAAACATCACCTGTCCATGTTCTCCAAGATAGACTCACTGATGCGGGAGTAACTCAGCGGGACAGGCAACATCTCTGGATAGAAGGAATGAGCGATGTTTCGTGTTGTGGCCCTTCTTCAGACTTAGGTGGACAGTGGGGGGGGGGGGGGGGGGGGGGGGAGCAAGAGAGTGGGGGAGGGCATAGGTAAAAGAGGGCGAGAAAAGGGGGGATTTTGTTGAAGACATTCATTGTTCTAATCCAAATCTGTAGAATGTGGTAAATTATATCAAGAAATTGCAGAGAACCGTGGATGCAGCCCAGACCATCACGAAAACCAACCTCCCTTCCATTGACTCCATCTACACTTCACTCTGCCTCGGCAAGGCCAGCAGCATCATCAAGGACCAGCCTCACCGGTCACTCCCTCTTCTCCCCTCTCCCATCAGGCGAGAGGTACAGAAGTTTGGAAACACACACCTCCAGATGCAGGGACTGCTTCTTTCCAGCTGTTATCAGGCAACGGAACCATCCTATCACCAATCGCTTTTCCTGTACCACTCATAACAATAAACTAAACTAAACTAATAAACAGTTCTTGAAAATGTTATAATTCTAGGTGATATGAAAAAACCTTTCCTCTACCCAATGAAATACCGTAATCTACTAGTTATAGAGACACCGCACAGAAACAGGCCGTTCAGCCCACTGAGTTCACGCCGACCATCGATCGCCCGTTCACACTAGTTCCATGCCATCCCACTTTCTTATCCACTCCCTACACTTGACGGGCAATTTACAGAGGGCCAATTAACCTCAAATGTGCACTCGTCTTTGGGATGTGGGAGGAAACCGGAGCACCCGGAGAAACCCCATACCCACACGGTCGCGGGGAGAAGGTACAAACTCTGCACACAGGCAGCATCCGAGGCCAGGATCGAACCCGGTGTCCCTGGCGCTGTGAGGCAGCGGCTCTACCTGTTGCGCCATGTGCTGGCTGGCAAATTCTATAGTAATTTTCAGAAGTGATTTAGATAAATACACAAAGGGGAAAAATTAACAAAGCAAGGAGGAACAAGGGGGAGAGTGAAACTAATTGGCAAATGTCACCAAAGCACAATGGGGCAAACTGTGACTCCCTCTTTAATTACATCTATTACAGACAGAATGAAGCTTTATCTATATATTACTTTTAGAGTTTAAACAATTAAAATAATGGCTCATCTTTGTAATCCCATCCATCTAATTATTGCAGTTAATTAGTGCTGGCTAATGGTATCATTTAGCAGATTGACTGGGGAAAGACGCTGTGAATGGTGAATTGAACTGTTTGAAAGGGGACATGATTAACTCATGGACGGGGTCTGTAATAGAGACATAGAGTCATAGAGTGATACAGTTTGAAAACAGGCCCTTCGGCCCAACTCGCCCACACCAGCAAACAATGTCCCAGCTAGTCCCCACTTGCCTGCGCTTGGTCCATAACCCTCCAAACCTGTCCTATTCATGTACCTGTCCAATTGTTTCTTAAACGATGGGATAGCTCCAGCCTCAACTACCTCCTCTGGCAGCTTGTTCCATACACCCACCACCATCCTTTGTGTGAAAAAGTTAGCCCTCGGATTCCTATTAAATCTAAATGTCCTCTGGTCCTCGATTCCCCTACTCCGGGTAAAAGACTCTGTGCATCTACCCGATCTATCCCCCTCATGATTTTGTATACCTCTATAAGATCCCCCCTCATCCTCCCACACTCCATGGAATAGAGACCCAGCCTAAAACTCTCCCTATAGCTCACACCCTCTAGTCCTAGCAACATCCTCGTAAATCTTTTCTGAACCCTTTCAAGCTTGACAATATATTTCCTATAACACGGTGCCCAGAACTGAACACAATATTCAAAATGCGGTCTCACCAACGTCTTATACAACTGCAACACGACCTCCCACCTTCTATACTCAATACTCTGACTGATGAAGGCCAGTGCTAAAGGCCTTTTTGACCACTTTATCTACCTGCGACTCGACCTTCAAGGAACCATGCACCTGTACTCCTAGATCCCTCTGCTCTACAACACTACCCAGAGGCCTACCATTCACTGTGTAGGCCCTGCCCTTGTTTGACATCCCAAAATGCAACACCTCGCACTTCTCTGTATTAAATGCCATCAACCATTCCTCCGCCCACCTGGCCAATCGATCCAGATCCTGCTGCAATCGTTCACAACCATCTTCACTATCTGCAAAACCACTAGCTTTTGTATCATCAGGAAACTTGCTAATGTTGCCCTGTATGTTCTCATCCAAATCATTGATGTAGACGACAAACAGTGTCTGAGTTTGTAATGATCGATTCACACATAATAAAAAAAACACACAAAGTGCTGAAGTAACTTATCGAGTCCGACAGCATCTTTGGAGGACATGGATAGGCAATGTTTTGGATGGGACCCTTCCACAGACTGAAGAATAACTAGGGTGTTTTACCCGGAGTGGGGGAATCATGAGCCCGAGGAGTTTAAGGAGGAAAAGGCAAGATTTAATAGGAATTTGAGGGGCACATTTTTCACACAGAAGGTGGAGGATAGATGGAACGAGCTGCCAGAGGAGATAGTTGAGGAAGGTACTATAACAATATTTAAAAGACACTTGGACAAGTACATGGATAGGGAAGGTGTAGAGGGATGTGGGCCAAATGTGAGCAAATTGAATCAGTTTAAATGTGGATACTAGGAACTGCAGATGCCCATTTACAAAAAAAAGACACAAAGTGCCAGAGTAACTCAGAGGGTCAGGCAGCATCTCTGAAGAATCATTGATAGGTGAAGTTTAGGTTCGGGACCCTCCTTCAGATTTCAGATCAGTCTTCAAACGCCCGTCATGCAGCTGAAACTGCACAAGTGCGGGGATGGAATTAACTATTCATTCTCTTTCATCTTTTCCATAAACTCAAGGGTCAAGGGTGTTTAATTGCCCCACGTACTGAAACAGAACAATCAAAATCTTACTGGCAGCATCAGCAGCAGCACAACAGTGTTGTACACAGTAGAAAATATAATAGACATATATCAAAAATGAAGTTCAATAAATACATTTGTGTAGAAAGCAAAACAAAGCCAGAAGTTGCGAGTGTAATCAAGGTTTCTCCCCAAACCAACTCGATTTGGGGAGAATTCTCATCATCCCACTGAGGTGTGTATCGTTGTACACAACACTCCAGTACCTGCAGCCTGATTCACATCCTTCCAGTAATAATCCAAACTGCACATTGTTTTCCAAGTTTATATTTGCCATTAGGCGAAAGGGAAGGAGGGAGCAGGTAACTCCATTGACATTGGATATTCACATCACAGAGCCCAGCTGTACACACACTGGCATCTGTTCTTGTCTTTCCCTTTTATTTTCTCATCCAGCTCTCAATCATTCTCCTATCTCTCCCCCTCAAGTCTCTATCATTTCCTATCCCATCACACTCTCTATCTCGCTGTCTCTCTCTCTCTCTCTCTCTCTCTCTCTCTCTCTCTCTCTCTCTCTCTCTCTCTCTCCCTCTCTCTCTCTCTCGCTGTCTCTCTCTCTCTCCCTTCTCATTATCCCCTTCCTTGTTCTCTCTCTCCCCAACTACTTTTATCCTTCAGTTCTTCAGTTTTCCTCACTCCCTCCTTTATCCCCCTCCCCAGTCTCTCGCCACACTCTCGCTCTTTCTCCGGAGAGAGGGAAGGAGGGAGGGAGGGAAGGAGGGAAGGAGGGAGGGAGGGAAGGAGGGAGGGAGGGAAGGGGGAGAGAGGGAAGGAGGGGAGGAAGCAGAGGAGGGAGAGAAGCAGGGAGAGAGGGAGGCTGAGAGGGAAGATGAGAGAGAAGCAGGGAGGGAGTAGAGGGGGATGAAGTCCGCCAAAGTAAGCATGCAGGTACAGCAGGCAGTGAAGAAAGCTGATGGCATGTTGGCCTTCATTGCGAGAGGATTTGAGTTTAGGAGCAAGGAGGTTCTACTGCAGTTGTACAGGGCCCTGGTGAGACCGCACCCAGAGTACTGTGTGCAATTTTGGTCTCCTAATTTGAGGAAGGACATTCTTGCCACTGAGGGAGTGCAGCGTAGGTTCACCAGGTTAATTCCCAGGATGGCGGGACTGACATATGATGAAAGAATGGGTGGACTGGGCTTGTATTCTTTGGAATTTAGAAGGATGAGAGGGGATCTTATAGAAACATATAACATTCTTAAAGGATTGGCCAGGCTAGATGCAGGAAAAGTGTTCCCGATGTTGGCGGAGTCCAGAACTAAGGGTCACAGTTTAAGAATAAGGGGTAGGCCATTGAGGACTGAGATGAGGAAACATGTTTTCACCCAGAGAGTTGTGAATGTGTGGAATTCTCTGCCACAGAAGGCAGTGGAAACCAATTCACTGGATGTTTTAAAGAGGGAGTTAGATTTAGCTCTTAGGGTTAAATGAATCAAGGGATATGGGGGAAAGCAGGAACGGGGTACTGATTTTAGTTGATCAGCCACGATCAAATTGAATGGCGGTGCTGGCTTGAAGGGCCGAGTGGCCTACCATTGTACCTATTTTTCTATGTTTCTATGCCACTGGTTTTAACAACTGCTGGGATTCAGACATGGAGACTGGGATCCAAGTGAAGTTTAAACTGCTCTGAGATTGTTTCTTACCGGGGAAGCTTGCATTAGACCGAGAGGTGTCTCTAGTTTAAACGGGCAAATCAATTGGACAGCCGGGGGACCGGCGACATGGAGCTCCCTTAATAAATGACACGGGGAAATGGAATAAAGGAACGTGCAGAATGGTAACGTGTAAGGGAGACCCCGGTCGTGACTGGCAATGAAACGCGGGATTCCTTCCGCAGCCTCCCGCTCGGCTCGGGGTTGACAATGTAACTGGGTTTACCTTCCCGGCGATGTTTCTCGGCGCTCCTGGACCGTCTCTCCTTGTCTCCGGAATATCTTATCCAGTTTTTTTTAATCCGATTCCCATCCCGCGGGTCCCCGGCTGCATTGTAACAACGCCCATGCAAGTTATTATCAGCGCGTTGGTGTTTTCTTTATGTTTGTAAATCGCTTCCTTTCCTCGATTCCTTCAGCTGGTGCGCGATTCTGACTTGGACAAAGTTGAGATTTGGTCCTGGTTTTTTGAGTTCCTGAGTCTCCAGCCTTGCTGTGTCGCATCAGCGCTGTGTGTGTGTGTGTGTGTGTGTGTGTGTGTGTGTGTGTGTGTGGATCCAGCAGCATCTAGCGCCAGGCCATAGTCCGATTAACTCCTGGCGTTGCGGGCGTTTGACTCACACCCACCGTCTGGGGGAATGTCTTGTCTCCTTAAACCCGGGCAGCTGCGGCATCTCCATAAACCATCACACCCATAAGGACCCGCGGGCACCCACACCTAAACACAAACCGATTTAAAACAACATTTTATATTCCTTGATCATATCGCCAATGATGTATTAATAGTCAATTATTCCATTCTGATTTTCTCTCTCTCTCTCTCTCTCTCTCTCTCTCTCTCTCTCTCTCTCTCTCTCTCTTTCGTTTTATTATTCTTAATCCATTAAAAAAAAAACTATTGGAGGCAGAATGATCCAACTGATAATATTAATAATGTATGACTGATGTACACGATTTTTTTCTACCAGAATATGTGTTTGCCAATTTATTGTTTACCTCTAATAAAAATATATTTTTAAAAAACAAAATAAATCTGAAATCTTCCTCCCCCTCTTATGTCTCACATTTTATCATTTGTAAATTTTAACCACATTTGATTTAAACAACAGACACAAGTCCAACTAACTGAATGACATTTAAATGTAGACACGAACTCCTGTTGAAGGTGTAAATAAAGAACATTAAATATCAGATTTGATTACGGAAATAATAAAAGATTATATGAAATAAAGAATAGTCCATGTCGTACTCAATTATTGGTGCTCATCATTATGTTCCAATAAAGTATTAAATATGTTAAATAAATAATATAATGTGAGTAAATAAAGTGTATTAAATAAAATATGAAACGATATGATATAGAATATCATTTTACATTTATAAATAAAGAATATTGAATATATTAAATGATAATGAATATCATGTTATACGTATGTCAAGAATATAAATATATATAATTATTAAGAATAACATATTAAGTGTAAATGAAGGGTATTAAATATCAGATTAAATGATATAAATTATAAAGAATAACATATTAAGTGTAAATAAAGAATTTATTCAAATCCACAAAACCAACCTACCTAGATTCACAAACAATGAATTTATAGATGCAGTTAAGAATGTATACACACATACATCGAATATATACAACAGTATATGCTCATGCACATCCATAATCATTACATTCACATTCACGTAGGCAGATACCTATGTAAATAAATCAAGTACCCTTTCTTTTCCCTAACTCCAATTAATACCTTTTAGACTTCCGAGATAACGGGATGAAATGCAGGCGGACTAGTCGCGGTGGATTTCTGTCTTGAGATTGGGATGGGGATTCGGGATGGATTTTCGGAGGGATTTTCCAGAGAGCTCTGGGACTGATGGTGGGGGGGGGGGGGGGGGGGGGTCGGAGTGCCCAAACCGAGCCAGTGGCTTCCCCGGGACGGCGAAAGGGGGAGAGAGGTGGTCACAATGAGCCACACGGTCCTGGACTGTATTCTCTGCGTTCGGAGGGAATACAATGGGGCGGGCGGGGAGACGGTAGAGGGGTCAGAGCGGAGTGGAAATCCCCCCCCCCCCCCCCCCACACTCTCTCTCCGTCCCTCCCCCACCCTAGTCGTCGTACTAGTCTCACTGTCATCCTGTTGAATTTCACTGTCTGTACCTCTCGTTATCACCCACCCCACAGCCAACAATGGACCATTGTGGGCTCCACCTTTCCCTGATTGACGTTGCTTTTTGCATGCCTTTCATTCATTTGATCCGTGTACCTTCTATATCTCTCGTTTCCCTTTCCCCTGATACCCAGTCTGTAGAAGGGCCTCCAGAGATGCTGCCTGACCCGCTGAGGACCTCCAGCTTCTTGTGCCAGCCAGTCTTCAGTTTAAACCAGCATCTGCAGTTCCTCCCTACACATCACATTGTGGTACTCAGCAGGCCAGGCAGCATCTATGGAGCGGGGCGGACAGGCGCGGTTTAGGTCCGGGACCCTTCTGCAGACTCCTGACAATTTCCCAGAGGCGGTCAGACCGAACAGCCGGAGGATCAGACAACAAAACGCACAATTGCGCAGCGGCAGAGACCCGGTTCGATCCTGACTACGGGTGCTGTGCTGTCTGCACGGAGTTCGCACGTTCTCCCCGTGACCGCGTGGGTTTTCTCCGGGTGCTCCGGTGTTCTCCCACGCTCCAAAGACGTACAGGTTTGTAGGTGAATTGACTTCGGTAAAGTTGGTAAATTCTCCCTAGTGTGTGTAGGATAGTACTAGTGTCGGCGCGAGTTCGATGGGCCGAATGGCCTGACTCCGCGATGGATCTCTAAATAAAAACGCGAAAAAAAAGATTCCCATTGGATGTCAGAAACAGCCATTGCCTTCCTGAGGGGTTGGATTCCGACTGGGATTTCTGTTCTGCGGTGAGATTTATTGGGCGACCTACCTCTGTTAGTTAAAGAGAGAACTAGAGATAGGTAGAGAGAGAGAGAGAGAGAGAGAGAGAGAGAGATGGGACAGGTCGGGGGGGGGGGGGGGGGGGGGGGGGGGGGGGGGGGGGGGGGGGGGGGGGGGGGGGGGGGGGGGGGGGGGGGGGGGGGGGAAGGTACGGGGGGGGGGGGGGGGGGGGGGGGGGGGGGGGGGGGGGGGGGGGGGGGGGGGGGGGGGGGGGGTGGGGGGGGGTGAGGGGAGGGGGGGGGGGGGGGGGGGGGGGGGGGGGGGGGGGGGGGGGGGGGGGGGGGGGTGGGGGGGGGGGGGGGGGGGGGGGGGGGGGGGGGGGGGGAGACGTCTTTAAACAACAGAGAATCACAGCTACAGAGGAATCGTGACTGCGGGAACTGACAACTCAACTGGAAAATTAAATGGGATGGAGACAGATTGCAGTGTTGGAGGGGGAGACACCGTAACGGGAGGGCTAGATGGGCCGAATTCCCGTATTACGTATTGCTGCGCCCTGGGGGTTTGAGGGGATTCCTGTCCCCACCGCACCCCCCCCCCCCCCCCCCCACACCCCCGAAATTAACCTGGCCCCAAACCCCCGGGGTGAGGATTTGGACTAAAAGGCTACACTTTGTAAGATCACCAACCCATCCGCACTCGGCGAGGGGTCTGGGGCTCGGGAACGCGGCCACGGGGGGGCTGAGGGATTACTGATACCGGGGGGAGAAACTCTCGCCCCCGCTCCATTTACATCTCCAGAGCTTATTCATATTTAATGCTGTGTTCTTTTTTTAAACGCATCGTTCCGCTTTACAGAGACGAAGGAAGACAAGAAAACAAAACAAGGCGGGAGAGAGAGGGAGAGAAGGAGAGACGGGTAGAGATACAGAGAGAGACAGAGAGAGAGAGAGAGAGAGACTGGGGAGAACAGAGATAGAGATAGAGAGAGAGTGAGGAGAGAGACCAGAGAGAGAAGAGAGAAAGAGAGAGACAGGGGGAGAAAGACAAGAGAGGAGAAGAGAGAGAAGACTGGGGGAGAGACAGAGAGAAGAGAGCTACAGTAGAGATATAGAGGGAGATAACGAGACGCAGAGATAGAGAAGAAACGAGAGAGGTAGTGAGATAGTGAGAAAATATAGGGTGGAAGAGAGGTAAGGTCCGGTGGAGATAGACAGAAAGAGATAACGATCTAGAGAGATGGGGGATAAGTAGGTAGAGACACAGAGAAACAGGTACTCAGAGAGGGAGTGGTGGAGAGAATAAGAGGGAGGCAGGGGGATGTAGATAGAGAGGAACAATGCAGAGATTGAGGATAAAGGGGAGAATGAAAGGGAATATGGAGGGATAGAGAGATAGTGGGTCAGAAAGGAAGAGGCAGAGAGAGGTTTGGAGACAGGGAGAGATAGACAGAGAGGTGACGGAGAGAAACGAAAGAAAGGTTGGGTCTGACCAGGACAGCAGGGGGGTAGAACTGAGAGAGGGAGACAAAGGAAGAAAAGTACAAGAGTGCCGCGGAGAGAGGGAGGTCGCGGAGAAAGGAGCGGACAGCGGGAAGAGGTGGGAAGACGGGGAGACACAAGAGACGGATGCAGAGATGAAATAGCGAGGAGACAGGAGAGAGAGAGACAGTAGAGAGAGTGGCGCAGAGAGGAGGGGGCTGAGGAGGGATGGAATGCTGAAGGAGGAAAGTGAGAGAGGCAGGAATGTGGTGAGACAAAGAGACAGATGGCCGTGCAAAGCCTCGGGCACAACAGGGAGAGGGAGAGAGAGAGATGAGAGTCACGGGAAAGGAGGGGGAGAGAAAAATGGGGGGGTGAGGAAAAGAGAGATGAGAGGGAGGAAGGGGTAAGGATGATGGCGAAGGAGAACGAGTGGGTTTTAATACAAAAAAGGGAGGGAGAAAGGGGAGAGAGGGATACAAATTGCTAAGGCGAGGAGTGAAAAGGGGAGAGTAAGAGATACTAATGGGCGAGTGAGAGGGAAAGGGAGAGGAACCAAGAGGGGGAAGGAGAGAGAGTGCGCGAGAGGGGAGGGTGGAAGAGAGGAGGGAGAGAGAAAGATTGGGAACGGAGATAAGTGGGGAAAAGAGGGGGAGAGAGAAAGAGCAATGAAGAGAGAGGGAGAGTGGGGGAGGGGGGGTGTGGGTTGGGGGGTGGGGGGTGTGATGGGGGGGGGGTGTGGGTTTGGGTGGGGGTGTGTGGGAGGGGGGGGGGGGTAGCGAGAGCATGCTCGTGTACATGCTGCAGGAAGAGCCGAACACATCCATGCGAAGGATTAATCAGGAGCGACCCCCCTTGCCCACCCCAGTGTGATTCCCTCGCCTCTGACGCGGAGTGTGACCGGCCAAATTTCCCCAACCCCCCCCCTCCGTCAGGGATTCCTGCTGACTTCATGCGGGGTTGTCGCGGGGAGTTCCCCGCGGGGAAACCCACCTCGCTCGTCCTCCGCCTCGCCTCCACTCAGAGCAACGGCGTCCCTGGAATTCTAAACCTGTTCCCAGCAGCAAAGGCGACCTCTCCCGCTCGAGGGAGATCCCCAGTGGCAACATGCAGATCACATGCAAATTACTCGCATAGTCACATGCAAATTACGAATGCACTATTAAGCACCAGAAAACGATGCATTCCCAATAATGACCATGAGAATACAATAAAAGATGAACTACAGAGCACTCGCGCTGCAGTGACCCACACACTCAGCTGGAGCTCAGCACTTCACCCGTTTCCAGAGACGCGGTTTAATCAGAGTCATACATCACGCAAACTTCCCCCCCTCTCTCCCTTAAACCTGCGCCCGTCAAGTTTATAGAGGCTCCGAGATCGATACAGCCCGGAAAAAGGCCCTTCGGCCCAACTCTCTTTTCCATGCCACCGCATGCCTGATCTGCAACCACTCCCATTTGCTCGCGTTTGGCCCAAATCCCTCATAAACCGATCCCTGCCCAAGTATCATTTAAATGTTTTACAGACTACTTACCTGCTGCCTCAACTACAATCTTCCTCTGGCAAACTCGTTTCCATGTACCCACTACCCTCTGTGTGAAAATGTTGACCCACAGGTTCCCAATTAAATATTTCCCCCTCTCACCTTTAAACCTATGCATCTGTTCTTGATTCCCTTACTTTTGGAATCTCAATACATTCCTAAGGTTACACCCTCTCATTACCTTGTGCACCTCTATGAGATCACCCCTCAGGCCCTCCGCGGGCTCCCAAGGAATAAAAGTTCCTACTAGCCTGAGAGTGCCCACCTCAGGCCCTCTAACAAGCGGGCATGGAAGGCATAAGCCTAAAGTTGAGAGGGCAACGTTTTTAAAGAGTTTTATTTTAGCAAGGGCAATCTTATTGACACAGAGTATTATGGGGTTTGACAGGAGTGAGCTGTCAAACAAGGGTTATATTAATGGCATTGCGAAAGGGGTTTTGCGAATATGGCACATTGATCTGGTAATGAGTAAAATGGATTATGCGCAGGTACAGAGATGGGGCGAGGTAGAATTAGATGTTGGGGAGAGGTGTGATCCGTCAGTCTTGTTATCGCGTTGTGGCACGGACGATCGAGGGCTTAATGTCCTCCACCCTGCTCCAATTTTTCAATGTATCCAATAAAGCAAAAACACCAGGCAGAAAGCATGTTTAAAAACCGAATATATAGACAAAATCTGGAGTAACTCCATCGGGTCAGCAGCATACTCTGTAGAAAATGAATAGGCTGAAAAGGTGGACTTTCGGGTTTGAAAAAAGGTCCCGACCGTGAATACCAGTTCTCCTCCATAGATGCTGCCTGCCCGTAGCTGATTTACTCCAGCATTTTGGGGACGACCTTTGCCTGCTGTCAGTAACCCCCGAGCCTTCCCCCCCCCCCCATTTTTTCCCCCCTGGTTATTTATTTAATCCCACCCCTTTCCCCCTCCATAATTCTTTAATATCTGTATCCCTCCATCCCTCCTTTTCGGGTAATAAATTTCCCCTCCATTTTCAAAGGGAAACAACAGAATAAGATAGGAATTAACAAAAACATTGCAACAAAATATATCCCGTAACCCTCCTTAAACACTATAAAACATTGAAGCTGACCTCACATCGAGAATAAAACGACACGACCCTGATTATTAAAGGAAAGGGTCCCTTTACATCAGTGCATGTGAAAATAAGTTACGGATACTTTACTCCGTTACGTGTACCAACAAATCTGTTTTAAAATGAGGGCGGGCACAGAGAGGCAACATCTGTATAAATGTACTGCCCTCCATAAGCGCCCATAGACCCGGACCTCCAAATATCCTGAACCTCAGAGCTGGTCTGTGCGGGAGTTAGCACATTCACCCTGTCGCACTGTGGGTTCCTCTCTACGTGCCACCAGTTTCCGACCCGCACCTGGCCCAAAAAACACTTTTGAATACGGACTCAAAACCCGAAACAAACTTCGCCTATCCATGGTTTCTCCAGAGGGATACTTAGCTTGTTTAAGGTAGACACAATGTGCTGGAGAAACTCAGCGGGTGGGCGGGCGGAGAGCAAAGCAACTATGGAGCTAAGGAAATAGCATACGTTTCGGGTCTGAAGAAGGGTCTTCGACCCCGAAACTACGACTATTCCCTTCGCTCATAAAAGCAGCCTCCCCGCTGAAATATCTCCGGCATTTATGTCTACCTTTATTTCGATTTTCCAGTATCTGCATTAGCTTAGTTTAATTTAGTTTTAGTTTTAGGACAAGTCAAGAGTGTTTTAATTGTCCCAAAAAAACATTTAATTCTTACTTGCCACAACAGCAATAACAGATATGTAAACAAAATAGATATCTATCTTAAAATTTCACCATATAATAAACAGCAAACTATGAATTCAATTCTTGTCATGTTTACCAAGAACAGGTGAAAAGCTCTGTGTGCTTTGCCCTTCCCAGTCCAGCTTACACAGACTACCTAACACGAATGATGTACCAACCAAACCGCCCCCACAGTGTGCAGATTACAAAAACAGGATCTCAAGGGTATAATGTACAATGCAGCTGCCCTGAACCCCACCAACTGGATACTACTAATCCATCAAATAATAATTTTTCTCGTTCATCATTAGTAGATTGAGTTATATAACAAAGTTCACCTAATCGTGCCCATCTTTGTCTTTCACCCTTATTTCAGATCATGCTAGCCCAAGAGCTCTTCCAACTCTCCATTTAGAGACTTCCTCCCACATATATCTGCTGTCGTTTCACAAAATCACTTCAACCCACCCGCAAGCATCAGTATTCCTATATACTTTTTAGCCAAGTTCCCTGACACATATGAAATCAGCTCTTTCCCCAAATTGTTCCCCTAAATCGAGACTTAACTTCAATACCTTCTCTTATCCCTTATTTGCTGGGGTGGCTTTGCTCCCATGTGCCTTGTCAGAGACCCGGGTTCAATACCTGCCTACAGATGCTGGTCGGTGTGGATTTTTTGTACGTTCTTCCCTTGCGTGATATCGGATCATCCGTGGGTTTTCCTCTCCCCCTTCCTCCCGCCTCCTCATGGTGCTCATCTGACTTCCTGCTCCCTCCATTCCAAACATGTGCAGGTTTGTAGTTATAAAATTTTTGGGCTTCTGTCAAATTGTAAATTGTCCCTGAGGTGGTTAGGATTAGAAATAGAGTAAGTTGGATGGTGATCACTGACGCTAGGTCGAAGTGGTTGGGCAGAATGGCCTGTATTGCACCTCTAAAGTCTAAAGGGTTTCAAAATTCATAATCAGCAGAGAACATGGATAGGTGAGACGATTACACAGTTGGGACCCAGTCCTACAACTGTTTGCAAGGATGGGGAGTCTAGACAGTGGATGAGGGGCAGGACAAGAATGAGGGGTGGTCAATCGATCAATGCAGGCTGGGGAATGTATGATAGGCAGATGGTTGGACTTGGAGAGTAATCCAGCACTTTTTGTGTTGGTATTTTAAAATAATAAAAAATATAATTTAACTGAAAACCATCATCTATCTGCAGTTCCTTAGGACCTATGTAGTCTTCTTGTTGCTTTTAAATAATTCCAGGAAAGAGATGCAACTGAGAAAAAAAGCCATATAAATTTTCACACTTACCTGGGTGTGATGAGTGTTGGTTGGCAAAGTCAGTACTGACTTTAATATTTCAAACCTCTCAAAAAGACAATGTTCCCTGCGCCACCACACAGGGCAACCTAAGGAGGGCAATCACATTGTTATGGGATTGGTCCAGAGCTCAGTTTTTGTTGTTGTTGGGCTTTGGGTTGGAATTTTTTGTGACCAGAGTCAGTTTAGGTCAACCTATGGCTGGATGGCCAAAATTGGCAGGTAAGGACAAAAGGGTCAAAATGGCCTCATCAATTTGATCTGTAGAGGGATGTCAAGGTTCACTACAGGACAGAAGAATAAGCCATCGTCGGATGTTCGGGGGCCCCATCAATTCCTTCTACTGGTTCTGCCAATTGCTGAAAAAATAAAGATTGATTTGTAAGTTGACCCTTTGTGGGCTAAGGGGATCAGAGGTTATGGAGAGAAGGGCATGTACGGGCTATACGAGTACGGGATACTGCTTTGATGATACAGCCAACTCATATTGAATATTCGGGTCAGTGCACGAAGGGCTGAATGGCCTACTCCTGCAACACCTAATTTTCTATGTTCAATGATTCTTCTCTTCAATTCATGGCCTGATTCATCCTCCTCCCTCTCAAACCCCATACTCCTTGCTTTCCCTCTCCCCATAACCCCTGACACCGCCTACACTCATCAAGAATCTATCCATCCAACGGCCATTAAAAATTATGCCTTAGCCTCCCCAGTAGCCTTCTGTGGCAAGAATTTCCAACAATATTCCATCATCCACCCACCGCGCCTCTGAAAATGAAAAATTTCCGTCATCTCCTCCATAAAGGAAACGTCCTTTAAATTACTGAGGCTATGACCTCTGGTCCTAAGACCTTCCCCCCACTCACACAATCCAAACATCCTCTCCACATCCAAATCTATCCAAGGCATTTTTCACTTGTCCATATGGAATCTCATTCTTTATCTTTTCATTCTTGAAATGGAAAGCAATCCCAGATACAAAGAACTGCAGATGCTGGTTTATTAATATTAACAATATAAATTATATAATAATTTATAGTATATATTAACCATAGATAGAACACAAAGTGCAGGAGTAACTCAGAAGGCGGGTCCGGGGCATCACTTGAGGAAAAGGAGATGTGTGATGTTTTGGTCCAGGACCCTACTAAAGACTGAATGTAGGGGGGTGGGGTGGGTGATA